>JASPKZ010008902.1:802500-1402500 GCA_030220185.1 Diploptera punctata
TCCATTATTACTAGATGTCGCGAGAATATATATATATATATAATATATAGTGCATGAATGTCAGCGGATAGCGCATGAAGGAGATAATATAAAAACATTTGTTGCAATTGATTATACCACAAAAAAAACACTTCTTGCACTTTCTTAAACGAATTATTTTCCAGGAAATGACGTTGCAGAAAAATATGATTAACATATTTACATCATAGGACATCAGAAATTAATTAATACCTATAATGTTGGTTACAAATTTCTCCACATTCTTACAATATTGTGATCCTTTGGTAATAAATGATATGATCTGGTTGCAGTGATGAACAAAATAAGCAAATGAAGCGTACCAATCGTTTCTCATATAAGGAAACAACGGAGAGAAAGGAGGGCAAATTATGCACAAAAAAGGGGGGGATTCTTTACAACATGCGACAATAGAAGTCTACGGATCCATAATACATTTTACAAACTTACTAGACATAACAAAGGAATATTTATAGCGAAGTTTTTTTCTAAGTTCCAATCATGCAGCCAACATATACACGATATTTAACGAAGCTAAAAGCTAACCTAACGCAATTTAAGAAATCTAACCTGTGAAAGAATGCAACCCCCAAAAATAAATAAGTTCTGAAATTCTGAAGTATATGTGTAGGCCTACAGTTAATCAGTACAGTTGGCTGTACTGGAAAACGACTTTGTTTTAGCTTACAATATTCGTTAAAATCAATATGGCTTCCACATCTTCATGCTACGTATGTAGTTAAATATCACTGAAGAACTATTGAGATAATCGTAAGAAAAAATGTAAAAACCACTATAAATGGTGGAAAATAATTTGAAATGGAACCCTAAGAACAAAATTTGATAGGAGTTTATGAAGGAATTTTAAAAGTCGCATCACATGTTGAAAAAAGTGGCCAAAAGTGAACGAAGAAAAAATAAAGGTATATGTAAAAAACTTGCTGTGAAAATCTGCACTCAAAGAGGAGAGAAAGAAAATATTAATATTATAAAATGAATCGATTTCTAACAATACTATAATAATTCAGTTAAGCTCTGAGAAGAGAGTATTGCAAAATAACCTGTACACTTAATCAGCTACCTATTAATGCTAGAACCATGGTATCGCTGTTTTTTTTATTATCTGCAGAGGTGGTAAGCTACTTCATCCATCATCAATCATGTAGCTCATTGACATTACTTCAAGTTCAACCGCCTTCACTGCTGGGTGCGCCACTTCAACCCCCTGCTGTTTAACGCCCCCATACCTAAAACTAAACTTTATTTTATTCAATAACTCTATTTTTTCAGTTTACAATGCAAATGTCCACTGCGCAGCTTCGCTGCATCGTACGCAGTTGGCCCTTGTTCAATCCCCGGTGGAACAGATTTCCTGGATGTTTCTTTCTTAGGTTTTTTCTTACCTGTAAGACAAATGTCAGGAAACTTTAAGGCTCACACCGTCATCGGACATCATCTGGCCATCATAATCATAATATTTGGCATGTTTAGTATGAATGTGTGAGTGAATGGTGTGTTATATCTTAATGTTGTGGTCTTAGAATAGGCCTTGGATTGAACTAATCACTCATTCAGAAAGGCCCTCAATATCCTTGTGTGCACAAAAAAGTATGTGTTCCAAAGTTTAAAATCCCTCTCCCGTCACGGTACGTCACGGGCGGCGAGATAGGCCTACATATAGACGTATTTATGAGGTGAGAAGTTATACTATGATGGAGGAAAATAATAATATCAAGAAGGCAATGAAGAAGTATAATCCAAATATTTTAAAACAACTAGTATTTCGAATACGGAAAAAAAGAAAGGAAAAAAGTTGGTTTAAATCAATTTTGTTTCTTCTTATAGAATAGAATACCAAAAGCAGCATACAACTATTCACCACGAGGAAGAAGAAGCTTGGGAAGACCAAGGAAAAGATGGAAAGAGCAGCAATTTGGAGCCGGAACAGGCTAGTAAATAAGCCTAAACAGTGAAGAAGAAGAAGAAGTTTCTTCTTACTGAAACGCATAAATATTATTGCAATTTTATTTTGAGACACTTTAACAGCTCTGCTCATTTGAAGTATCTATTATATTCAGATGTGTAGAGACCTAACAGTAGAATGTGTACGTCCAATGTAGTTAGATCATCTCTAAATATTCTACTCATCCTAAGACTTGGTTTATAGGTCACTATTTTCATTTAAATGTTATCTATAGACCTTTTAACATCTAAGGTCATATTATGTCTAGGATTTTTTTTAGGTAGGATCAGTATATTGTTGTGTTTTACACGAGTGTTCTGAAGAAGTTCAGTGATTTAATTTCAATTATAGACCTCCTACGAAACGTCGGACTTGTTAGACTACCAGTTACCATACTCGGCTCTGGTCCCACAATTTACGGATTCAAACCCGGTCGGAATCAATGGATTATTTTAAGGTCTTAAAACCCTGAGTATGGTTTCCTTCGGAAGGGAGGTAAAGCCGAAGGTCTCGAGGCATAGATTTACTGCACGAAGATTTACATAAAAGAATGTCAACCATGAAATAAGAGGTCTCTCAGCAAAATTTGTCTGCTATTTCACCGATAAATGTTGCTCATAAACTTTTTTCTTCATATTTTTGTGTTATTTTATATGCCATAAATCTACGACACGCGACCCACGATTTTACTTCTCTCTCTTGATGGAAGTCATTCTAACGATTATAACACCCTGAACAAATCCAACGACTCTGGCCGGATTTGAATCCGCGAATCTCGGAACCAAAGACAATATCCTGATAATGAAATTCAAAACCAGAGTTTCCTTGAATATAAAAAAAACAGAAAGATAAAAAAAGAAAAATCAGTACAAAAATCTGAGTTAATTTGGTCAAACCAGGATTTGAACCTGAGACCTTCCAAATGCGTCTCAGACACTACCGTTTCAGTCAACACTCGGTACTTTATAGGGCCTAGTATGGTTCTATGAAAACGTATCTAATTAAAATTCTCTCTAAGTTACAGTTTAATGCTCAAATTTCTATTCAATATTTTTTACTTGGGGATTTCCAGGTTCCTTCTCTAAACACAGAATGTTCTCACGTATTGGATTATAAAGCCCTGACCTACGACAAGGACATCCATGATTTTGCGCGTCATTTATTGCAAGTACAAATTTCCAAGGACTACAACTGAGGGACGAAAATGAATCTCACAAATTGCTATGTATACAAGTTATACTACAATGTAACTTAGACAAAAAGTGAAGCGAGACATAAAACTAAATTGTACCGCTAAGTTAGTTGCATCACGCCTACAATATGGGGAGTGATCATGACCTAGACACTATACAATAACTAACTGCTATTAAACCTGTCCATGTAAATACTTCTCCGCCCCACGGGCTATTATATCAAAATGTACAACTGAACCACATCAACCAATATAACTAGGTCTTTGGATTACAAACCACAAAATTCACTTCTTGGTAATTGACCTGCCACAATGCCCAACATTTTAACTGTACAGGTGAATTCTATTCAAAGTGGACATGTCAGATGAAAATTAAAGTTAATTATCTGCTACCTTTTGTGGGATGTTTGACGCCAGTATTTGCAAAACTAGATACAATAATATACTCTCACTTGCAGATTAATACTTCTAAAATTTATTCTGAGTAATTGTTAAAGTTATGTAGTAAAATGTACCTGATATATCAGTCGCCCTCAACTAAAATTAATATCATATCTGTTAAACAAAACTTTTTCGTCAAGTAGTTAAAATCATGTAGGCCTTTCAGAAACACGTCCATCCTCGGCTTGTCATTTGGTACTAAGGTTGGTTATACAACTTATACATCAACCTGAGTTCTAAATAACAAGCAGAAGATGGAACATGTTTCTGGAAGGCCTACATAGTTTTAACTACTTGAAGTTTTTTTTTAACATATATTATTTTTTTATTTTACCGGATGGAGTTAAGACCGTAAGATCTTCTCTTCCACTTCACCAGGATTAAATTATACATACAATAAGAATTATAATAAATGCTACATAATAGATAATTATATACTACACAATATAAAGTTGACCAGGGAAAGAAAGAAAAATAGTGATGATAATAATAATAATAATAATAATAATAATAATAATAATAATAATAATAATAATAATAATAATAATAATAATAATAATAATAATAATAACCTATAATCAGATTAAGTAAATGGCTTGGTAAAGAAAGTTTAAAATTTAAAGGAATAATAAAAATATACATGGAACACAGTTATATATTATATTGCCTAAGGAAATATGAAGTGAGTTTTTGAGTCGGGTAGTCCTGGATATAGGAGGGGAGGGAATTCCAGAGTCGGGTGGCCGAAACAACAAAGGATGACGAATTAGTGAGATGTTCGATGCAGAGGAATAGCTAGAGTTAAATTGTCTCTCGATCGTTTTTCAAGAAATTGAGGACTGATAAATCAGGTACTTATTTTAATATTCTAACATTTAACACCTGGAGATTATATCAGAAAGCTAACTAAACATGTGCAATATCTAAAAATATTATTTATATCTTAAGAAGCTTATGCCCTGCATGGATTAGTGAGATTCTCTGTCGCTCTCTGTTATATAATGAACCAGCGAGGTTATGTTCATATTCGTAAAAGTCTCAACGAGGTTGGGTTTATTGGTATTTTACAAGGAGCTCAAGCTCTGTAATTAGTTTAACATATGGAGATATTATGCCCGCACGAACGTTATTAGTTTACGTACAGAACTTTTAAGGAGAAACAAATGGCTACATCCTAATCAAATTGTGGTATTAAAAAAATATCAGAGTTAATTTTAATTTTCATTATTAAAACGCAACTGACGGTTCTTCTCTAATTAAATATCATGCCAAAAAGGGTTACGTCAGTTACTTTTTTATTTTCAATTTTTAGCTACTATTTTAGTGACAACGCCTAAACTGTGGATTTTTTAATATTTATATTAGGTTGTCTCATAAGTAGGGCAAGGATTTTAATGCACAATAAAATACAGGATAATGCATTATAAAAAGCAATATTGCACAAACAATTGTCAAAAAATGGACTAATATTAAAAATAATGCAATATGATATTTATAAAATTCACATTTGCAGGTAAATATAAGATGTTCACTTCTTATTCCTGCATTGCAATGTACAACAAACAACTGCTATAGATTGTCGAAGGATCAATTTCTAGCGATACTAAAGATGAATATTTAAAATAAACTATATCACTGGATTTAAGTCCCCTGGTAGTACTTTTACATATTAATTTTTACCTGACAGAACATAAGCTATTGAAGACAGCATATCAAATACTTTATTTTTACTCAACACCATTATACGGTAATTTTCTTCAGTACATCCTTTCCCCATTTCCCCACTAACTTTTCCTAGACTATTTAACTCACGCCCCAAATGGGAGTCAATGACCAATCACATTTCAATGATTTTTTATTTACAACCAATCACAGTCGTGTTTCGCCTAGAATTTAACAACTAAAGTTAATCATAATAAAGAAAGCACCTCCTTTTTAACATTCTGAATAGGTCATAGCATTATTTTGCAGTGACTGACTCCCGAAGAAATACGGTTACCAGATTGTGTGTATATATATATATATATATATATATATATATATATATATATATATATTAACGGTTACCAGATTGTGTGTGTATATATATAGTGCATGAATGTCAACACGTAGCGCATGCGGGAGTTAATATAAAAAGCTTTGTAGCAATTGATTGTACCACCAAAAAAAAAAAACACTGTTTGCACTTTCTTAAATGTATTTTTCCCAGGTAATTACATTCCAAATAAATATTGTCATATTTACATCATAGGACATCAGAAATTAATTCATATACAGTTTGATGTGTTTCATCTTTTCTCCACTAGAGTGCATTCTTACAATGGTTTACTAGAAAATAACTATAATCAATCTCTACAAGGTTTATTCCTTACAGTTATTTTAGGTCTATACTTTACAGCTCTTCAAGCTTTTGAATACCTTGAGGCCCCATTTACAATTGCAGACTCAGTTTATGGCTCAACGTTCTTGCGTTCCTTTGGCAATAAATAATATGATCTGGTTGCAGTGACGAACAAAAGAAGCAAATGAAGCGTACCAATCGTTTCTCATTTGCTTTCAAACATCGCCGTTTACATTAAATATATCCATCCATCCATAGTAATTCTGCCCGAGGGCAGGTCTTTCACTGCAATGATAGCATTTTCATGCTATGCTTGCAGCTTTACTAGGGAATTGTAGGTGTGGTAGCTTCCCGTTGCTTTCCACACCGGTGAAGGATGATGATTATATTAAGGATGAGATGACGATGATGGCCATATGATTTCGGGGACCGTTTGGGCCTTAAAGTTTTCCTGACATTTGTCTTGCGGGTGAGGAAAAACCCCGATAAAAACCTCACCCAGAAAAACTGGCCCGACCGGGGATCGAACCCGGGCCCGCTGCGTGACAAGGCAGCACGCTACCTCAAGACCACAGCGGTGGACATTAAATATATAAATATTTAAAAATAACTATAGATAAATAATGATTTGTGAGTAAACAGCTTCATTTTATTCGTTAAATAGTCCTAACAAATGTCACTCTTCATTTCCAAATTCTCTAGATAAATTCACTCCTCACTTCGTGAGTCGTGAATTTATCGATAATTTGGAAATCACTCGTGGCATTACTTATGATAATTTATTTTGTGTTTAGTCTCCTGTGACAACTCATTTGTACGGCCCGTGATGAACTGTTAATGTTTGTTTACATCACAAGTTGATCACAAGGAATCACCGGAAAATGTGTTAGATAACGTTAGTCTATTTATTACCTCGGTCATTAGAGCTCGTCTCCCTCTAGATTCCTTAATGTACGAACATATATTTGGCTTCCTATTTTAGGTATCTTATTTATATCAAGTTACATTCGGAGCAATGGTAATTGTAATATATATTTTAATTGTAATAATTCCAATAATTATTGAATTGTAATAATTCTTAACACAATTTATGACTGGCCATGGAAAATTTGGAAGTTATTTTAGGAGATTTAATATTAATCCAGACAGTGATCGTAATTGTAAATGTCAAGAATCAATACATTCCGTTAAACATCTTTTATTTGATTGTCCTATATTCGAAAGACAACGATTCTGGTTAAACTTACTTTTAAACGATTATGAAGCTTCTGCCTCAATGTGTGAAGTGATTTTTAAGAACCAAAATTATTATAAACATTTTATGAATTTCATAACACTATGTAGGATTTTGCTAAGACTCTTATAGTCGATTTATGTAATCCATAACATTCATTCAAAACCATAAGTTAATATTTCTGTTTCACAATATATAATATAATATTTTTATAGTAAGCTACAACTCCAACATGCCTTTGTGGCGAAATATGGTTTCAAAATATTTGAAGATTCAATAATAATGATTGCAATATAAAAAAAAAGATTGTACTAATTTTTTATTACTGTCTTCTTAAAATATTCAAATTTTAATGATAAAAAATTTTATATAGATTTTTATCTATATAAGATTTTTATCTACATAAAATTAATTGTTTATCATTAAAATTTGAATATTTTAAGAAGACACTAATAAAAAATTAGTACAATTTTTTTCTATATTGCAATAAAAATACATAACACAAAAATAAGACAACTAAAAAATAGAGGAATTAAACTCAACAATAGAGAAATACAGAACAAACTGGAAAGAACACTTGGCAAGGATGACTGAGAATAGAATACCAAAAGCAGCATACAACTATTCTCCACGAGGAAGAAGAAGTTTGGGAAGACCAAGGAAAAGATGGAAAGAGCAGCAATTTGGAGCCAAAAAAAAAGAGGCTAGTAAATAAGCCTAAACCGTGAAGAAGAAGAAGAAGAAGATATATAAAAATATATTAATTAAATAAAAATAAAACTTAGTTTTATTTGATTTTCATATTTATTATATAATTCAATGACAGCTGTTTCGGTACACTGTACCTTCTTCAGACATTAACATTTATTTAATTAATAAATATGGATTTTCATCAAGTAAACACCAACTCAATTGATTATAAAAATATAGTATACGAATATATATTTTGCCCACTGTATATAAAAGTCGCAATATGGTAATAATTAAAAATGAAGTTACTATATAAATTACAACAAAAATATTCAGAATATTTTATTAAAACCAGAAGAGCTGAAGCTAGGACATAACTTCTTGAGATCATTAAATAGCTAACTCGCCTGAGAGTGGTCATTACTGCGATACAATCTTGTGAAAAGGCTATAACAATATTTTCATACGATAATAAGTGATTTAGTAAATCACAGAGTTAGTATAACTGTAGGCTAAGTAACGGTGAATTAGTGGATCAGTGAGTCAGTAAACTGCCAAGTCACCAAGACTATTATTTAATTAGTTGACGACAAGCCAGCGAGAGGGTTCATATAACATTAATGGCCGCATGTATAATTTACGGCCGTGGATCATTACTTGTATATTTAAATAAGATATACAATGTACTGTTTTTATACAGTTACTTTTATTACACTAAACTCCCACTTATTCGGATTAATAGGAACCTAACGTTACCTGGAATATCACATATCATAAACATGTAAATTAAATGAGGTTCGTAAATAAAACAGAATATCTCAGAAATGTAAGGCCAGCAACACTTGAATGCATTTCCTGTTGGCGTTCCTAGTGTTTCATGCAGAGGCAGTAATAATAATAATTAAGGGGCGGATTCCTATGACATGTCATATTTTTACCAAAGCCTATATTATAAGCTTCAAGTACGTAAAAACATTTATATATGCCTTATTATTAAGATTAAGTGGGTCTTAAAAGTCATATTTCTCACTTTTTTCAGATCTTTGGTCATACTTCTGCTTATTTCTATGATAAAGTCATATTTTGGTCATATTTTTTTTTTTTAATATCCTAGTCATCAGGCGATTGGAAATAACCAAAATTGTATCTGTATAAAAATTGTCAGTTTCACAGTACACTTGTTTCGAAGGTTTCTGTTAACAGGTAGCAAACGTTTGCATTGGACAATAGAAGATTTCCTTTCTCGTATGATACAATTGAAAATATATATGAATGAATAATCAATATAGTATGGGTAGAAAATTTATTCAATTATAAGGTCATACTTTTATCTTTTTAGGTAATATTTAAACCATTTTTAGGTCATAAATGCATGCATATTTTCCATTTTTTAGGTCGTAGAAATCCGCCCCTTAATAATAATAATAATAATAATAAAGATTACCACGGTATGGACATGTCGAAAGAATGCCAGAGCAAAGATTGCCTAAAATAGTTATGGAATGGATCCCAAAGGAAAGGAAGAAGAGAGGAAGACCGAAAAACTTGTATAGAAGGGGTACAAGCGGCTATGAATATCAGAGGATTGGAGGAAGATCAGTGGATGGACAGAGAGGAATGACGTTTGGTTTCCGGAAGACGGCGGCATCTGATACCAGATGACTAATAATAATAATAATAATAATAATAATAATAATAATAATAATAATAATATTAATATTAATAATATTAATATTAATAATAATAATATTAATAATAATAATATTAATAATAATAACAATAATAATAATATAAGGAATGTTTCTTAGTGACACAAGTTTCCTGAAGCGAAATATATCTTCTTGCAGTACAGTATTCCCGCACTATCCAATCTCTGTTTTTAAGACCCCAGCCACACATTCATTTTAATATCACCTGTCCATGTAGGTTGTGGTCTTCCTCACTTCTGCTATCCTATTGAGTACAAACGACTTATGTATTCTTATTATGTGCCATGCTATCTCAATTGCCTTTCTTCTAATTGTCTTGAACATCGCAGTTCAAAACGCGATTTTTATAAGAATAAATTGATTCACAAATAAATGTTATACACAGTATTGACACCCGAACGAGCAAGAGCAAGTCCGGGTGCAGTTCAGTTACAGAAATAACACATATATAATATATAAATTAAAAGTTTTAGTTAAGGAGAGAGGGAAAACAAATTATTTAAATTTAGAAGAGAGTTTCAAGACAAAATAAATTCTGGCACTTATAAAATAACAAGGGTAAATAAAATAATATAGAATATATTGATACCAGACTGAAGAAGGTAATTACAGGCATTAGGAAATAATATAAAACAAGACACATTTAGGAGAAAGTTTTAAAATATAAAACCCACCCTGACACGCAAAGAATTATTATAAAGGAGAATGATACAAACAAAATATTATATAACAGATTGTCACCAAACTGAAGAAAGTTATTAAATACATTAGGTAATAATATAAAGCAAAATAAATTAGCAGAAAATTAAAAAAAAATAAAACTTACTCTAACTTAAAAAATAATGCAGTGGAGAATGATATAAACAAAATAACGTATAATAGATTAATACCAAACTGAAGAAGGTAGTTAAAGATATTAGGAAATAATAAAAAAAAAACTCCAGGCGCGACAGGCCTAGAAGGCCCTTGGTCTCACATCCACACGTGTTAATCACAGAGGTAGACGGTCATCTAGCCAGTGTAGGGGTGACATGTTGTCAGCATGTCAAGCCCTCAGCCGTTATAGCTGGTCTTCTTAACCTGGAATCGCTACTTATTGTAGCTATCCAAATGTCTCACGATGGTGGGTGGGCACAGGTCCCATACTGGCTGAAATTCCATGAGAAAATGTCTTCCCCCATGGAGACTGGAACCAGCGCAAATCCCGTAGCTCTGCTCCTTACCTTAACCACTCGGCTACGGCGCGGGACAGGAAATAAAATATAACCAAAATAGGTACTACTGATTTATTATTTAAAATTTTTTTAAATAACTAATTAAATTAATTAGTTAAATAATTGATCTAATTTATATTTTAAAATATTTAAATAATTAACTTGATTTAATTAAGTAATTGAAATAATTGATTTAATTGCTTTTTTAAATCTATCTGTGTTTTGATTGATTAGTTCTGGATTGGATCTAATTAATTCATTGTATAATGTATGGATCCAGCAGTTGTGTAGAATTTAGTAACTTGTAGGAAAAAAAAGTATTTTGTCTGGTGCTGAAAGACGGACTGTTTTCATTAAATTGTGTATGATTTTGCAATAGACTGTATAACCCATGTGTTGTGTGAATTTTGTCTTATGTAATTTTTATTGATATTTTAAATCAAATAAGAAAATATTTTATTGAAATCACTTCAAGCAGAAAAATGTCATAGTTTATTTTTTATAAAATTGAAATTTTTGTATTATCTTACACGTATTTTTTCTCTTAAACACTGCTCATATATTCCCCTTAAATTCACAACATGAAGCCGGCATAAAGCCCTTTCATTGCGAAAACATGTACGCAGAGTGCAGAACACACTAACACAGCATATCAATTTCGTGAAAACAAAATGGATCTTTGTACATGAAACGATTCAATTTAAATATTTTTTGATAATGAATTTACAACCTTGAAACTGTTGGACAACTGAAGAAAGAGAACGAAAAATTCTCGGCAAATAGGCTCTGGGATTTGATCTCGGCATCTCTAGAATATTAACTTCAAATGCTGCCACCTGAGTCACTATTGGGAAAATTGCAAAGGTCTTTTACATACAAACACAAAATAAATAAAACATCGCATATAAAACTCAATAAAACTAAGTTGTTATAGTACAATTATAATTAATAAAAAATACAGTTTTAATGTTAAGTAGGCTATTGATCAGCTGATTACTAATGTCACAAACTTCAAATCTATGTAAGTAGCTACAACTCTGTACTTAAAATTAGCTTCAAATTAATTCATGTCGTTAGCAATAAATCTGTATATTAACACGTGAAGGAAAAACGATGTACTCCTTTTTAAGCACATTGTGCGCAAGGGGGAGTGTGATATTTGGCATAATTAAAGTTCATATGGAGAAGGAGTGCAGAAAAATAAAATGTATGTATAATATGTGTTACAAATAAATTAAATTAAACAAAATTGTCTCTAACGAATGTATGTGTATTACCCATTACTTTGTGTACTCATTCGTTTACGTTCATACTGAAAGTACATTGTTGCAAAAAGAAAATTGTGCAGCAGCAATGTGAATTGACTTACTCTCGCGCATTTATTATTAGTGGTTTAAAAAAGTGAGTACATTATATTATTTAAATTTAAATTAAACCCTGTTTAATCTTGGTTTCAGTAATTTCATTACTTTTTTTTATATTTAGATACTCGCACCTACTTCCATTATGCCTCGATATAGAACACTGACGGGTTGGAGTGAGAGACAAAGAAGAAAGGATACATTCCCGTACACATAATAATAGGTCAAATGCAAATTTAAATAGTATAAATAGTATACAAATGTCAAATTACGCGTTATTGTTTATCAAATATGGCTTATCCAAGCTGTACCACATATTTCGTTCGTATTTTTAAAATAAATGGAAAATTAATGCATAATGACGTATTTGTGACAAACTTAAAAATGTAATGAATTGTGGTCGAATTTCGACCGTTGGGCGACCACTAGTACAACTTAATAGCTGTGAGAACACTGAACATAGGGTAATTACACAGGGAGAGTTGGCTTAAGTGGTAGCCGTTGAAACTCTTATTCGGAAGAAAGGGGTTTTTTCCTAGTTTTCCCCAATCGTCATGTCAAATGATGGATTGGAATTTCATTATCGGAATTCATTTTATCGTATTCACCATTTCACAGTAGAATTTAAAAAAAGTAGCATGCGTTGTGATCTTAATTGTTAAAGCATCTATAAATAAAACTTATAAAAAAAGATAACTACAGTAATGTCAGATAATGTTGAAAAATTTTAGTGTTGCCTGCCTTTACTATAAAGATCGACCTGGGTGGTCTAGTGGTTAAGTTACTTGAATCTGATCCCGGGAGTCATGGGTTCAAATCTGACTGAATGGATGATTCTTTTAGGATGGAAAAATTCAAAGAAGAAGTTCTCCGGGAGGAACTTTAACCCATAGGTCTCGAGTCCGAACATTTCCGTGCTCGTGAAAGAACCTCAAGCCTAAATTAGACCCTCTAGCAAAATTTAATCGCCCTTTCCTACCCAATTAATAACCTAATTGCCTATTAGGTGTCTCTTTGAGGCAATGATTTAACCATTTGTCACTCGCTGACACATGTAGGGAAATATCTAACTAACTCACTCACTCACTGGCCCTATTGAACCCGTAGGTTCATGGCCGCGCGGACATAAGCTCTCCATACATCCCTATAATGAGCTAATGTTTACCAATCATCCCCTGTATTAACTACTTCCCTCAAATCACGGATGATGTTTTTCCCACCTCAATCTCGGTCTACTAACTTGGTGTTTTTCTTCTGATTTTCCTACAAGATGCTTCCATGCACCTCTCCCATTCGTGCAACATATCCTGCCCATCGCAGTCTACAACACTTAACTGTTCTTATTATATCTGGCTTCCTATACATACCATGTAGCTCAATAGTATGTAGTGTTCTCCATCCATCTGTCTGTTTATCTCTTTTTTTGGCCCAAAAATTTCCCTACGAACTTTATTCTCAAACACTACATTAAAGTAAGACTCCATGTTTCGTACCCATATAATGTAGGGAAATAAACGTAACTAAATTAGCTTAGTTAAGTAACTCCCGCTAGAGAGCACCCTTGCCCCATTTGGAAATGTACAGGAACAGACAGACAGACTTTAGAGTAAAAAAAGTCTGATTCCATTGAGACTGAAATTAGCATTATAAATGTCAATGAATCTAATTCAAATATCGCTGTCTGATTTCTAAAAACTGCTAAGAAAATGTAAGTCTTAGTGAGAATACGTAGAATTCATTAAGAATCCAGTTAGACGACGTAGTGGATTATTTTGCACATGCGAACTGGTTTGTGTTACGTAAGCAATAGACAGTCGCTTTCTCCGGAACTAGAAGATGATATTAACATGGAGTACCTCAATTGAAAAACACGACATATCCACTAAAATTATAATAAAATTAACAATTCTCTCATTCATCGAGCAAGTTGGTTCAATATGTAGAGTTTTGGATTAGTATTTGGAATGTCCCGAGTTCAAATCCCAGTGCCGAACAACCTGACTGGACATTATTTCTGAGCTAGAATTTGATTTCAACACATTCACCATTTCTCAGTATCATTATAAAAATAATAAAATAATATAATAAATAGAAGCGATTGACCTTGGATGCTAACACGTTTATAAGAAATGCGAACGAAAAAAATCTTTCAATTTTAAGTATACAGATGTATACATACGTTACGCTATTGTGTTATAGCTGTCGAAATATAGGTCTTACTCAGCTTAACTTAATGTCAAATAAAATAAAATAAGGGGGATTAAAAAATGGCAACATCTTTAATTATCAACTGCATTTTTTTTGTCAAAAACTGTATAGATTTTGTTGGAAGCATATTTTGTAGCATATTTAGGATACAAATGTGACAAGTATATCTACTGCAGGCCTACTATAATTAACTGAAGGAAAGTTTTTTCTTTATTTCTTCCTTTCTTTCTTTTTTCACGAATCTGTTATGTTCAGGCAAATAAAATATGCTATTTTTTGGAAGATCGTTTTATATATATATATATATATATATATATATAAGGAACATGACAATTCCTTAAATATATTTCCGTCTCGGCAGTTTTTCCTCCTTATAAAGGGTTTCCAAATTACAAGCTTGAATTTTCTCACACAGTGTAGAATAATCTCAAAAAGCTCTACAAAAATGTCCGCGACAGCATATGTTTATCTCTTACGGATAATTTACACTAACTATTTTTGTCTTTCATTGATGCCAAAAAATCGAGACAAGTACGTAGATTATATATATATATACACACATATTTTTTTGAAGACTTTTAACGCGTTGACATAGCAATATGTACCCTAGAGTATATGGTTTCAGTGTCTCGGTATTGGTGGATTATCGGTTACCATATTCACCTCAGGTTCTAAGAATCGTGGTCAAAATCCGGGCTGGGTCAATGGATTTTTCATGGCGGAAAAAATCTATGGGGTTCCGTGCCGTAGACTTAACGGCATGTAAAAACACCTCAAGTAAAAATAAATAAATATAAATAAAATAAAATAAAGGCCTATATACAAAATGTGTTGGTATTTCACGCAAAATGCGAATTGTAACGATAATGACTTCATTTGTTAAAGAATAAAATTCTACCTTTCTAATTATTTCAATATAATAACATATACAGTATAAGTCCACTGTTGAGGTCTCGGAATAGCGTCACTAGCTCGTACGCAGGCAGCTCGGCTTTGATCCCAGGTCGAGACAAGTTTCCTAGGTGAAGATATTTTTGTAAGAGAAATATCAGGAAACTTTATGACCAAAATGGTCCCCGAACTTCATCTGAATATCATAATAATTAATATAATATTCCGTGTTTAGTATGGATGTGTGAGTGAATGGTGTGTGGCTTGTCTTGAAGGTGACCCTGGTCAGTGCTGATCACTCATTCTGTCCTTCGCAGTTTATGAGTCCTATTACATCTGGTTTCACATAAAGACCATGTAGCTTCCTGTTATTTAGTTTTCTCTATACACCTGCCTCGTCATCTTTCCAACAAAGGTAAGTAGTGAAAACATATTCATCTCCAGAAAACTATTATTATTTGAAAGATGAATAGATTAAAAATAAAACACTAAATAATCTTAAATTATTATTATCATCATTATCATTATCATTATTATTATTATTATTATTATTATTAGCAGCACCAGCAGTAGCAGTAGTAGTAGTAGTAGTAGTAGAAGGATTGGAATAAGAGGATGGAAAGGGAAAGTACAGAATTGAGATGGATGGAGGAGAATTGTGAAGGAGGCCAAAACTGACAACGGTTGTAGTGCCAAATCGGGAGGAAGAAAGGAAGGCAGCAGCAGCAGTAGTAATAATAGTAGTAGTAGTAGTGGTAGTGGTAGTAGTAGTAGTAGTAGTATTGATCTGGTGTCTGTATAGCCCTAATTTTAACCTCCCGAACTATCGTTATTGCTTAAAGTTCAAAACGGTGAAGTACCTTATAGGGGATGAAATCAACTCCAATTAATGGATATTCGAGCGTGAAATTATATTTTTAAGGCTTAAGAAACTTCTGTTGCTTGTATTAGTAGACAAAACCATAAAAAGGGATGTTTATTTCTCTTCTTCTTCTTCTTTTTTGATGGCGCGACAGGCCTAGAAGAACCTTGGCCTACCAGCCTATAGGGGTGGCATGTATTCAACATGTCGGGTCCCTCAGTCGTTGTAACTGAATTTCTTAACCTGGAGTCGCTACTTATTACAGTTATCCAAATTTCTCACCGGTTCCATAACTAACTCACTGGCACTATCGAGCCCGTAGGTTCATGGCCACCCGGACATAAACTCTCCACACATCACTATCCTGAGCCAATGGTTTCCAATCATCCCCTCTACAATCTACTTCCCTCAAATCATGGTTAATGTTATTCTCCCACCTCATTCTTAGTCTACTAACTGGGCGTTTTCCCTCGGGTTTTCCCCATGCCTCTCTTTCATTCCCCATTCGAGCCACATGTCCTCTCCAACGCAGTCTACGAGACTGAACTGTTCTTATTACATCTATTTTCTTACAAAGATCATGAAGCTGACTGTAATGGAGTCTTCTCCATTCGCCTGTCATCTCTCTTTGGTCCCAAAAATGTTGCTAAGAACTTTATTCTCAAATACTCGTAATCTTTTCTCCTCCCTTAAAGTAAGAGTCAATGTGTCGCATCCATATAATATAACTGTGAGAATAACAGTTTTACATGTTTTCAGCTCAACGTTTTTTGAGATAAATTTTGAAGACAGGAGTTCCTGTAATGCATAATAATATGCATTTCCAGAATAGAACGCATGTTTAATTTCTTTGTGCACCTCATTCCTATTTGTAATTATTGTTCTTAGGTATCTAGAATGGATAGAATACGAAATAAAGAAATAAGGGAAATTATGGGTGTACAAGAGGAGCCGGACATCACAGACATTATAGAAAAGAAAAGATTACAGTGGCATGGTCATGTCAAAAGAATGCCAGAGCAAAGATTGCCTAAAATTGTTATGGAATGGATCCCAATGGAAAGGAGGAAGACCGAAGAAAACTTGGATAGAAGGGGTACAAGCAGCTATGAATATCAGAGGATTGGAGGAAGATCAATGGATGGACAGAGAGGAATGGCGTTTGTTTTCCGGAAGACGGCGGCAGCTGTCATGATACCGGATGATGATGATGATGATGATGAGGTATACTGATAGTCTATAAGTCCGTAGTCATTTATGTTTTTTTTTAAATTCATGTTAATTACTAACATTAGTTGGAGAACCCCCTCGATGATGAGGAAAATTCTCAAAATGAATGAATGAGGTGTACTGGTCGAAATAACACGAAAAAACATTTTCCTCCGTGGGGGACTCGAACCAGCTAATTCCTCGTAACTCTGTGTCAAGGCACGATGCTACTCGGCTAGGGGTGGAACAAAAACAGCAGTTGTGAACACAGCTCACACTGAGATAGGGCTAAAATTGAATTGAATAGGAAAATCCGTTAGATTTGTAACATAAATAGTTTTACACATACGTATTTGTAGCTTTTATAAAATATACTCTCTCACTACCAGTCAGTCAAATAGGCCAAATATGGAAAATGATGGATGTCGCACTTTAGTAAGACTATTTAACTCATGCCCCAAATGGGAGTCAATGACCAATCACGTTACAATGATTTTTTATTTACTACCAATCACAGTCGTGTTTCACCTCGCTTTTTATCGATTTCTCTTTATCAGCTCCTGCTTTTGTAATAAAGAAAGCTCCTCCTTTTTAATGTTCTGAACAGGTCAAATCATAATTTTTCTCCAATAAATACACTGAATATAGCAAATAATGAAAAGATTCCTTGATTTTACTGAGTTGTTTACTAAAAAAATAAATGAATAACCCGTAATGTTGATTATGATATATAGTTCGATGTGTTTCATTATTTCTCCACTTGGGTGCACTCTTACAATATTGCGATCTTATTTGGCAATAAATAATATGATCAAGCAGCAGTGAATGTACATAACGTCACATTTCTGATTTGTTTTCAAACATCGCCGTTTACATTAAATATATAACTATTTTAAAATAACTATAGTTAAACAATGATTTGTGAGTAAAGAGCTTAATTTTATTCGTTAAATAGTCCTAACAAATGCCACTCTTGATTTGCAAATTCTCTAGATAAATTCACTACTCACTTCCAGAGTCGTGAATTTATCGATAATTTGGAAATCACTCGTGGCATTACTTATGAAAATTTTGTATCGTTATCATTATGACTCATTAAAATGTAATTTTACATTAAGCGTTGAGAATTGAAGCGCAAGCCATCAGCAGCAATGCAATAAATTATTCTGCCTGGTCGTATGCCGCGTGTTACTTAAACATGTCTTAAATCAAAGTAACGTCTTTTATGACTAGTAAAGAAGACGGAGAGAAAGACATAACAATCGCAGTACATATGGAAGAGATTGAAGTCCAAGAAGCTGTGTCGATGACCTTCCATTTTACTTTATTATGTGCATGTAGTTTTTTACTCTATAAATACATCTTGTCCCTTTTATCTTTCTTTTCAATACAGTTTATATTACAGAGCATTCAAACATTATTAATAATTATTATTTATGTAACACAATAAGCCAGATTTGAAATAAATTGAAGACTTGAGATGAAAAAGGATGTAAATGTCATTGGTCAATACTCCAATTTTACATGGATAATAATAATCTATGTTCCATCGCCAATGACCTGGTAAGAGACGGAACAAAGATTATTATCCATGCAAAATTGAGTATTTACAAATGAAATTTACATCCTTTTCCATGTTATGTCTTAATAACTTACTATTCTTTGTATACATGGTTCACATTGAGAAACCTGTGATTTGATGAATGGATTAAGGGGAAAAAAAAAAAAAAGTTTTTATATATTTTCAGAAATATTTATTTTTAGCAATAAAAAACGTCATAACGCGATAAGCCTAGAATGGCCCTTTGTTCTACCAGGCTGACTATCGGTCTCACATCCAACTGAAATGGATGATCGTCTAGCCCAGCGGTTCCCAACCTTTTTCGACTAGAGAACCCCTTCCACAACCATATGAGTTGGATGAAACACTGACTTTTAAATATACATACAGTAGACTTGCATAAAATGTAATTCCAAGCAAAAGGTTTAATAACCTTAAATTAGCTTGACTCTTAATGGTTAAAAACCTAAATTTACTCTAGTCACAGCTTAAAAGTTACACAACGTGTAGGCCAAGTTGTAGCGAAATCAAATGCATTCCTAACGTTGTTACATAACTGTAAAGCAGGCATGCACGGTAAATATTAATTTATTGTGGAAATAATGCGATAAATTCCCGATGTTACACATATCTAACCAGGGGCATTATAGGGTTAATTTTAAAATATGATTATTATTATTATTATTATTATTATTATTATTATTATTATATTACAACCTCAAAATCCGCCATTGCGGAAACATTTTGGCGAACCC
The DNA here is from genome assembly GCA_030220185.1 of Diploptera punctata. Classification (NCBI taxonomy): domain Eukaryota; kingdom Metazoa; phylum Arthropoda; class Insecta; order Blattodea; family Blaberidae; genus Diploptera; species Diploptera punctata. The sequence continues at coordinate 822,150 of JASPKZ010008902.1, forward strand.
CTTGAAATATTTGGCGAACCCCCTGGGGGTTCGCGAACCATAGGTTGGGAAACGATAGTCTAGTCAGTATAGGGGTAACATGTGGTCAAGATTTCGAGTCCCTCGTTATAGTCATTATAGCTGGTTATCTCAACCTAGAGCCGCTACTTATTTTAGGTACTCAAATTCCTCACGATTCTGTTTGGATACCAGTCTCATACTGGCCAAAATTCCATGAGAGAATTTCTACCTTCATGAGGAGTCGATCTAGCGCAAGTCCTATAGCTCTGGACCAAGGCCTGATGCTTTAAACCGTTCGGCTACGGTGTGGGATGTTTTATCAGGATTTCAAGTTTATTCCCAATGCCCTGCCTGGCCCAGAATGGAGGATCAAGTGCAATGTTATATAATAATTATTTGAAGTTACATTCATAATATGATGCCTATTCATATAGACTGGTCATCAAGTTTTATTGTCCGTTGAATAATTCTGACCGCCTCTATGATGTAGTACTGTGCTTGTCCGACTTATATCTAGGATCTCTCATTCGATTCCCGGATATACCATTGTTTTTCATCATAGATTCTTGAATGGGGTTCACTCAGCCTCGCGAGGACAGCTCGGTAGCTACGTGAAATGTAAGAAATATGGTTGAAAAATCTGAATTAATGTAGACGTACACGTTAATCGTATTAGGTTATTTCTCTACAGTTGCTGACTACGACAACAACTACTCAGTCGGCCTTGGCTGATCTAAACTTTATTCTCCCAGATGTATGTACTTGTAAGCCCATGTTACCCTTAACAGAGATTTAGACGCTCTCCCCCTATAGGGAAGAATTTGAACCATACTAGTTTAGTTACACTTGTTTTCGTATAGATGTCCTTTGAGTGGTCCGTGGTCAGCGTTCCGCCTCATACTGGCATCTAGGAAACCAAGGTAGTACTAGGACGGGAAATTTCGGTAAATTTTGCTTAGAGGCCTTTCATTCAGGCTTAAAGATCTTTTACGAGCCTTAAAATCTTCAGGGGATCACACTGCAGAGCCGAGGTGACACCTTCGAACAGTATTAAAAACCTGGGTAAACTATCCCTGGAGACAGCAATGCCCATCTTCTGCTTAAAAATCGCACCAATCATGACCTATGGACTAGAAGTGATTTGGAAGAACCTAAATAAGGCGAAAGTCAAAGCGCACTTTTTAAAGATAGCGCTAAGCGTATCAAAATACACGCCTTCACGCCTAACATACATACTGACAAAGGAACCATTCTCCATAGAAGAGCTCCATCTGGACCTTCTCGTGCCGGCAATAGATGCCTACAAAGAACTGCTGAGGGAACTCAACTAGAAGAGAGAACAGATATGGCCTGAGTTCTACGCAACGGATGCGATGATCTACAGGGAATGGACAGCAGCCAGATACGACCTCAGACACACCGTGACGAGAGTCGCGGTCCATTGTTTCCACCACCGGTTATGCACAACAGTGAAGCGCCATAACCCAGAAGAAAAGTGCAGGTGCAAACTATGTGGGTCGCACTGCGACCGATATCACCTATTACAGTGTAAAAACATAGGAACCTCGAAAACAGACTTCTGCAAGACATGAAAACACTTATTTCTACATGGCCATTGGCTGCAATAATACCTATTATTATTATTAAAATCTTCGCACTCGGGACCTATGGCTTAAAGTCCCTCCCGGAGGACTTGCTCCTTGGATTTTTCCATCCTAAAAAATCCATCGACCCCGGCCGGGTTTGAAGCCGCGACCCTCAGGACCAGAGGCAAGGAGCATAACCACTAGCCCACCGCGGCCGATTTATGTACTGATTGATATAACCTAATCATACATTAAGTAATTATATTTTACCAGGAAATTAAAACGAATATAATTTTAACTAGTGATCAACTCCATTTTCTGTATCACTTCAGATCCTAGGAGCTTACTGAACATTAATGTTTAAAAAAAATGTTTATTACATTTTAGTTTCTTGGCTTCGTGGACACTAATTATTTCAATATATTAAAATATAGAGGGCACGCCGTAGCGTAATTGGTTAAAGCAATACGCTACAAACCGGCGGGATCTGGATTTTTAAACTGACCCAAATATTCTAGTGGCACCCTAGCCCTGGGATTGACTCAGCCTCTAACGGAAATGAGTACAATCTGCTTGTCCTGGAGGTAAAGGCTGCCATCATTGCAGGGCTGACAACCCGGCTGACATCAAGAGTCGATTGTCTATAAAAAGTGGGAGCCATAACCACCTACTGTCCCAAGGTCTCCCATGGCCTGTCGTGGGATCACTTAGCTATATTAAAAAATGAATTAATATATGTGCTTCCTGTAGCCATATTGTTAACGTGATACCTTTAATGTTTTAATTAAAGAGCCCAAATATTTGAAGTAACTTACCCTCAAATGAATATCCATTATTTCTGCAAATTTTACCAGACACTTCTCTTGACCACGGCCTCAGATGTTGAAATCTTGGAAATTGATAATTTAACCTGGCTCTTAGCCCTTAAAATACATTTCAGTTAATCAAATCCGAGTTTGTTATAATCATTATGTAAGTGTACATTTTATCCCATGCGCAGGAAACGTAGATCTGTATTCGGAGTACGTAATAAGACGCTAACTGCTCTTATAAATCTAAAAGGAAATGATTTAACATTCTGCTTAGGTTTTGTCTAATCCATTGTAAATGAACTCTTAGCGGAAGGTGGTTGAATGATTACACATGTTGAAAGTAACATTACACTCTGGGATTATGAAGTCTTCAGTAATTCCAATCACGATATAACTCAACATACGCAACTTCATGATTCTTACTACATACATGAAAAATAAAGTATCAACTTTTACGCTTTCTTAAAAAGCATAATGATAAAGAGTGGCTATAATATTTCGATTCTCCAATTCTAATAAAAATAAACTCCATGGCGCGATAGGCCTAGAAGGCCCTTGACCTACCAATGAGCTGCAGACCTCATATCCGCATGTGTTAATCACAGAAGTAGACGATCATCCGGCCAGTGTAGGGGTGACGTGTGGTCACTGCATCGGGTCCTCAGCCGTTATAGATTGTACTTATTGAACTACCCAAATTCCTCACGATTCCGGGTGAGCACCGGTCCCATACTGGCCGAAATCCCATGAGAAAATTTCTTCCCAAATTTCTTCAATACTTATTGAAAATGTATTGTAAATAATATATTTATTTATAAAAAGGTTTACAATGTAATAAAACATATCCCTGTACCCAAAGCTTTTTGTATTTTTTTTTTTTTTTTTTTTTTCCATTCTTTTCTATCTTCCCATTCCAATTCTTCCATACCTATTTCCGTCATACCTCTTTTCACATCATCCATTTAAATCTAGGTCGACCTTTCTTTTCTTTCCCAGGTGAAATCCATTCCAACACTTGTCCAGGTAATCTTGTCTCTGGCATTCTACGTATATGATCATACAATTCTAGTTGTCTGTATTTCACAAAATCTAATATATAATTTTGGACTTTCATTTGTTGCCTGATGATAGCATTTCTGATTTTTTTTTTTTTTTCATTTTAGAATGTGTAACGTCTAAAACAGTCAATTTCAGTAGACATAAGTTTTAAACAGAAATGTTTATTCAACTGCCAACTTTCTGCACCGCATGTTAATGTGCTTCGAATTATGAATTCATAAATTTGTAATCTGGTATCCATTCTTATGTTCTCCGATTGAGGGTCTTTCCACTTTTCAGCGGTTGCCCTTTTACCAGCCGGCTGCTAGCCCTTCATATCCACATGTGTCAATCACAGAGGTAGATGATCAACAGCCAGTGTAGGGGTGACATGTGGTTAGCATGTCGAGTCCCCCAGCCGTTATAGCTGGTTCCTCAACCTGGAGCCGCTACTTATTGTAGCTACCCAATTGCCTCACGATGCTGGGTGGGCACCAGTCCCATACTGGCCGAAATACCATGAGAAAATTTCTTCCCCCATGGAGACTCGAACCAGCGCAAGTCCCATAGCTCTGCGCCAAGGCTTCCGACCTTAACCGCTCGGCTACGGCGCGGGACTCTTATGTTCTTATCCCACAAAATTCCGTTTAGCATTGGTATTACCGATCTGCCTTTTTTAATTCTATATATTATGTCATTTTCTTGGGTACACTTTGAGTTAATTTTGATCTCCAGGTAATTACATTCTTAATAATAATGATAACCATAATCGTCTTCGACCTCTTACATTCTAGGGCTAAGTGGTTTGTTAACGATCTCATTTCATCGTTTTAGTGGATGATTAAAAAATATTTTTTGCGCGATAGTGCGTTTTGTCGTACTTACCATGGCGACCACGATTGAAAGCTTAACTTCCTACATTTCGGGGTTGCCAACCTAAATAACTATACTGCAATATTACATTTACACTGACGTGCGGGAAGTAAAATCACTGCCCTCTATTAATACTACGTACAATGTATATACAGAAAATACCCAAAAGGTAGTGTTAATATACATTATACGAAACAAATCAGTACATTTTAAATAAACTGAACTTTATTTGAAACAATATAAAACAATAAATACGTACTTGCGGCCATGTAATCAACAACAGTTCTCAAGGCCTTCTGTTGTTTCAACTAATAAATATTGCCCACACTGTCAATTGTTTATAATGAACGCAAATATTTCCAACAAATTTCTATTATTTATTACTTTGAAAACACCATCGCGCAAAAAATTATGTACAATGCACGTTTGTAGGAGTTGGTTATATTTTTTTAGAACTTATTTATAGGTTATGGGACTTCTATATGAAAATAGATTATTTTAAGTCTAGTATAGGGGATATTTTGATGCACTCGAAAATCCGGAAAAATGCACGAATTTTTCGAAAAATGGCGAAGTGTTTTACAGAGTCTCGGAAATTAAAAATCTCGCTGTCGCTCGGTTTTAAACGTTTTTCCTCAATTCTGTATAAACCACTTCCCAACCTCGCATAGTAATATACTATTTTCCTGTACATGTTAACGAAGTATTTGGCTTGAAATCCCATTAGAGGGTTTAATTGAACAAACTGACTCATTGGCATTATCGAATACACATTTTTCCAACTTGGACTGTTTTCCAATGATTCCCACTGTAGGTCTATAAATTCACCTCCCTCAACTCATGGAAAATGTTATTCCCCCATTTTATCTTGACCTATCTATTAGGTGCTTTCCTTCTGGTTTTAGTACCCTCTACCGTACCCCATTCGTGACACATTTCCGCAGTCGACGAAACTAAATGTTCTTATTACAGCTGGTTTCTTCTCAAGATCACGAAGTTTTCTCCATTCACTTGTCTCTTTGGTCCATGAATTTTCCTAAGAACTTAATTCTCAAATACTTGTATTATTTTCTCCTGTCTTAAAGTAAGAGACCATGTTTGGGATCCATGTAAAAAGCCCTATACTTGAAAAAATACCGTTTTACGCACAGACGAATTCTTAAAAAAAAACTATCCAGGTTGCTCTCATTATTGTTTTTTATACCTATTTTCAAATTAAAAATGCACATGTTACCATAATTATATGAATAATTGTAATAATCTGAAATGTACGCACATTATATTTAAATAAAGAGATATGCCTGGATGCCCTCCCAATATAGAGTCATCCGAAAGCCAAACTTGGCAAGATCCCGCGTGATCGACTATTCCGATTGAGGTTTTAAGCGGTTTCCCTCAATCCAAAGAGCAAATGCTGGAATAGAACCCCAAAAGGTCTGCTTCCGACTTCACTCTGCTAATTAACTTCAAATTTGAATTCAAAATTTAAACCGGGGCTAATGTATTTTACAGAAACCCGGGGTTCTACCTATTAAGGAGGACCAAAATGGATCGCTCACCGCCAACATTTAAGTGATGGCCGCAGAACTTTCCATCTATCTATCTATACCTATTTTCATCGATCCTTAGTGATGATGATGATTAATGACATAGCCCATTGTTGAGCCATAGCCTCTCCTTTGTCAGAAATTACAAGACCAAGTTCATTTTAGTTACCTCATTTGTCCAAAGATGTCTTGAGTGACATGCGGTCAACATACCGACTCAATGAGACATCTAGCAGGCAACTAAGGTATTACTAGGATGTTTGAGATCGATCGGTAAATTCTGCTTAGAGGCCTCTTTGTTCAGGCTTAAAAATCTTTTATGAACTTGAAAATCTTCAGACATGAGACCCACAACTTAAAGTACCTCACGAAGGACTTACTCCTTGGATTTTTTAATCCTAAAAAATCCATCGACCGCGGCCGGGTTTGGACCCGCGACGCTGGGAACCATAGGCAAGGAGCATAACCACTAGGCGCGGCCGACCCTATAGATCCTTAGTAGACACCCAAAATCACCATAACACGCATACACACGCACACACACATATCTTCTTCTTCTTCCAGCTTTGCAGCCCTTTATGAGCCCTGCCTGCTGTTAGGACACTCCTCCACGCATCCCTGTCAACACCCTCCTTCTCCACCCCCGACCCCGAGCTTTCGGAGGTCCTCCTCTATTCCATCCATCCATCTCAGCTTCGGTCTACCTCTTCTTCTTCCTCCATCTGGTCTCAGTAGTGTAAGCTTTCTAGTAGTGTCTGCTCCTCCATTATCATTATATGACCCACCCATCTCAGTCTGCCAATTTTTATAACATTTACAATATCTGGATCTGAATACAAATTGTATATTTCATCTTATCCTCCATACTCCACTATCATTTATAGGTCTCAGGATCTACCTCAGGATTTTCCTTTCAAACATTCTCAGCCTTTCTCCATTCTCTCTGCTAAATGCCCAGCATTCACTACCATAAATAGCAACTGGTCTCAGTATGGTTTTATAAATTTTTAATTTCGCAATCAAACTTAGAATGTGTGATTTAAATTGGTCCTTAAGTGCATAATAGCATATGTTGGCTTGGAGAATCCTGCTCTTTATTTCCTTATTAATATTATTGTCATCAGTGATTATAATGTCCAGATATATATTAACCTCTAGCGGCCACAATTTTTGTTTGTTTTTACATAACCAAACTCGACATAGAGTGTTCAATTAAGAAAAATAAGGTTGAGTTCGTTAACCAGCAAAATTTTACCATTTGGAGTGGGGATTAATCTGAAACGAAAATTAAATAAATCGCTCTAACTATCTTTCTCACTGGCACTATTGAACCCATAGGTTCATGGCTGCGCGGACATGAGCTCTCCATATATCCCTATACTGAGCTAAGGTTTTCTAATCATTCCCTATATAGTCTATTTACCTAAAATCATACTTAATGTTATTCTTCCACTTCATTCTTGGTTTACCAACTCGGCGTTTTCCCTCTGATTTCCCTACAAGAAGCTTCCATGCACGTCTCTCATTCTCGATTCGTGCACATGTCCTGCCCATCACAGTCTACAAGACTTAACTGTTATTATATCTGGCATCCTATAAAAACCATGCAGTTCACTGTTATGTAGTCTTCCCCATTCATCTGTCTGTTCATATCTCTCTGGTCCAAAAATTTTCCTAAGAACTTTATTCTCAAATCGCTCTAGCGAGCGCAATTTTCGATGTTTTGCAAGAAATTCGGTATATGCTATTAAAATAAAACTATATCATCACTATCATAGTGCATTCACGAATTTAGGTCATTTGTTGACCTGTTTCGGCCTCAAGAGAAACACCATCCAAAAGTCTTTCGAGTGAACGTCCTGGTCTTCTTCTTCCTGCAGGTTGATATCTTAACATTTTTTTATTATTATTATTATTGATTTCGTACATCTCAATGATGGATAAATCATATTTGAAGAGAAAAATTATACGCTCAGACCGGGACTTGAACCCGGGACCCTTGGTTCTCTAGACCAAGTGCTCTACCAACTGAGCTACCTGAGCAAGTACCGATCTAAACGCAAATCTTTCTCTATATACATTGTAATTCCCATCCACCAAATGCTGTGAAGCCATGCTTCTATCTTGCAAATGGCGGCTCCTTTATTAAGAAGACATTTGGGAATTATACATTACAGCCAGTACGGCTTTTTCCAAGTTTTTATTATTGATTTCGTACATCTCAATGATGGATAAATCATATTTGAAGAGAAAAATTATACGCTCAGACCGGGACTTGAATCCGGGACCCTTGGTTCTCTAGACCAAGTGCTCTACCAACTGAGCTACCTGAGTAAGTCCCGGGTTCAAGTCCCGGTCTGAGCGTATAATTTTTCTCTTCAAATATGATTTATCCATCATTGAGATGTACGAAATCAATAATAAAAACTTGGAAAAAGCCGTACTGGCTGTAATGTATAATTCCCAAATGTCTTCTTAATAAAGGAGCCGCCATTTGCAAGATAGAAGCATGGCTTCACAGCATTTGGTGGATGGGAATTACAATGTATATAGAGAAAGATTTGCGTTTAGATCGGTACTTGCTCAGGTAGATCAGTTGGTAGAGCACTTGGTCTAGAGAACCAAGGGTCCCGGGTTCAAGTCCCGGTCTGAGCGTATAATTTTTCTCTTCAAATATCTTAACATTTGTTTGGGTAACCTGTGATCTTGCATTCGATGAACATGTTGCAGCCATCTTGACTCATAATCAGAAATTTTGTTTTCTAAAGGTTCCATGTGTAATTCTTCTAAGGTGTCTTCATTTTTTTTTGTGATCTAGTAGTGTGTATCCTGCAGTCATCCCGAAGGTATCTCATTTCAGCAGATCTAAGTCTATGAATATCCTTCTGTTTCAATGTCCATACTTCGCTACCATACAAAAGAGTTAGAAGAGCCAGTGCTTTATACACTTTTAGTCTTGAATGTTTTTGGACTAACTGTGGCTTGAAGATAGAATTTGTTAACCCTAGAATTCTTAAAAATGTTGATATTTTTGCATTTACGTCCTTTATTTCTTCAAATGAGATATTGCATCCTAGATATGTAAAATTATTCACCTGCTCCAAAATGTTGTTGTCAAGTACAATTTTACTTCTGACAGGGTCTACACCTTGAAATTTTTGTTTTCTCTATAGATATCTTCAATCCATATTCTTCTGTAATTTTGTTAAGTTCATACAGACCTTTATGCATATTATCTTCTGAATTTGTAATTATAATTTGGTCATCTGCAAGCAATAGGATGTTTAATTTTGTAAACTAAGATATCTAGAAGGAATTGAAAACAAGATATTGTCCAAAATTAGCGAAATCCAACCTTAAATGTAAGAGTTCATCGGAAACCCGAAATTTAAAATCTCCCTGGCAGTCCCCTATGTTTGTTTCTCCTAAGATTTAATTAACAAAAAGATATATCAAGTAAACAGCAAAATTGGACATTCGACTGTCCGTGGAATTCGCTTAGTTTATACAGTTCCAGGGAGACGAACATTATTTTAGTTTAACGTTTTTTTTTAGAAATTGGGATGAAATAAAACGATGTATGACTATAAATGGTAATTAATAAAAAGCATTTGAAAAAAAATGTTATATGTATTCAATGCCACCAGTTTGTCTTACGACATTTCTGGTATTCTCTTCTGGCATCAGCGAATTGTAATACACTTCTGCCCCTATGACATGTGATGATGATGGTAATGATGCGCCAGGATAGGACTTAATCCTAAACTCAATCCAATGAGGTGAATATTATAATAATGGTCAGATGATTTTCGGGGACCGTTTCAGCCTTAAAGTTTTCTGACATTTGTCTTACAAATGAGAAAAAAACCCTGAAAAAACCACACCCAGGAAACTTGTCCCGACCAAAGCTCGAACTTGGAACCGCTGCGTGACAAGACAGCATGCTTCCTCAAGGCCACAGCGATGGACTTTTTGAAAAATATTTAAACCGTTCTAATATTTCACTGTTTAGGCGTGATATTTTCAAATTTTAAAAAATGTAAATATCGGGGCTTATTCTGACAGTTTTTTCTATAATATAGTTCTTTTTCTATAATCTCTTTTAAGTAAGCGACAAACAGAGATATTAATAAATTAATAATAGTCTCTAGTCTAGTGCAGTGATCATGTTTTCCCTTTACAGAGATTTAGGCGCTCTCCCCCTACAGGGAAGAATTTGAACCATACTAACTTAGTTACACTTCTTTTCATATAGATGTCATTTTGAGTGGTCCGTGGTCAGCGTTCCGCCTCATACTGACATCTAGGAAACCAAGATAGTACTAGGACGGGAAAATTCGGTAAATTTTGCTTAGAGACGTTTCATTCAGGCTTAAGGATTTTGTACGAGCCTGAAAATCTTCAGACTCGGGACGCACGGCTTAAAGTCCCTCCCGGAGAACTTGCTCCTTGGATTTTTCCATCCTAAAAAAATCCATCGACCCCGGCCGGATTTGAACCCGCGACCCTTGGGACCAGAGGCAAGGAGCATAACCACTAGTCCACCGCGGCCGATTATTAATAACAGTAATTTCCCAAATAGTATATGATATGTCTCGGTGCAAAGCTTTGGGATTGCGCTGGTTCGTTTCCCCGTGGGAGAATACATTTTCTTAATATTGGGCCAGTATGGGACTATTGCCCACCCAGCATAATGAGCTATTATAGTTGATACAATAAGTAATATCCAGGTTGAGAAAATCAGCTATAACAGCTGGGGGGACCCGTGTCACCCCTAGAGTGACTAGATGATCGTTTATCTGTCATTAACACATGAGGATGTGAGGAAAGCAGCCGACAGGTAGGCCAATGACCTCCTAGGCTGTCGTGCCATGGATTTAATCCCATATAATGATTATTTTCAGTGATATAAATTTTCATTCATGATCATTAGTTTATCTCCTTTTTTTAATCAATATATTGAAGATAACTGGGATGTGGCCTAGATTAGATATGCAAAGCACATAGCACCATGTGCCCGAATGCGAATCTTATTGAAGGTCATACATGTTAGTTACGGTAACTAAAAAATTGCATGGCCTTGACATAACTCCTATTACAGTACTAGGTCACTAGCTTCCTCCAATCACAATTCACATTCAAAGTTGCGCATTACTTTCAAACACTGTAAAAAAATCATCAATTCTGACTTCCAAAATATTTTGACCACTTTTATAAATAGAATGATTCATCTAATTCGAATAACTTCACAACAAAGACCTCGTCTAATGGACCTTAGAAATAACTTTTCTATTTTCCTGGAAATAAATCAAGTGCGTTCATTTATATTATAAAAATGTATAATTATGAGGAGTCCACCGTTGTGGTCTCGAGGTAGCGTGCTGCCTTGTGACGCAGCGGGCCCGGGTTCGATCCCCGGTCGGGGCAGTTTTTCTGGGTGAGGTTTTTATCGGGGTTTTTCCTCACCTGTAAGACAAATGTCAGGAAAACTTTAAGGCCCAAACGGTCCCCGAAATCATATGGCCATCATCATCATCCTTATCATCATCATCCTTCACCGGTGTGGAAAGCAACGGGAAGCTACCACACCTACAATTCCCTAGTAAAGCTGCAAGCATAGTATGAAAATGCTACGATTGCAGTGAAGGACCTGCCTTCGAGCAGAATTACTATGGATGGAATTATGAGAAAAATAATATTGTTACACTACAATGTATATAATAAATTGTTTTATTACATTATTATTATTATTATTATTATTATTATTATTATTATTATTATTACTACTACTACTACTACTACTACTACTACTACTACTACTACTACTACTACTACGACTGTCTATGTAATTTGTTAACTAACTCAATAGCACTATCGAACCCGTAGGTTCATGGCCGCGCAGACATAAGCTCTCCATACATCCCTATCCTGAGCCAATGTTTTCCAATCATCCCCCGTAAAATCAACTCGCCTCAAATCATAATTAATGTTATTCTCCCACCTCATTCTTGGTCTACCAACTGGGCGTTTTCCCTCTGGTTTTCCTACAAGAAGCTTCCATGCACGTCTTTCATTCCCCATTCGTGCCACATGTCCTGCCCATCGCAGTCTACGAGACTTAACTGTTCTCATTATATCTGGCTTCCTATAAAGACCATGTAATTCACTGTTATGCAGTCTTCTCCATTCACCTGTCTGTTCATCTCTCTTTGGTCCAAAAATGTTCCTAAGAACTTTATTCTCAAATACTCGTAATCTCCTTTCCTCCCTTAAAGTAAGAGTCCATGTTTCGCATCCATATAATATAACTGGTAGAATAATAGTTTTATATATTTTCAGTTTAACGTTTTTTGAAATGAGTTGGGAAGTCAAGAGTCTCTGTAATGCATAATAGCACGCATTTCCAGAATTGAGCCTATGTTTAATTTCCTTGTGCATCTCATTCCTGTTTGTGATTATTGTTCCTAGGTATTTGAATTCAGCCACTTCCTCAAAATTTCCCTCATTTGTCATTAGCTGTCCATTTCCATTATATAATGTATTTCTATGTGTGACCATATATTTAGTTTAATTGATAATTACTTCCACTCCCAATTTCTTAGTGTTACTCAATAGTGTCTGCGTGTTGGCCTTTAGTATCTCCTCGCTATCACCCAATAGTACTACATCATCGGCATAAACTAACAGCTTATTAATACCATTGAGTTGTAGGCCTTCTTCATCCTCTAAAGATTTGATGGCATACTCTAGTACAAAATTAAATAGATGGGGAGATAGTGCATCTCCTTGCTTCAACCCATTGTGGATTTCAAAAGTATCCGAAAACTGTTTGCCTACACGCACCCTACTCTTTGTGCCACTTAGACACATTCGTACAAGTCTAACTAACTTTTTAGGAATTCCGAACTCTAGTAGGATACTATATAACTTCTCCCTCTTAATTGGATCATATGCCTTTTTGAAGTCTACATATAGTTGATGTACAGTACCATTATATTCCCATTTCTTTTCTAAAATCTGTCTTAAGCTAAAAATCTGATCTGTTGTAGACCTATTTGTTCTTAATTCACATTGATGATCTCCTAGAATGTCATCAATATAGGGAGTAAGTCTGCTGACTAATATATTTGTTAGAATTTTGTACGAAGTTGGAAGTAATGAGATTCCCCTATAGTTGTTGCAATCAGTTTTATCTCCTTTCTTATAAATTGGTATGATAATCGATTCTTTCCATTCATCTGGAAGAGCTTCTTTATCCCAAACCATATTAAGCAACTGGTGTATCTTGTCCATCAATTTTTCTCACCTGATTTTATCAATTATGTTGGGATCTCATCTGAACCTGATGCTTTATACACCTTCAATTTTTCTATCGCCATTTCAACCTCTTATTCACTTGGTTCTACGATTAGCATTTGTGCAGTCTGTAAATTATCCTCCTTCAATATCCTGTTCTGTATGTACATTTAACAATTGATTATAGTAACATTTCCATCTATTTAATATACTCCGGGGGAATCAGCAATCATATTCCCATTTTCATTCAAATTATGTTTGTTCTAGCCTGAACACCTTTCTCTTCTATCCTACTTCCCCGATATAATTCTCTAATGTTCCTATTTTTGGCATTCATTTCAATATAATTAATCTTCTCTCTCAGATATTCCCTCTTTTTTACTCCTTAGTAACCTCATGGTTTCCCGTCTAACACTACCCAATTGCTCCAAATTTACCTCATTTCACTCGTGTAACCAATTAATTTTTGCTTGCTTTTTTTTCTTTACAATGTCGGCACATTCCTCATCAAACCATTTATTGTTTCGCCTCTTTTTTAAGTAACCAATGCTTTCTGATGCTGACAATTTAATACTATCTCTTATAGCCTCCCATTCTTTATTTATATCAGTTTCTTCTTCGTTTGCCACATTGTCATCTGAAGATTCCAGTATTTTAAATCTATTAGCAATTTTGATTTGGTATTCTTGCTGCATTTCATCATTTTCCAAGTTTTTTAAATCAAATTTTTCAGAATCATCTTTAGCGCTTGTTCCTCTCATAAGCGATAGCCGTTGTCTGATTTTCACCCTGATCAGATGATGATCCGAATTGCAGTCTGTCCCTCTAACTGATCGAACATCGATGATGCTACTGTGCCAGCGTTTGTCCACTAATACGTGATCTACCTGGTTCCGAGTTTCTCCATCTGGAGACGTCCAGGTGTATTTATAAATATCATTATGCTGAAATGTTGTGCTCTTAACAATGAGATTCTTTGATGTGGCAAAGGTAACTAATCTAACTCCGTTGTCGTTACTATCTTCATGAAGATTGAATTTGCCTATTGTTGGCTTGAATATATCTTCCCGCCCCACTTTTGCATTAAAATCTCCTAAAACAATTTTCATATCATATCGTGAAAGGCTATCAAATACGTATTCTAATTCTTCATAGAACTCATCCTTGATCTTGTTATCTTTATCTTCTGTGGGAGCATGTACATTTACTATTACAAAACCATGTCGTTTACCCTTTAGAATTATGTATGATATCCTCCTTCGGACTAAAAACCCCGTTCCAAATTCAGGTCTTTCTGCACCCCCATAGTATAATGCAAAGCTTCCTGATTCCTGACTACCTTCTCCTGGCCATCTAATTCCTGTAAAGCGACTATATCCAAGGATGATTTATCTCATTCACGGGTTAATACCTCTAGCGCCCCGCTATTGTATAAAGTCTTAATATTCCATGTTCCCTTTGACATGGGTTTCCTGAAGTAGTCCCCGCCCGGAGAACCGAATCGGGGACTATTTGACCTTCGGAAAATTTTACCCCAGTTGAACCCATGTCCGCATTTCTTGACGGTTGTATTTTTACGGTGAAAGATCGTCACTCTTTCGACCAAGGTACTTTTTTCGTCTGGCTTATCACCTTCGACTAGTCCGGCATGGGATGTAATTTGTTATTTACAGTAAAATTGACAATGGACAAATATTTTCATTTACCGATAGGTAAACAAAAACCTGGCATTATTTTCATTCTTCATGAGATTCAATATTTTAATGTAAAAAATAATATTCAAAATAATTTATATTTATAAAGGAGCTAGTCTATCGGATAAACTGCATGGTTTTTATCCAATATTATCCTCCAATCATAACGGCAACACTTGATCACGGGATATTGGAATATTAGACATACAGTATCATCGAACATCTCATTATTCTTCTTATTTTATCGTTTCACTCATCCGTTATTGGAATTCAACTATCAGTAGAAATTAGGTGTTGTGTGTCAATAGTCTCTTTCAAACAAAAATTGACAACATTTCTGAAAGCTCTACATTAGTGTTCTTTTATTTTTCTATGTTTTAATATTTTTATATATATTTCAGGTTTTAACAATGTTGATACATTTTTCCGGCACCAATGATTTATCTTCAATTTCGTTTTATTATTTTCCTCCATTCGTCTCTATTATAACACATTTCTTCCTCTATTTCCCAGTCCTTCAAATTTTCTCTAATCACTTGGATCCGCGTGAGATTTGGTCTTTTCCTTCTCGTTCCTGATGGTGTCCATTCCATTATCTATTTTGGTAATCTTTCATCCTCCATTTGCCTAATATGCCCGTACCATTTTATTTGCTTTTCTTGGATACATTTTTATAATTTTATTTCTAATTTTCTCTCTCCTTGATATCCTAGCAGATTTTCTCCAATAGTTCATTTCTGCTACCATTAATTTTCTTTTCATCTGATAAATTAAAGTCCAAACCTCTGAACCATAGGTCATAATACTTCTAACTATTGTTTTAAAAATGTTAACTTTATTTTCTCTTTTGATATGTTTATCCCATAATATTCCATTCAGGGCAGATATTACATATTTTCCTGAGTTTATCTTTGGTCTTATTTCCTTTTCCTGCTTCCCATCACCTGTAATTTTTACTCTCTATATTCCTCTATGTGTTTAATTGCCCCCATTTCATCTTCCAGTATCAAACCCTGATGAATGTCTCCTATGGCCATATACTTGGTTTTTCCATATTCAACTTTAGTCCCCATTAATTATATTCTTGAATCAATTTTACGGTAATATATTCAATGTCTTCATACTATTGTGCCAAAATAAGCTGATCATCCGCAAATTGGGGGGGAATATGTAGTTGATTCCCCATAGTTTTACATTTGTTTTTCCAACTTTCTATAGCTTCTTTTGTGTAGATTTTATATAATGTGGGGGATATGCTGCATCCCTGGCGTAATCCCTTGTTGGTATCAAATCCTTTTGACAAATATTTTCATATTTTCACTTTCACATATGCGTTTTTACATAAATTTTGAATAGCTTTTATCAAAATAATTTTTAATACTACGAGTTATTTATAAAATTATAATTTGTTTATACATCTATTTACGATTACTGGTTTATTTTAATCTATTGTATTAATTTTAGTGCACTTTTGTAATAATAGTCGCCTATGTAGTATTAGGTTAACAAATAATTACAACGTGGAAACACTTCATTGTATGATCTTGAAGAAGATTTTTGGGCTGTAGGCCGTGGTCGTGAGGCTTTTAGTTCCCCGACGTTTCGCCAGAGACTGCGTCTGGCATCCTCAAGGGTTGTCTTGAGACTGGCAATTCTGTCCGCTGTCTGTCTTATTGTCTCAAGACAACCCTTGAGGATGCCAGACGCAGTCTCTGGTGAAACGTCGGGGAACTACAAGCCTCACGACCACGGCCTACAGCCAGAAAATCTTCTTCAAGATCATCATAGCAACTCCGGCCGTGAAAGTCTACGTGAATACACTTCATTGTATGTTTTTTTTATGCTGGCTGAATGGTAGAAAAAGGACTTATGGCTTAACTCTGCCAATTTAAATATTATTATTATTATTATTATTATTATTATTATTATTATTATTATTATTATTATTATTATTATTATTATTATAAAGTAATAATATTATTATTGAAAATTAATTAACCATTCTATATAAAATATATACTCTACATAACATATTTAATATCTATATAATTATGGCAGTAAATTAATTTAGAATGTGTGGCACTGTAAAACTGACACTGAAAAATACAACTGTGAGGAGTACACAATTGAAATTTTACAAAATTATGGCAGTGCCTGTCTTAACATATGCAAGTGAGAATTAGACCCTTAACTGTTCAGACAGAAGAAAAATAGAAATTGCCGAAATGAAGTTATTTCGTTCAGTAGCAGGTGTGACAATTTTGGACAGAAAAATAAATGAAGATATTAGAAAAGACTTAAATATTTTTAATTTAACAAATAGAATCGACAATATGAGAAACAACTGGTATGAACATGTTAAAATAATGCCTACTGGTAGAATCCCTCAGCTGTTATTAAAGTACAAACCAATAGGGCATAGAAGTGTTGGACGCCCATTTACTAGATGGGAAGATTCATTAAATCTTACTAGATGGGAAGATTCATTAAATCCCACTTGGTGTGAAAACAGCTCAAAAGCCCTAATTTCGTGAAGTAGAAGAAGAATAAGAAGAATAAATGCATTTATTAGTTTCATTTACGCACATTTATTCTTTAATAAACTGCTTCAATTTAAACTTTGTACATTATCTTCAATTCAGTCATATTGGCTCATCAAATAAACATGTTTAGAATACATTTTTGTGCTCGTTTGATAAATTTTACAGTTCTATTTGTTTTTTTTAATTGAAAGAAGAATTTGGTATGTTCCTTGTCCCTTGCCAGAAGACAAAATAATTTGGCACAAAAAAGTATATATTTTTACAAACAATAATCAATCAAGAACTATTATTGTTACTAGGAATTAAAAATCTAATCGGGAATCGAGCCCACAATCTTCTGGCTTGAAGCCCAATCACATGACTCATCACGCAGCTGAATAACTCAAGAATATTTGCGAAGTGGGTGGAATCTGAAAGTTAATGAACTATCTAAATAAATGCGATAATCCTAATATCCTAGTCTGGCTTCACATCAAGGTCAAATACAGCATGTTTCAAGTAGTATATAAGAAAAAAAATGGGTCTTGCAGTAATGAATTAACAAAAGACAGTAGATAAAAATATTATTATGGAGAATACTTTGTCACATACGTATCTGTTCTCTTACAGATTCCAACTTAACTTTAAATGAATATTTTTATGTTTTATATAATTATTGGTCCACCGCTGTGGTCTCGAGGTAGCATGCTGCCTTGCCTCGCAGCGGGTCCGGGTTCGATCCCCGGTTGGGGCAGTTTTTCTGGGTGAGGTTTTTATCGGAGTTTTTCCTCACCTGTAAGAAAATGTCAGGAAAACTTTAAGGCCCAAACGGTCCCCGAAATCATATGGCCATCATCATCATTGTCATTATCATCATCATCCCTCACCGGTGTGGAAAGCAACGGGAAGCTACCACACATACAATTCCCTAGTAAAGCTGCAAGCATAGCATGAAAATTATATGATTGCAGTGAAAGACCTGCCCTCGGGCAGAATTACTATGGATGGATGGATATAATTATTAACAATAACTTAAACATAATCCTTAAACTTCCGCTCTATGTCAGAGACTGTCAAACTGTAACATCGTTCAAAAACAAACTAAAGAATTATTTAATAATAAACTCACTGATAGTATTCTTTTAGTGAATCCACTACAGGCCTCAGGAGGCCCTTGGGGTAGTAGGAGGTTAAGCCTCCCCCTTTTTTGTGGACAATCGGCACTTGATGTCAGCCCTGCGTGACGGCTGCCTTTACCCACAGAACAAGCGTATGGTACTCATTTCAGTTAGAGGCTGAGTCGGCCTCAGGGCCATAGTGCCGCCAGAAGATTTGAGTCAGTTTAAAAATCCTGACCCCACCGGGACTCGAACCCTCGGGCTTCCGGCTTGTAAGCGTAGTGCCTTAACCACTACGCTACGGCGTTATTCATGAAAATAATATTAAGATTAACAAATATTTTAATTTGTTTAAATATTGTATAATCGTAAAATTAGTTTCCTATATCTCATTATTGTGGAAAGCAACGGGAAGCTACCACACCTATAATTCCCTAGGAAAGCTGCAAAGCATAGCATGAAAATCCTATTATTGCAGTGAAAGACCTGCCCTCGGACAGAATTACTATGGATGGATGGATCTCATTATTTTTCTGTGTTTTTAAACATATTAGACAGAAACAGTCTACCAACAATTTAATTTATCTTGCTTGCATACATTTTATTATTATTTTTAGTGTCAATCTTAACTGTCATCAACATAGATCCTAATATATACTATTATATATTACCTTATTGATCAAATCTTCATTTAGTATTTTACATTAGAGTTAATTGTGAAAATTATATTCTCATGTTGACTCCAAAATAAATAAATTTCAGACGGTGTGTGGAACAATACAGAGAACATTCAAAAATAAAATTAGAAAAGAAACCAAGATAAAAATGTATAATGTTATGGCGGTTCCCACAATATTGTATGGGTGTGAAACTTGGGCTCCAATGAAAAAACAGAAGGATAGAATACAGACGCGGAGATGAGGTTCCTAAGACAAGTAAAAGGATGTACAAGACTTGATAGAATAAGAAATGAGGATATAAGAGAAGAATTGAAAGTACAGCCTTTATTGGATAAAGTCGCGAATTACAGACAGAAATGATTGATCACATGGATGGAATGAGTAAGGGGGAGATATCCATTGTTAGCAAGAAATTATCAAGCAAGCGGAAGCCGTGATGTTGGAAGACCTAGAAGACGTTGGGCTGATGCATTATGAAGTCGGAACGGGCAATTGCCTAATCCCTGGAGTGATGATGATGATGATATTCTCATGTAATGTATGTTTGTCCTGATGAGTGGAAGAGACGACCACATGTCCTTAACTCCTAACTCACTAACTAACTAACTAACACTATCGAACCCGTAGGATCATGGCCGCGCGGACATAAGCTCTCCATATATCCCTATCCTGAGCCCCATCAGGCCAAATAAATAATAAACTTCAATAATATTTTACAATCCAAAATGCAATTTCTTTTGTTAACACCGAATTGTAGCATGTGTCATTACAATTCTCAATAAAACTATAGTAAACAATGTTATAACTTTATAATTATTATAAAATCATTTAAGCTTCTAACGTATTAATTAAAATTAAATAATAGTTTAAAAAACTAAAACAACACGCTTTATTAGAAAACCGAACTAAAAAATGAAAAATAATTTTAATTTCCAACACGCTTGGGATAAAATTCAAGTGGTAAACAAAAAAAAACATCTCTAACATATCTAGAATAAAACTAGAGTTATCTACAAAAAACATAATTTTACCATCAAAGGCGTGTGGTGCTCTATATCAATTAATATATTTGATAATAAATATATATTGGTAAAATTAAAGTCTCTAAGAAGAAAACATAGTAACCATAAAATGCACCCCACGCTTTTGATAGTATTTTTTTTATAGATAACTCTAGTTTTATTCTAGATGTGATGGAGATGATTTTTTGTTGGCCACTTTAATTTTATCCCAAGCGTGTTGGAAATTAAAATTATTTTTCATTTCTTAGTTCGGTTTTCTAATAAAGCGTGTCGTTTAGTTTTTTAAACTATTATTTATTTTTTTATTTTTTAGTTTGGTTTTCTAATAAAGCGTGTTGTTTTAATTTTTTAAACGATTATTTATTTTTTTTAAATTTTAGTTTAATTGATTGTCATAAACAAGAATCCCATGAAAATTTAATTGCTTAATACTCTTCTAAAAAAATCTTCCGGGCCGGATTTGAACCAGCGACCTATGGATTAATGAAATTCTATACCACTACAGTCCACCGCTCTACCAAATGAGCTCTTGCAACGATTGACTAAAAAGTCGATAAGTCCGCAACCTATTATACCGGTTTTTTTTTTTTTCTGATGATTCTAGCCAGGATTTTAGAAAACATTATGAAATTATTGTATTGTCATTGGTCCTTTACAAGTATACAAAGTTTCAAGTCGATCCAATGTTTTAAGTGGGTGAAAATCGTGTTCAAAGACTCCGTTACATAGATACAGGTCAAGCTAATAAGACGGCATTTACTTCGTCCAACCTTTCATTCCAGTTTTATATATAGGCATACATATATTCCCTTTGGTGATCTAGTGGTTAAGTTCCTTGTTTGTGGTTTCAAGGATCGCGATTCAAACCCGGCCGAGGTCGATGGATTTTTAGGGTGGACAATCCAAGGGACAAGTCCTTCGGGAGGGATTTTAAGCCGTGAGTCCCGAGTCTGAAGATTTTCGGGCTCGTAAAACCTCAAGCCTAAACATACAAGTATTAGTAACCGGCTTTCCCCATCCACGTAATATCTTAGTTGCCTACTACAGTAGATGCCTCAATGAGGCGATGTGCTGACCACATGTCACTCACTGACATCTGTAGGGAAATAAATAAATTAGCTAGCTCAAGAAACTTCCTCTAGGGGAGTGCTCTTTTCTCCATGAGGGGCGTATGAGGTACAGGTCTTTGAGGAAACTTAGGAAGTGACTAATTGATATAGACAGAATCAACCCTAAAAAGATTTTCATATACGGCGGTATACAAACCATAAACTTTACTTCTCATTCAATAAAATATATTAATTCATTCATAATAAAGTATACACTTAAAAAATTAATCACATAGAGGCTGAGTGTAGCCAGAAAATATCGCTCATCCTATCTTTGGGGAGGAGAAGTATATTTACACTTTGGGTGAGAATGATAAAAGTGCTATTGGATGGTTTCATTTGGGGGGATGAATGATCCATAATCTAACAAAGGTACGGCAGTAAACTATGTCACCTGTGCAATGAGCGACAAAATTAGCAATGTGTTACAGCATTATGTAAAGAGACGGCGAAACTTAGATTACAGTTGCTACCGGAGAGATTTCTCATGTCGGTTCTTGGGAGAGTGCTGTGTTGGGATGTCTTAGGAAGGTAAGAGTGCGAAATTAAAACAGGCACATTTTGGGGCACAGTAAGGACATTGAGGGAGAGGGATGACAAAATTGAGCCTCAATTAATATATATAAAACATATATTTCATGTTGTTAATAAATGGTAATTTTCATGTGGTATTTGTTTTCGACCTTCATCCAATTTCATTATAATTGAGTTGCCTTAGTTGAATACCCTTAGAGACATTTTTGTGTGTGTTTTGTGTGTGTGTGTGTATGTGTATTGTGTGTGTGTATGTGAATGTGTGTGTGTGTGCGTGCGTGCGTGCGCGTGAGGAGGATGGCTGTTTTTTTAAGTCTCTTTTGTAGCTATTTTTGTTTAATGTACAAAAGACGCATTTGCTATACAATTAAATGTGTAAGCATATAGATAGATTTATGGACGAGGGGAAGTGGGCTTTTTCATATTTATATACGTGATCTTTTTTATATATGAGTGTATATGAGCGTGGTAGTGTATGCACTATAGACATAGGCTTTATATATTTATTCATTTAAACGAATTAGCCTCAAACGAGAGATACATAGATAGCTTGGATGAAAGAAAACGTTTTATACTTTTTTTCTTTTTATGTATGCGCGTGGCTGTGTAAATACACTAGAGCTAGGGGCGGTATTCGCAATTATGGCTGGTTTTATTCAATGATATCATTTATTTACAGGACTTTCTATAATTTCAAATAGTTAAAAAATTAAATTTATAATTATGTTTTATTTGTACTCATGTATTTCTGTTAA
The DNA here is from genome assembly GCA_030220185.1 of Diploptera punctata. Taxonomy (NCBI): domain Eukaryota; kingdom Metazoa; phylum Arthropoda; class Insecta; order Blattodea; family Blaberidae; genus Diploptera; species Diploptera punctata. The sequence continues at coordinate 844,736 of JASPKZ010008902.1, forward strand.
TTCGCCCCAAGCAGGCCTGGGCACAATGTCATTGCAAATTAATGTTTTTTTTCTTCTTTTGGGAAAAAAATCAATGAATTCCCACTACTCTACTATTTCCACTACTGAGGTAAAAACAATTGTTCTAGGGAAGGTAACCCCAAAATGTCATCCCTGGTCTCTGCTAAAAAGTTCAAAGACTTCAACCACGATGGATATAAAGGACACAACAAAAGCCTATTCCCTTGAGAACATAGAATGTTCGTGGAATTAGAAATAAATATAGTGAAATAACTATATGAATTAGAATATATACTGAAGGGATTTTATTACACTATAATGATTAAGGAGAGAATGTGCGTAGGTTTAGGAAATTGTGCATTCATTAAAAGAGAGATTGCTGGAAGCAAGCCTTCAAGTGAAAGTTAAGGGTTGTTTGACCAGTTTAGAGAAGTTGCAGGGAATCGTGACGTCTTCTGTCAGTGATGGGCGTTCCATTGTTAAGGTTGTAAAATTTAATTAGTGCATTTTTACGGGATTTTAATTTATAAACATAAAATTGAAAATGAGAAATAAATGTAAGTAGCTGTTATTTCGTAATTATATGGTAAACCATTCCTTCCATAATTTCCACTAAATAAACTCTCCTGCTATCAGATACCCTATGTTAATCTACAAATTTTACATATTGTAATATATATATATATATATATATATGAAAGTTTTCTTGGGTTTTCCGCGTCTTGGATTCAAGTTCGACCTCTGGCCACTGATTCCGACGTTTCGGCATAATCCCACATGCCATTATCAAGAAATGATACGTTCGAGTCACAGGTTTAGGTCTTATATAATAAAATACATAGAGTTTTCGCTGTGGTTCGTACGGCTTCGGAAACGGACCACACTGAAAACAGAAGGTATTTAACTACATATGAACTAAACCTTGGATGGGTGTACGTCTTCGGAAACGGACCACACGAAAACTCTATGTATTTTATTATATAAGACCTAAACCTGTGACTCGAACTTATCATTCCTTGATAATGGCGTGTGGGATCATGCAGAAACGTCGGAATCAGTGGCCAGAGGCCGAACTTGAATCCAAGACGCAGAAACCCCAAGAAAACTTTCATATTCATACTTATATCCGCGAAAATCTGCACTATAATATTTATATAAAGACATTCTTTGTATCTGGGCTATAATCCACAAAATATATTGTATAATGCATAATCCCTCCACATGACATCACGAAGACTTAGAGAAAAGCAATGACTAATATTTGTAAAGAATGTATATTTATATCCCATACGTCCCTCATGGGCGCTCCCCAAACGGGAGTGGGACGAAATAAATACTGTATTATTTTAATATAATTTAATTTAATTAAGTAAAAAAAAAGCTTAAACGATTTTATGGGACGAGAAGACCCTATAGAGTTTTATAACTGTATTAGTATATGTCGGATTTATTGATTTTAATTTTTTTATTTTTTTTGTGGCCTAGCTAATTTGTTTTGCTTATTTTCCTACAGATGTCAATGAGTGGCATATGGTGAGCACATCGTCTCAATGATAGGCTATAGCTAGTACGCAACTAAGGAGTTATTTGAATGGGGAAGGTCAATTAAAATTTTGCACATACTTTGACTTAAGGTTATTTTATAAGCTCGAAAATATTTGCACTCAAGATCCACAGCTTAGAGTCCCTCCCTTGGACCCCGGCCGGGTTTGAATCAGCGATCTTCGTGACTAGAAGCACTATGACTCTCTTAAAGTGGCCAAACGCCTAGTCATGTAATTAGTGACGCGCATGAATGGATTAACGAGATTCCCTCTGTCCCTATCTACTTACCATCAATTGTAAAAAATAGTTAGATCATAATTTGAAAACATGTTCAATTGATGACATTTCTCGAATAAGAGCGAAACCAACAATTTTGTGAGAATTCCTTTTAGATGGAACACTATACAGGGTGATTCGAAAGGTTGCGCACAAATTTCAGGAGCTTATAGAGGGGTCGAAATACAACAACTTTTGATTAGTAACTTATGGTCTGGAAAGTAATCCTGGGTCAGTACAAGCCCTGTATTGTCTGGATGGACAAGAAATTATTTTGAGCACACACTTAAGCAAATGTAAATGTATTGACCAATGGTTTTACAACACTAGGTGTTCAAAATGCCTACCACCACATTGAATACATGCATGTTCTTCCACGTGAGCAACAACTTCCTATTCCATAGCGACTGTTCGAATCGTACGTGATCGGCCTACATGATGGCATGAACGCAAGGAACCTCTCCCCGAGTCGGTGGTGAACGTTTTGAAACGTGGATGTGGTTGACATTTGTTCAGATATTGTGCGCTATACAGGCGTTGAGCTTCGCGAGCATTACCATTCGCTTTACCATACATGAAATTCATATCTCGAAGTTCTGACAACGTGTATTCCATTTCACAAAAATCACAAATCCTCAAAGTAATGCAGTAGTTGACCTATACAATACACTACAGATACCGTACTGAAATGAAAACAACATACAGAGCGCATGAATGGCTATCAGATGTGAACAGAAGAGTACACAAGTACTGTACTGCACTAAACGGTATGATAACAGATAAATTCATAAAGTAGTGTATCGTACCCAGTGCCTCTCTGAAAAGTAAGCTTAGACCCGCATTGAAGTTCCCGACTTTCCCAGCTTGTACTGACCCAGGATTACTTCCCAGACTATAAGTTTGTAATCAAAAGTTGTTGTATTTCGACTCTTCTACAAGCTCCTGAAATTTGCACGCAATCTTTTGAATCACTCTGTATTTTAGCAAGCTCAATAGAGAATGAAGCCACGTAGTTCACCAGTAGCCAACCACTTGATGGGTAGGTTACATTAATAACAGTGGGGAAGGTAACATTAATAACTGTGAATATTTTGTATTATATTCATATACACTAAATTTATATACATTATATTTATATAATAGAATATTTTATATATTCATTCTCCACCGCTGTGGTCTCGAGATAGCGAGCTGCCTTGTCACGCAGCGGGTCCGGGTTCGATCCCCGGTCGGGGCAGTTTTTCTGGGTGAGATTTTATCGGGATTTTTCCTCACCTGTAAGACAAATGGCAGGAAAACTTTAAGGCCCAAATGGTCTCCGAAAATCATATGGCCATCATCATCATAATCATAATCATCATCCTTCACCGGTGTGGAAAGCAACGGAAAGCTACCACACTTACAATTCCCTAGTAAAGCTGCAAGCATGTAAATGCTATGATTGCAGTGAAGGACCTGCCTTCGGGCAGAATTACTATGGATGGATTATATTAATTTTAAAAAATCACTTTCCCACATATTTATGGTTACGCACTTCTTCGAGGAAACACTTTTATTGACTAATATGATCATATATTTTTAAAGTTCTTTCATAGTATTTCTATTGATAATTTTAATTAATATTGCACATGTTTTTGTATCACAACTTACAGGAGATATCCATTCATTGTTATGTCAAGTTTTTTTTTAATATACTACTTCAAAATTGAGGTAATTGAGCAGCTTCATTTTTTTTCAGAGCTTCTGACTACAATTCATGGGGTCTCACGTTCGATTCCCTCTCAGGCCTCAGATTTTTTTCATTAAATGAATTTAGGTTATGATTTGGTTTAAGGACTCTCCTGCTCCTTTGTTATCATTTATCAACAATCATACCATCGGGGTAACGTAACTCCGCTTTTTACGGACCCCAATCTCAGAAGTGAGTTACAATTTCACTAATGGCAGGAGAGAATGCCAGAAATAACGTAAGAAAACTTGGTAGCATTGAATAAAACGTAATTTTCCATCTCACTCTGTTGTAAATCATAAGTTCAATTTTAACCAATTAGGAACTGCCAACAACACGGACGCTTAGACAACCATAGACGTAAGAAGGGATGATTCATAAATATTCCCCTGACATGATACATTAGTTTATAAAATTTATAGCGGATCCATAACTTCTTCTTCTTCTTCTTCTTCTTCTTCACGGTTTAGGATTATTTACTAGCCTGTTCCGGCTCCAAATTGCTGCTCTTTCCATCTTTTCCTTGGTCTTCCCAAACTTCTTCTTCCTCGTGGTGAATAATTGTATGCTGATTTTGGTATTCTATTCTCAGTCATCCTTGCCAAGTGTTCTTTCCAGTTTGTTCTGTATTTCTCTATTGTTGAGTTTAATTCCTCTATTTTAGTTGTCTTATTTCTGTGTTATGTTTTTTGTCTGTTCTTTCATATCCTGCTATTGGTCTGAGGAATCTCATTTCAGCAGCTTGTATCATGGCAGATTGTTGTGTTGTCACTGCTCATGTTTCGGATCCATAAGTAATAATAGGCATTGCCATTGTCTTGTATAATTCATTATGGAATTTTCAAGAAAGATTGTTAAAATTCTATAACAAGTGCTGGAAACAAAATACAATACCAGAAGAATGGAAAATTGGAAAAATAATCTCAATATTTAAAAAAGGCGATGAAACAAAGCCAGAAAACTATAGAGGCATAAGCTTACTATGTGCAGCATACAAAATATATGCAAAAATGATCAACCAAAGATCCATAACTTTAAATTGCATTTATAAATTTTGAATTTTTAAGGGGTAGAATTTGAATTGAAATATATCTAAATTGTAATCTTGATTGATTGCATTAAGGGTTGCTGAATAACGAAACTACTCACCGACCATTTCTCCATGAAGTAAAATAATTGCTCCATGATTATTTTCTGAAGAAGATCGCAGAACAATAGTAGCATTGACGTGATGAAATACATTAATGTTATATTTATTCTACTTGATGCAAAGATTAAAATGTCATTATTAATTTAAAAGTTACCTGACTGTACAAAAAAAAATGGCAGAGTTGGAATCCATAAGAAGTAGGCTGGAGTTGTTAATCACTGACTCACCTTGAAATTGACGTGACTGCACTTAAGGGGCCAGACCAAGGACCTGCCATGGGCTACGCAGCTTTTCATTAACACCAGCCATTCTGTCAACCGTGTTATTAATACTTTAACACTAGGCCTAATGATAATATGGATAAAGGTGATTTTTCGTATCAAATTGCAGATGATGTTTAACTTTTTTTATAATAAACTACATATAGATTTGAATAACTTTTTAGCAAAAATTATATAATTATTATAAATACTGATGGCAAATGATATACGCTTTGATGTACAACAAATTAATGGTATAGGTATAGTATATTATTAACTAAAAGTAGATAAATTAAACACAATAGTGAAATACGGAATAAACTCGAAAGAACACTTTGCAAGGATGACTGAGAACAGAATACCAAAAGCAGCAAACAACTATTTACCACGAGGAAGAAGAAGCTTGGGAAGACCAAAGAAAAGAGGGAAACAGTAGCAATTTGGAACTGGAATAGGTAGTAAAAAAACCTAAACCGTGACGAAGAAAAATATAGTATATTATCATGCATTGATGATGTCACAAGGAAAAAATATAAACTACGTACTTCAAAGCCAGTGATATAGGTGCATAGCCCTCTCTTAACGTATATCTAGAGTTGACATTTACACGCTTAAAGATTGGAATGGAAGCAGGTCCTTGGCCTAATTCCATGACGTAGAAGAAGTATATGGATTGGAAATACCAGACATAGTCTATGATCATAAAGAGGAAATAAATAATTATTCAACAATTACACAAGAAGTAAAATTTGTTAGAAACGTAATTCCCATATTTTAATAGAGGTCAGTAAAAATAACTTTACCCGTTTTAACGAAGCTATTGAGGTTCTTCTCATGAAAATATTTTTATAAAATATTGTACATATTTTCATCGATCGTGACCATCAGACACCGAAAACGATATATATATATATATATATATATATATATATATATATATAATTAAGAAAGTTTTCTTAGGTTTTCTGCGTCATTGATTCAAGGCCGGCCTCTGGCCACCGATTTCGACGTTTTGGCATGATCCCACATGCCATTATGAAGGAATGATAGGTTCGAGTCACTAGTTTAGATCTTACATAATTAAACATACTGAGTTTTCAATGTAGTCCGTTGCGGAGACCGTACACTCATCCAAGGTTTAGGTAGCCTATTGTTTAACTATATAAGACTTAAACTTTGGACGGTGTAGGTTTCCGAAACGGACCACAGTGAAAACCCAATGTGTTTGATTATATAAGACCTAAACCAGTTACTCGAACCTATCATTCCTTGATAATGGCATGTGGGATCATGCCGAAACGTCGGAATCAGTGGCCAGAGGCCGACCTTGAATCCATTACGCGGAAAACCCAAGAAAACTTTCTTAATCATACTTATATCTGCCAAACGCCACAATATATATTCTACAGTAATTCGGCATTCTTACAAGAGTTTAACCTCAAGTTTTAAATGTCATCGTATATTATCTATTCTGTATTCCACGCAAGCGCAGAGATTCATAAAACAACATTATGCGATTGTTTTACGCACGTACATGTAAACACGTGTGTCTGAGGATTGCAACTGCCATGCGCAGAGCTTAGACAAATGAAAGTGAAAAGAGACATAACCGCCATGCACTAACTTCTTTTCATACATAAAAAAATTAATATTCCTTCTTTAATAATGCAGCAATTTTCTTATCTTCTGCTTTCTGTATAATACTAACCGTAAAGTAATAAAAAAGGATTTAAAAAAAGCTTGTTCCAATGTGTAAGATCCTTGGAAACATATAATTATTTTCTAAGCTACCATACATCAAATAGTATACGTAATATCTTGAGATGTTCTTCCAGGAAAACATGAGTTAATGACCTCTTCTTCGCAGAATATATGTCATTTTTTTTTTACATAATGTTACTCTTAATTTCCTCCCAACATTCTTTCCCTATGGAAAACTTAATCAGTCAACGACCTTTACTTTTTTTTTACAACAAGCTGATTATTGATTTTCAAGATCCCTTAATTTCCAGAAAGAAAATTAAATTTCTCCTTGCAGACCTAACTCGTATCCTTAATAAAAGCCATTCAGAAATTTAGTACTCAAAATTAAACATTTTTAGTTTTGAAATTTATCATTTCTGTTTTCTTAATTAAATAAAAATAAAACGTAGTTTTATTTGATTTTCATATTTATTATATAATTCAGTGACAGCTGTTTCGGTACATTGTACCTTCTTCAGACATGTTAACAAATTATGAATTGTGTTCCAACTGATCTAAGCAACAATATTTATTTAAATTTTTAAATTTAACAAAGGGGATTCAGTCAAATCAAGTAACAGTGTTACTACTTTTCAATTTATTTATTTGTACAGCCTCCAAAAGATCTAACTTATTACCCTTATCACAAACATGTAAAATTTCAAAATTTGGATCGAAACAATGATTAAATTGGAATAGGTGGTTAGCATATTTTGAATATTCTAAATTTCTGTTATATGTTCTCATGTGTTCCTTTACCGAGAGATAAAAGGGTCTACCAGTTTGTCCTATATAGACATTGTCACATGCCACACTTCAATTTATATACACAATTTATATATTGTTTTTTATTATATTTTGTAAATTTTTATTAGTTTTAAATGCCACATTAATGTTAAACTTTTTAAAGTGTTTAGATATTTTATTTGAAAGTGGGCCTATGTATGACATTACGACATATTTATTTATGTTTTCTTTGGGTAAAGGAAAAACTTTGTTAATTGCTTTTTTTGTAATGAACTTTCTTAATTAAATATTCTATAATTTTAGGGTCGTAGTTATTATTAATAGCTAATTGTTTAATAATATTCAATTCATTATTATATTCCAAGGGTGAAAGAGGGATATTTAAAAGTCTATGAATGTTACTATTAAAGGCTGCCATCTTATGAGTATATGGGTGAAGAGAAGAACTATGGATCGTGGTATCAGTATGAGATGGTTTGTGAAAGATAACAAACTGTTAAATTCTCAACTTGATTTGAATGAATCCCCTTTGTTAAATTTAAAAATTTAAATAAATATTGTTGCTTAGATCAGTTGGAACACAATTCATAATTTGTTAACATGTCTGAAGAAGGTACAGTGTACCGAAACAGCTGTCACTGAATGATATAATAAATATGAAATCAAATAAAACTAAGTTTTATTTTTATTTAATTAATAAATATGAAAATCAAATAAAACTAAGTTTTATTTTTATTTAATTAATAAATATGGATTTTCATCAAGTAAACACCAACTCAATTGATTATTTCTGTTTTTGATTATGATTTTTTCCCCTAAAAATTGTTTCTTGAATAGCATATTTTGTTTTAAAATAAAGAATTTTTCTTTAAATAGCTTCTCCATTAATATGTAACACTATTTTTTAACTATGGGTTTTTTTGTTTTATTTCCATCATCAAAATATAAGATTCTACAATAAAAAAAAACATCTCGGCCTCTAGCATAACAGCCTTCCATTCGGTTTTATATCTAGCATGCATCTTCCAATATCTCTCACCTAGATTTCACAGATCACTCAGTCGTTAACTCAACGTTTCCCCGATAGTCCTTTCTTTCCTTCCTTCCATCTTCAATTTTGAAGTTCAAAATAATTTTAGCCATTATTTCATCACCGGTACTTATGCTTTGAACGTGTCCCAGCCAACTTATTTTTGAGGTTTTAATATATTCTGTAATATTATCATGTATCAGTAATCAAACGCGAAACATGGACTCTTAGTTTAGGAAGTAAAGAAGATTGCGAGTATCTGAGAATAAAGTTCTTAGGAAAAATTGTATACCAAAGAGAGGTAACAGACAGGTGAATGGAGTGAGCTACATGGACTTTATAGGAAACCAGATATAAATAAGAACAGTTAGTCTCGTAGACTGCGATGGGCACGTCATGTGGCACGAATGGGGCATAAAAGAGATGCATGGAAGCTTCTTGTAGAAAAATCAGAGAGTAAAAGCCCAGTTGGTAGACCAAGAATGAGGTGGGAGAATAACATTAACCATGATTTGAGAGAAGTAGATTATACAGGGGGTTGATTTGAAAACATCTCAGGATAGGGATGTATGGAGAGCTTATGTCCGCGCGGCCATGAACCTACGGGTTCTATAGAGCCAATGAGTCAGTTGCTTAGTTATCAGTAATCAATCATTTTTATTAAATATCTTCTCCGTTCACCTTCAATAAATATTAGACCAAGAATTCTATGCAATATAAAAAAACCGAAGATGGCCGTTCATCGGCGCCATAAATATTACAATAGACCTTGTAAGAGTTTTGTAGTTTCAGCTACGTTTCCTTTGATAACATATTTTTTTTATGATATGGCACTAAAGTATATTATAATTTCACAGAGTGTTAACAGAACAGTGGCCATTTAGAAATAAATGGATCTATTGTTGTACACCTTTACTCATAAAACACATTTTCATGCTCCAGACGTAAAGAATGTTATCCCAAATTTTCTAAATACTTTTTTTTGCATCCCATATAGGCTTATAGAGTGAAAACGAGCTTTACCGACAAACTTTCAGACTAGTGGGTGAGTGGTGTTAACTGGTTTCATACGATGAAATAATGGTCTTCAATTGCATTGTAATAAAATCAAAAGAAAATGAATGTGATGATATAATTTTACAGAGATGAACAGACAGGTGAATGGAGAAAAATACATAATAGTGAGCTATATATTTTATGTATAGGAAGCCAGATATAATAAGAACAGTTTATGTCTCGCAGGTTGCAATGGGCAGGACATCTGACACAATGGGGGATAAAGGAGGTGCATGGAAGCTTTTGGTAGGAAAACCAAAGGGAAACGCCCAGTTGGTAGACCAAGAATGAGGTGGGAGAATAACATTATCCATGATTTGAGGGAAATAGATTATACAGGGGATGATTGGAAAACATTAGCTCAGGATAGGGATGGTTGCGCGGCCATGAACCTAAGGTTCTATAGAGCCAGTGAGTTAGTTAGTTAGTTAGATACATTCAGACGCAAGCCATGAATTTTATTGGTCACTGCTAAAAGGCCCTTACTCCAATTTTTTTGTAAACATGAGTTAACTACAGATTCAACATCCTTAAATAGATTTATACTCCAGGGTTGAGGGTCTTCTAGCACTGACCTTGCCGATCAGCTGTATTGGAGAAAGAGCCTTGTAGCAATGAGCAATTCGATTGTAAATCCGGAGAGATGCTTGCTGTTTTGTGATATGTTGTATAAATTCTTATAATTAAACTGTGCTAATATTTTTTTTTTAATTCAATTTATAAAAAGTTACGAATAGGCTATATAATATTATATTTTTGTAATATTTGCAGTCGCTTAATTTATAATTGCAATTTTTAGACAAATAAAGAAACTTCTGTTTTAAATGTGCCTTATTTTACCGTGATTTGATGTCATCAGCGCCACGAAGAGTCACATTTGAATTTTTGCCAACTCCAGGAAACCCTTTCATCTTTCACTATCCAATGTCATCCAGCTATCCTCTTTCGATACAAAAATATATATCGCAGTATCCAACTAGAATAGTATTGGTGTCCCTCTCCCATTTATGACCTCGTATTACATTAATGCTATATTTTTACAAATCTTAGTACTTTCCTGCCCGCCTCAGTCTACTAAACGTACATATTTTCGTTAATGATACCTATGTTATTAAAAATGGTAATGGAAATGGACAGCTAATGACAAATGAGGGAAATTTTGAGGAAGTGGCTGAATTCAAATACCTAGGAACAATAATCACAAATAGGAATGAGATGCATAAAGAAATTAAACATAGGCTCAATTCTGGAAATGCGTGCTCTTATGCATTGCAGAGACTCTTGATATCCCAACTCCTTTCAAAAAACGTTAAACTGAAAATATATAAACTATTATTCTATCAGTTATGTTATATGGGTGCGAAACATGGACTCTTACTTTAAGGGAGGAAATGAGATTACAAGTATTTGAGAATAAAGTACTTAGGAAAATTTTTGGACCAAAGAGAGATGAACAGACAGGTGAATGGAGAAGACTACAGAACAATGAACTACATGGTCTTTATAGGAAGCCAGATATAATAAGAACAGTTAAGTCTCGTAGACTGCGATGGGCAGGACATGTTGCACGTATGGGGAATGAAAGACTTGCATGGAAGCTTCTTGTAGGAAAGCCAGAGGGAAAACGCCCAGTTGGTAGACCAAGAATGAGGTGGGAGAATAACATTAACTATGATTTGAGGGAAGTAGATTATACAGGGAATGATTGGAAAGTATTAGCTCAGGATAGGGATGTATGGAGAGAGTATGTCCGCGCGGCCATGAACCTACGGGTTCGATAGTGCCAGTGAGTAAGTAAGTAAGAGCTCTTGATTTATAGGTATTTTCGTTCATATACCATAATCACATAGCTAATTAATTCCCTGCCTTATGGAATCCATAGGTTCAATACCGCATTCAATAACGTCTTCCACTTGGTCCCTATTCTAAGTCCACTGAATCTAGTTAACATCTACGATATTAAAACTCCTAAGATTCATCGAAATATTAGCCTCCCACCTATGCCTAGGTCTTCCTAATGCTCATTGACAAGAGTTTCCCAATAAAATGTTTTATTCCTCTTCAACTCTCATCCATTCGAGTTACATGATCTGCCAATCTCAATCTCATAACCAAAACTAACTCACTAACACCATCGAACCCGCGCAGGCATCCCTATCCTAAGCTAAAGTTTTCGAATCTTCCCCTGTATAACCTACTTCCCTCAAATCATGACTAATGTTATTCTCCCATCTCATTCTTGGTCTACCAACTGAGCGATTACTCTCTGGTTTTCCTACAAAAAGCTTCCATGAACCTCTTTCATTCCCCATTTGTGCCACATGTCCTGTCCATCACAGTCTACGATACTAACTCTTCTTGTTATATCTGGCTTCCTATAAAGATAATGTAGCTCACTGTTATGAAGTCTTCTCCATTCACCTGTCTGTTCATCTCTCTTTAGTCCAAAAAGTCTCCTGAGAACTTTATTCTTAAATACTCTTAATCTTTTCTCCTCCCTTAAAGTAAGAGTACATATTTCGCATCCTTATAATATCCATCCATAGTAATTCTGCTCGAGGGCAGGTCTTTCACTACAACCATAGCATGTTCATGCTATGCTTTGTAGCTTTACTAGTGAATTGTAGGTGTGGTAGCTTCCCGTTGCATTCCACACCGGTGAGGGTTAATGATGATGCTGATGATGATGATGATAATGATAAGGATGATGATGATGGCCATATGATTTCGAAGACCGTTTGGGCCTTAAAGTTTTCCTAACATTTGTCTTACAGGTGAGGAAAAACCCCGATAAAAGCCTCATTCAGGAAAACTGTCCCGACTGGGATCGAACCCGGGCCCGCTGCGTGACAAGGCAGCTCGCTACCTCGAGACCAAAGCGGTGAACCTTATAATATAAGAGGGAGTATTACAGTTTTATGGAATATATTTTCAATGTAACATCTTTCTGAGAGAAGATGGGACGTCAAGAGTCTCTGTAATATATATATATATATATATATATATATATATATATATTTCAAATGCCCCAGGTTTGTCTTTCGACATTCCAGGTTTCTCTCCTGGCATGGCGTACTTGTAACCCACTTCAGAAGTTGGGGCGCCTGGAAGGCGGGGTTACGTTGCCCCGATGATATGATGGGTGATGATGATGATAATGGTGCGCCAGGAGAGTCCTTAATCCTAAGCTTAACCTAAGATGAATATGAATGATGATGATTGCGATGCCATATGATTTCGGGGACCGTTTGGGCCTTAAAGTATTCCTGACATTTGTCTTACAGGTGAGGAAAAACCCCGATAAAAACCTCATCTAGAAAAACTGTCCCGACCGGGATCGAACCCGGGCCCGCTGCGTGACAAGGCAGCACACTATCTCGAGACCAAATCGGTGAACCCTATAATATAAGAGGGAGTATTACAGTTTTATGGAATATATTTTCAATGTAACATCTTTCTGAGAGAAGATGGGACGACAAGAGTCTCTGTAATACATAACAACATGCATTTCCAGAATTGAGTCTATGTTTAATTTATTTGTGCATCTCATTCCTATTTGCAATTATTGTTCTTTGATATTTGAATTCAGCCGTTTCTTCAAAATATATATCATTCGTCATTAACTGTTCATTTCCATTATCTAATATATTTTTATGTGTGAATATTTATTTAGTTTTATTGATGTTTACTTCCAGTGCCAATTTTTTAGCGTTACTCAATAGAATGTGCTTGTTGGCCCTTATCTCCTCGCTAACGCCTAAATCTCATAGATTTAAAAACCTTGCTAATATTATGGAGCTCATTGTAACCTTCCTCAATTCCCCTATCCATCCTTTATGCGATCGAATATTTCTTAGGGTCCTAATTTCAAATAGTTTAAGCCTCTTCTACCTTTTATCTAAGAGACTACATGCAAGATTATCGTTTTATAAATTTCAATCTTTAGATGGGTACTTTACACGTTAAATGTAGATGATACGAAACAGAGCGAATGACAGAATAGATCATTACTTTCTTGAGATTTTTATTCTTGCATTATTCATATAAATATATTTACTATATTTTATAGTCTTTCATAAAATTAGAATAAATTATTGATAAAAATATGAGTTATAATTGTGGTTTCCCAGCGTTCAGTCGTCTACATCTGGAGTTAATAATAATAATAATAATAATAATAATAATAATAATAATAATAATACTTTATTTATTCTGGCAGAGTTAAGGCCATAAGGCCCTCTCTTCCACTCAACCAGCACAAATACAAATAAATATTTGACAAATATAGATATACACTATACTAATTATAAACAGTTAAAGATACAATAAATGTAGCAATGTAAATGTCATGTACAAACAACATTTTATAGGGTAATAACAATAATGATACGATAATAATAATAATAATAATAATATAAATATGATACATTATACGGGAAACGCCAATTAATATATATATCTTACACTGGATAATAATGAAGTCGAGTTTAGAGCAAATATAAATTTAGATTTCTTTTAAAAGATGCCAAAGTCCGGCAGCCCCTTATTTCTTGTGGTAGGGAATTCCAGTTGCGAGAAGTGGAGATGGTATATGACATGGAGTGATGTGATGTCCTATGTTGCGGTATATTAAGTAAGTTATATAGTGGCGAACCTTGTGATATGTTGTCTTTTAACAAACTTTGTATCTAGGGTTTGGTGCTGGATTTAAACATAAGATTTAGTGGAATATCTGTCCAAAATATATAACACGTTACTCCCATATCAACATATCTGTGACAAGGCTCCTTATATAAAATAAATACAATAAATGTTCCGCAAGTATGCCGCGAATATGGAATAGTAATTTGTATGGGCAGGCCTATATAGGGGATATGTTCCAAGGTTCCGAAATAAAATAAAAATTATCAAAATAAAATCAATTAATGAGAGATTTTTAACAATTGATATTAATTATTATTGTTAGGATTAGGTAAGGGCTTAAATAAACTGGTATTTTTTTTTCTGTTTTGCCGCTTTTATAAGGTGTTTCAATTCCAATTCATATTTATCTGTGAATTCAGCGATATAATTCCTTATTTTGTCTTCGGATTTCTTGATGAATTGTACAGCTGATTCAATAACATTGAAACAGCGTGATATGGACGCAAACGACTCGCCGACACGTTAACAGTCAAACATTTATGTTTTTACTTTAACAGGCAACACTATTTTTTCAGCATCGAAATTTATTTTCTTTCCTTTTACTCGACATTTTAAATTAGCAATAAAACAGAAGACACACGTTATCCAATCAAAATTATTGCAACAAATGAAAGTTGAAACAATTAAACACCGTTCGTGGAGAGGGTGGCATTTATGAACGGACATAACGGCACGTGAATTACGGCGGCGGTGGCTTTTAACAACGGACTTTAGTGACAATAATGCTTGTTTTACTTTGATATTAATTTGTCCATTTGGTTTGAATCGCTCTTTGTAAAAGCCGCCTTGGCACGTGCCTGCAGTAAAAAAGTTGCCGATGTGTTAATGAAGGATATTAATCCTTCTAATATATCGACTGGATCCGCGAATAAACAAAATTTTAGCAGCGAATATTAAAAAGCGAATAAGGGAACCGAGAATAAGGAGTTTTACTGTAATTCAAATATCCTGAATAATATCTGAACTGTAATTCCAATGATAGAAGCTTGACACAGCTTTTACATGGTGAAAACAAATGTGATAAAAAAACACTTTTTACTTGGAGGTGGTTCAGGTGTCACACGTGTACTTCTTTACACTAGCAAATTAAGTTATCTCCTCTTAATAACAGACCCAGTACTGTACATGATAGTTGTTTCGTCTTCTCTAAAAAAAAGCCATAAAAACAGGTGGTTTACCAGTAAAAAATATTACGGCGGGCGTTCCAACATATTTACATTTAAAATTATAAAGAAGAGACCGAGGTCAACAAACTCTACAAATTTTTACAACCGTCTCGTTTTTTAAGCCATACCAATACAATGTACATTTAGAACCCCGCAAAGTATAAAATTAAATTAGCATAAGAGGTGAATGACAACAATATACTGTTGTTACTAATGAACATGTATTTGCAAAAAAAAAAAAAAAAAAAAAAAAAGCATTTTACTTCATTCCGATCTTTTCAACTTTACATAACTTCCAGATGTATAGGCCTTCTCTATAGTTTCGGGACAAGAAGCCTAGAAGGATTTTTTTTAGCTTATAATGCAGATGCTGATCTCACGTCTAAATTTGTCTGTCACAAAATGGACGATCTCCATTCAGATTCGGGATGTTACGTGGTCCAGTATATCGAGTCCCTCAGCTATTATAATTAGTAAGAAGGGGCGGATTTATATGACCTAAAGAATGGAAAATATTAATGCACTTATGACCTAAAAAAAGGTTTAAATATGACCTAAAAAGACAAAATATGACCTTATAATTGAATGAATTTTTACGCATACTATATTAAAATAACACCATCAATACTAAAAACCTTCTCCCCAAACTCTAGAACAAAATTCCTTAATTTTACAGTCTCAGAACACGCACTTTTAAGCATGGTGAAATCAAACTAAAGCTGATAGGAATGTACAGGAATTAGGGTAGTAAGGGTGAGATACAAATATTCATGGCTGTCTTCTATTGTCCAGTGCAAACGTTTGCTCCCTGTTAACAGAAACCTTCGAACAAGTGTACTGTGAAACTGACGATTTTTAAACAGATACAATGTTGGTTATTTCCAATTGCCTGATGACTAGGCTATTAAAAAATCCAAAATATGACCAAAATATTACTTTATCATAGAAATAAGCAGAAGTATGTTCAAATATCTGAAACAGTTAGAAATATGACTTTTAGTCACAAGTATTGGATCAATTGCCCACAAATCAATGTATAAAAAAAAGAGTTAATTATATCTCCCTGTCACCCCAACAAAATAATTTCTTAAATTAAAATAGTAACCTAACCAATAAAATCCATTTAATCTTAATAATAAGGCATATATGAATGTTTTTTACTTACTTTAAGTTTAGAATATAGGATTTGATTAAATATGACATGTCATAGGAATCCGCCCCTTAATAATTAGTTTTCTGAACCCAAGGCCGCTAATTATCAATTGAAGATTTTAACCAACGCATGTGCCTTAACTCTCCGCCAAATTAGGATGCCTAAAACCGTTCACCCATGGCACAGGTCGACTATTAAAAGAATAAAATATTTTTCCATGTTATTGGAATTTTCTATCAATTTAAATGTGGAGTTGAAGTCAATTGAATTGTCTCTTTCAAGTAAAAATTAACATCATGAGTAAAAGCTCTATATTAATGTTATTTTTTATTTTAATTTCACCAGTTATTTGATAAATTAATAAATTAATTCTGCCACAGTACTTAAAATTATTACGTTTATTTTAAATGTATTTTAAATCAGTTTTTAGTATTAGCTTTAGTGATAATTACAGTGTATAAGCACATAATTAAGTTTTTAAGCCGGCAATTTTATTGGCTGAGTGAAAGATAAGGCCTTATAACCTTGACTCTGTCATTATTATTATTATTATTATTATTATTATTATTATTATTATTATTATTATTATTATTATTATTATTATTATTATTATTATTATTATTATTATTACACAAGGAATAAGTTTGATTGTAATATTTTTGTTCTTAATTAGACCAATTTTGATAAATTCTAGTGATCTAATGGCTTGAATATATGATAATGGAAACAAATTTTTTTCGGAAAGCTTACAGATGCATATTTAAAACAATAAAAATTGTACCTATGATGGCAATCGTCCTCGACAATTAATTTGTTGAGGACGACTGCAATCACATGACGGCTGAAGGTTTTTATTTAAGAAACTACGGTACCTTGTTGTAGAATAATTTGTATGTTGATATTTTTTTTTATTTGTACTATCATGCGCGCGCGCGCGCACACACACACACACACATACACATATATATCATCATCATCACTCCAGGGATTAGGCAATTGCCCGTTCCGACTTCATAATGCATCAGCCCAACGTCTTCTAGGTCTTCCAACATCACGTCTTCCTCTTGCTTGATAATTTCTTGCTAACAATGGATATCTCTCCTTATTCATTCCGTCTATATGATCAATCCATTTCTGTCTGTAATTCGTGACCTTATCCAATAAAGGCTGTACTTTCAATTCTTCTCTTATATCCTCATTTCTTATTCTACCAAGTCTTGTACATCCTTTAACTTGTCTTAGGAACCTCATCACCGCCGTCTGTATTCTATCCTTCTGTTTTTTCATTGGAGCCCAAGTTTCATATATATATATATATATATATATATATATATATTATAAATATTATATTTATAATTATATTTATAATATCTATATATACAAGCGTTACTGCTATAAAGTAAATATTCTCTTTAATAATTTGCTTAACTGTTATGTTAGCCGCTAGATGTCAGTCGGAAGAACTTTCCGCTACCTCTTGTGTGAATTGAGAATACTACATGTATAAGAAAAAAACAATTGTATGTTTGTCTTGGAATTCTTGGGTAGCTCAGTTGGTTAGAGCGCTAAAGGTACAGACTTTAGAGACTCGAGTTCAAATCCCGACTCAAACATTCTTTTTTCTTTTCATATATATATATTCCACCTCCACAGCAATGCCTAGTCGTAAAGAGTTCCAAGAGCACCTGCCATATGAATGCCTACTTGTACTTCACAACAGAACGCACACATTAGCATGTCAATGCTGAGAAACATATGGTAAATATCTTATAAATGTCGCTTAATTAGATCAAGAATAACATCCCCCCCCCAAAGAAATATCACAATCATTCAAATACTAGTCTGTATTTTATTTACAGCTGACAAATACATATCATCATCATCTTCTTCAAGGTATGGGCCTGTTGGCCCGTTCCACTCTCCGGTGCACTATATACTGCAGGTGCAGGTCGTCTTTCCAATGACGTTTTGGTCTTCCTACATATCTTCGGCCCGAAGGCCCTTGGGGTAGTAGGAGGTTAAGGCTCCCACTTTTTCTAGACAATCGGCGTGCCCCCAAAATGTTTAACCAAAAATATATAAAATGGTTATATTCCATTTATTTTATATGGATGTAAAACAGTCTCTTTCTTTAAGGGAGGACAAAAGGTTATGAGTTCTGTGAATAAAGTTCTTAGAAAAATGTTTTGACCAAAGACAGATGAACAAACAACATGATCTTCATGAGAAACCAGATATAATGAGAAAAGTTTCATAGACTGCAATGTGCATGATATTTGGGATGAATGGGGAATGAAAGGAGGCATGAAATCTTATTTTAGGAAAACTAGAGAGAAAATTCCCAGCAGGTAGACCTAGAATGAGGTGGAAGAATAACATTAACCATGATTTGAGGGAGGTGAATTATACAGGGAATGATTGGAAAACATTAGCTCAGGATAGGGATGTATGGAGAGCTTATGCTCACATAGCTATAAATCTCTAGGGCATAATTGGATTAATTGATTATTTACTAATAAAATTTCCTGTGGATATGATTTAGGCCTAATTTATAAGTACTGAAACATTACAACATACTTTCAATAGCCATACCATATCAACAAATTATTTATTTAGAATTTTGGATGTTTTTTAGGAATTTTCGCTTTAGGATAATGGTGTTACCTCCATGAATGTCTTCTGTAAAATTATTATATATTATATGGCATATTGAAAAATATTTATTTTAGAAATAACCCAAAATATTTGTTTGCATTTAATAAGAAAGCATTTATGTTCCACTAAAATACTTTTATAATGTATAGGCCTATATACTATTTATTTTAGGGTCTAATGCTCTTATACCAGCGTTCCCTATCCATCTCTCCTCTTTACTTCTAGACTATAAAGTAATTGCATTTTACTTATTTGTTGAAGAGTACACACAAATCTAATTCCATATATCAATTCCGGTCCATCGCTGTGGTCTCGAGGTAGCGTGCTGCCTTGTCACGCAGCGGACCCAGGTTCGATTCCCGGTCGGGACAGGCTCCTGGGTGAGGTTTTTTTCAGGGTTTTTCCTCACCTGTAAGACAAATGTCAGGAAGCTTAGGACCCAATGGTCCCCGAAATCATCCGGCCATCATCATCATCCATATCATTATCATTATCATCATCATACTTCACCGGTGTGGAAAGCAACGGGAAGCTACCACACCTATAATTCCCTAGTAAAACTGCAGAGCATAACATGAAAATGCAGTGAAAGATCTTCCCTCGGTCAGTATTATTATGGATGGATGGATATCAATTCCGCCGCGCTAACTCAGGTTGTAACATGTCTGCTGTCTAGATAGGGTCTGATTTCGATACCTGGCAGGATTGGAAATGTTAATCTTCTTCTTGTAAGCCCATGTTTCCCTTGACAGAGAGTTTAGGCGCTCTCCCCTACAGGGAAGACTATGAACCATACTAATTTAGTTACACTTGTTTTCGTGTAGATGTCATTTGAGTAGTCCGTGGTCAGCGTTCCGCCTCATACTGACATCTAGGAAACCAAGGTAGTACTAGGACGGGAAAATTCGGTAAATTTTGCTTAGAGGCCTTTTCATTCAGGCTTAAGGATCTTTTACGAGCCTGAAAATCTTCAGTCTCGGGATCCACGACTTAAAGTCCCTCCCGGAGGACTTGCTCCTAGGATTTTTCCATCCTAAAAAATCCATCGACCCCGGCCGGGTTTGAACCCGCGACCTTCGGGAGCAGAGGCAAGGAGCATACCCACTAGTCCACCGCGGCCGTTAAATGTTAATCTAAGATGTTAAATCTTCGGACTAGAACGGTTGGTAGTGAACAATAAGTTTTAATCGTTCGTTTATGTACCAGATCCCTGGACAAATTCAAAGCCCCTTCGTTGTACATAATTGCGTTGAGAAGACAAGTGACATATCTATTACTTATCAGTCGGATGGGTACGTTAAATCTGGGAGATCCTTTCTGACAGGAGTAAGCTGCACTGGGTTCCCTTCTCTTCATCACATCATCATCATTCCTCATACAATACACTACACACGAACACTTAAACCTCATCCTACACTCCTCTTTGTACACAATACAAGTACATATCAGCTACGTAAAGTGGTCTGCCAAAGTGGTGCGTATATTAAAAATAGACCACTTTAAAATCATTGATCTCCTAGCACGGAGCCCGAAGCGCAAAAAAGAGCGGGTGACATTGGAATACACGAATATGTCAAACGGTAAAGCCTTGTATTTAATACAATGTGTTTCAAACAATTGATTGTAGTATATATACAAATGAAGCAAGAAAAGAGTTGTTGATCGCATGAAAACTAATCTTCAAAATAATAGGCCACAAAATATATGTCACCGTTCTAAAAATAACATTTTATTTGGAGAGAATGGAATCAATGAGACTAGGAAATTGTCTATATAATAAATTCTAGCGAAAAGAGACTATAGGTCTAATTCACCATAATTGTTACATCACAAAATAAATATCATGGTTTTTAAAATAGCATTTCATTTTGAGAGAATGGAATGAGTCAGAATAGGAAATTGTCGATAAAAAAATTAGCGGCGAGAGATAAATATGCCTACTTCACCGAGATAGAAAAGTAAATAGGCTACATAATCAAAGAATCACCACCGTGATGTGATCAGTAAATATATCTTCAATTCCGGCGGCCCGGATTTGAATTCTGAGGGGTAGAGAATTTTAAATTTCCACTAGGATCAGAGAATGTGTCTTGTGTTGTCTTATTCTGTCTTCAGCGGTGGCCCCCTCATGCTGATAACCACATATCCATGGAGGCCCTTCTCTGTGTATCTGTCCAATGCGTGGTTCCAAGCAGATCTACCTGTTTCCTGCCTGCAGGTTACACCCATAGGGCATTTGCTTGTAAGACCCATGCCCTTCTATGGTGTATGATTAGCTAGCTAAGTAAACTTACTGGCACTATCGAACCCGGAGGTTTATGGCCGCGCGGACATAAGCTCTCCATACTCTTTACCCTAGGCTAATGTTTTCCAATCATCTTCTTCTTCTTCCTTCCAAGTATTAGGCCAAGGCCTGTTACGATCCAATAGAAAATTTTCCCTCCAGCGTTTCATAGGACGGCTCCTATATTATTAACCTCCTTCAAATCATGGATAATGTTATTCTCCCACCTTATCCTCGATCGACCTACTGGGAGCTTTCCCTCTGGTTTTCCTACAAGCAATTTCCATGCCACTCTTTCATTCCCCATTGGTGATGTGTCCTCTGCATCGCAGGCTTAATTGTGATTATTACATCAGGTTTGAAATAAAGGTCATATAACTCACTATTCTGTAGTTTTCTCCATTCACCGGTCTGTTCGCCTCTCGTTGCTCCAAAATTTTTCCAAGTAACTTTACCGTCGAATAATCGTAATATTTTCTCCTCCCTTAAAATAAGAGCCGATGTTTCCCATCCATGTAATATAACTGAACAGTAATAATACTGTTATTTAACTTTTTTGTACAGAAAGAGAGAGAAATTGGGACAAGAGTCCATGTAATACTGATGTATGATTACGCCTATATACATTTTTTATATAAGTGTAAGGCACACAGGACACGCCATACCATAGTTAACTAAGGCAATATTCTAAAGTCAGTGGATTATTTGCCTGGCAGATATACGACGGGACTGTTGAAGCAATACTCATCAAGAGCTTAGCTTCTTATGAGGAGTGCAAGTCCAACAAAAAAAGAGGGAAAGATAAGAAATATAAAAAATAAAATAAAAACTAAAGGTAGATAAAATTAATACATTCTGAGCACATATTCGTCAGTAATTATAAAGTGCATTTATTATGGAATACTCTTAATTCAATACACTAATATTCCATTGAGTGATAAAAGTGGTTTAAGAATTTACTATTTTAATAAATATAGAAAGTATATATCTGGGGGGGCACGCCGTAGCGTAGTGGTTAAGGCACTAAGCTACAAGCCGGAGGGTCGAGGGTTCAAGTCCCGTTGGGGTCAGGATTTTTAAACTGACCCAAACCCTCTGGCGGCACTATGGCCCTGGGGTCGACTCAGCCTCTAACGGAAATGAGTATCAGACGCTTGTTCTGGGGGTAAAGGCGGCCGTCACGCAGGGCTGACAACCCGGCTGACATAAAGTGCCGATTGTCTAGAAAAAGTGGGAGCCTTAACCTCCTACTACCCCAAGGGCCTCCGGGTCTGTTGTGGGATCAAAAAAAAAATATATATATATATATATCTGGGAAGATAATCATTTTACAAACATTTGTAATATTTCGACGTATTCTTCACAAGGGTTAATTAACGACTCACTTTCTTTAATCAACACGCTGAGGGAAATCTTATCTCTAGAAATAGTAATATCATTATTCATATTCTTCTTTTGATGCAAACTCTCTCCTCTTGAAATATTACACCGGACGTGTTGGCTCAGGATGAAGTATCTTATTCTCAAATTCAAATTCCGGAGCTATCGCATCTGTGCTTTATCTGTGATTTACTTTAACACCTAATATCAATATTATGTCGTATTTTTCTTTAAAAAAAAAGAACACAACTTTTCAAATATTTTTAATTATTTGATTATGTATTCTTTTATCTTAGAGGAAGGCAGATATAATATGAACAGTTAAGTCTCGTAAACTGCGATGGGCAGGGTATGTGGCCCGAATGACGAATACAGGAAGGGCATGGAGGCTTCTTGTAAGAAAACTAGAGAGAAAATACCCAGCTGTAGACCAAGAATGAGGTGGGAGAATAATATTAGCTATCATTTGAGGGAAGTAGATTATACAGGGGATGATAGGAAAACATTAGCTCATGTAATAGATATGTGTAGAGCTCATGTCCGCGCGGCCATGAACCTACGGGTTCGAAAGTGCCAGTGAGTTAGTTAGCTATGTATTATTTTATCTTCATTATTGTTATTAATTTTCCTTATTTACTTTTATTGAAAAAATGCACAAATCAATCATTTAGGTCGAATATTAACATCTATACTTAAAGGATATAAAGCCAGAGGGTGAGAGGAAGACCCTAGCCTACATGCGAGAAGCGTATTAAAAGAAATATGTGGATTAGGGGTTATAAAGATGGAGATTTTATATAGATCAAGAGAATTGCAAGAGGAGAATACACAGTGTATCAAAAAGGACTCTGGAACTTTACAAGCTTAGATAAATTTGTTGAAACGTATTACAGAAATAGTTACGGCGTGATTTTAAAGAAACGCACATTATACGTAGATCACTAGATAAGTTTTTAGATATGCAACAATGGACCATGATAGAGTTTCCATACCTATCATATCTTTACAAACAACTCTTCACCACATTCTATACACCGTTGCATCCTCTGGAACCACTTCTGGAAGCAGCCACGCCACTCGATCTCAGACATTGCACTAAGCTCCTTCAACAGCATCTTCTCTGGGCTAGGAAATTGGTGTCCGCGCATGCAGTTCTTCACGTTCGGGAACAGGAAATAGTCGCATGGGGCTAGGTCCAGACTGTAGGCT
Source organism: Diploptera punctata (assembly GCA_030220185.1). NCBI lineage: Eukaryota > Metazoa > Arthropoda > Insecta > Blattodea > Blaberidae > Diploptera > Diploptera punctata. The sequence goes on from JASPKZ010008902.1 coordinate 868,823, forward strand.
CAACGAGACATTAATTTCACAGGTGTCTTTTCCAGAAACCTAATTGTTGCATTGGCTGTGTGCAAAGAGGTGGAGCAGAATTACCCGCAGTCCAGTCTTTGGCCGCTTCTCCCGGATCTTTGAGAAGACTTTGGGAAGACAGACTTATGTATGCCATTTAGCAGTAACTGTCCTCTGATCCTCTAGCACAACTGTAGCCAGATGACCACTTGTTGAGAAGAAAGTGGCCACCATTTTCTTCCCCATACTCCTAGGCCTTTTGACTTTGGTCGGAGGTTGCTCATCTGGGAAGACCCACACCTATGATTGGTGCTTTGTTTCACGGTCATACTGGTAGATCCAAGTTTCGTCACCTATCACTATGTCTGACACCCGGCGGGCTTCCCCGGTGTTGAATCTCGACAGCATTTATCTACACAATTCCACCCTAGTGCGTTTATGCCCTTCTGACAAGTGGTGTGACACCCATCGAGAAGAAATTTTCCTCACTCTTAAGTATTGGTAGGGATGGTGGAAACGCTTAGCGAACTAATCCCTAAGGCCCCCCTTGATGTCCTTAAGGTCAGTCGTGGATCTTCCTTAATCAGAGTCTCCACTGCAGAGACGTTTTCCTCTGTCACCACTGTTGTTGGCCTCCCACTTCTCCCTTCATCTTTAAGGGATGTTCTCTCCCTATTAAATTCAGGAAATCAGCGGAAAACTGTTGCACGTGAAGGAGGAAGGTCTCCAAATGTTTGTGTGAGTTGCTCAAGTGTTTGCGACTCATTTAAACCGCACTTTTAATCATACAAAATCATAGCAAGAAAATACTCCCTCTCAAGCTCCGTAGGACACGTTTGATTTCATCATGTACTGACTACTTCACAAAGGTGCTGCTCAGAGACCACTGAAAGGAATCATTTCTACCTGCTATGGTTTTGACGTTCGAGAGTTGGGTTTTCAAATGGTATATTTAGTTTATTGCATTCCTGTCGCCATACTGCCGTGTCTCAAAATTTATCTAGTGACCCTCGTATTTTGACTTTCGAAGTGCCGTAGTACCATATTGAAACATCAAAGGCGCTAAAGTTGTTGCAGTCAAAATTGCGACTTCCACAGGTGCGGTACGTTCTCTATGTATATTCTTGTTTCACAAAACGCAGTGTACGACTACAGTGCAACATATTTTTATTACTCAGTACCGTAAAGGTCATCCATCTAGGGCTACAATTTACTTCTGGCACAAGAATGTTGTTGAGACTGTTGTTCTGTGTGACATCACAAACCTCCATCCAGGTCTCCCACGATCTTGTGATGCTACTGTTGAACGAGTCTGGCACAGCTTCTCCCGTAGTCCGAGAAAGTCAACGAGACAAGCATCTAGTGAACTTGGTACAACGCACATGACGATTTGGCGGGTATTACGAAAACATTTAGTTATGAAGACGTACAAGCAGATCATGATACAACACCTTACGGATGAGAAAAAGTCGTTTGTCAAAAATTATGTGAGGGAATGTTATAACGAATTGAAAACAGTGAGACATTCCTGGACAAGTCATCTTCAGTGAAGCATCAAATTTATATATCAGCGGAAACGTTAACACTCACAACTGTCGTATCTGGGATACTGAAAAACCATATACAATCTAGAACATGTTCATGGGAGGCCAAAATCAAATTTGTTTTCTGCTCTCAACAAATTTAAAGTGAATGATAATTTCTTATGGAGAAAACATAGACGATAGCATGCATCAGGATATGCTCCAACATATACCAATTCCGCAAATTGATGACGATGACCAAGATGGACACATTTGCTTTGTAAAAATGGGGCACCATAACACTACTACAATGACGTTCGTGACCTACTTGTTCAGCGTCTCCCAGGTTGATGGATTAGACACGTAAGTCAAACTCAATGGACGCCTCTCTCACCAGATCTGAACCATCTATTTTTTTAGAGTGTTCAATAAAGATCTTGTTTATTCCTTTTCCGCCAATCTCGCTGGGCTAAGAACTCAAATTACTGACGCAATTGAAGCGAGTCCTTGTGTACTGGTTTGTGTGTGGGAAGAGATTAGCTTTAGGTTCGATTGCCTTATCACTAATGAAATTCACATCGACCAAAATAACTACTTAGTGGGACCTTGATATTTATTTTTTACTTTTAAATTACACTTTTATAATTTTTGTAATTTGTTTCAATAAATTTCTATAAGCTTGTAATCTTGTAAATTCCGTTTTGTATTTTAAGACAATCTGAGTCACCCAGAAACATTCGCGATGTTAATAATTATGATGACATATAGAAGGAAAATGGAAATTTTATATTTCTTTATTTATACTATATAAATAATCATGATTCCGGAACAGGTAACTCTTGCCTAAACCAGGAAGTGAAGAAGAAGAAGAAGAAGAAGAAGAATCATGATTCACTATCCATTAAACATAAATTTATTAAAAATAAAAATCAGTAAACTTCTATAAATTCAGAATCTCAAAACAATAAAAAAATTAGGGTTACGTCTAATCTGATTTTCCATAAAGAAATAAATTTTCTTAAGGGAATTCGGTCAGTACGGAATTGGTGCCCATTTGGCATCCTGATGAAAGCTGATAGCTACAATAAATACTGGCTCTGAATTGAGAAAATCAATTGTGGCTGAAGAACAAACATGCTGATCACATGTCACCACTATAGGGCTAGATGATCGTCCACCTCTGTAAATTGCACGTGTTGACGTGAAACCTGCAGCCGGCCGGTAGACCAAACATCCTTCTATGCATGTCGCGCCATTGAGCGTAACACTCAAAGATTCTCGACGAAAAACTAAGACATTGGAACACCTCTAAGTAAATAATAAAATAAAATGACGTTGTTTTAACATCCTGTATATGCTCAGGTAGTTAATTAATGTCAGTATGGTTTCTCATGATTTACAGGTGGTTGTTTAAACAAACAAAATCGAAAGACCTGCATTGTAGTTGTCACCTTTCACTGATAAATAATGGAAGTTCCTTGTAACTGCCACAGAGCATTTTCAACCTACTTAACAGAAAACATACAATGCTTAACTGTTTTTACCAGCCTCATTTTATTAGCCTTGTTTTCTCATTTTAGAATGCAAACTTACGAATTATTCATTCGAATATGTTCATATATTTCAATTATACTCAATCAAACCGAGTCTTCTGACCTCATTTACTTCATTCTCCAGAGATGTCTCTCCACTGCTATGAATATGTTCATTTAATATCAGGCCACTTTTTCTTCAATTAGATTTTTTAATTTTGTTTAATCTTGTTTATAGATGCTTTAACATCCAGGTCGTGCCCCGTCTTCAGGAGAAACCATTACTCTATGTGTTTCTATTGTACATCTGATGTGTTTTAAGCAAAACATGTATTATACGGGTAATTACAATGGCCAAATGGTGTTCGGAGAACAAAAAACATTATCCAGGAAACATGTCTCGACAGAGGATCGAATCGGGCATCGCTGTGTTAGATGCAATGACGTTTCTTCTAGACCACAGCAGAGAAGTAGTTCCATTCTAGTGCATTCAAATGAAGTTTACTTGTTAGATTATTCTTACGATACCTCTGAAGAGAATTCTCATTATTTTTATTTTAACATTTATCAGCTAGTATTTTATTTAACGACGCTCTTCAACAACTCAAATCATTAACGTTACAGTTCAAATCTGAACGTGAAAGACATCTTATTTTTACTTCTCTTCCGAAGGAAGTTATACTCAGACTTTTTACGTCCTTAAAGTCTCGGCCTGGTTTGAACCCGCGAACCTAGAAAAAAAATGCGGGATGTCCACCGAGATCGATTAAAGCATTTATCATATTGTTAAATGGTGTATCTATGAAAAAGAAACTTTTTGTAGAAATTAAAGACGAAAAAAATAAATTTCACTTACAAAATTAATTTTTATCCAAACTTAAAATATATAAAAATTCCTATCATATATATATTTTTTCCCAAATGAGTTAAGCATTTGACAAACATATTCCAGAAATCCAAGGTGAATCCTGGCACCAACTAAACCGACTGAGGCATTTTAAGGTATAATGGATATGCTTATTCCGCCAGTGGAGTCCTAATTCAAAAATACTGATTTATAGACGAATTCAGAAGTCTTGAATGTCCAGTATCCATCCATAGTAATTCTGCCCGAGGGCAGGTCTTTCACTACAATCGTAGCATTTTCATGTTGTGCTTTGCAGATTTAGTAGGGTATAATTATAGGTGTGGTAGATTCCTGTTGCTTTCCACACCGATGAAGGATGATGATAATGATAAGGACGATGATGATGGCCGGATGATTTTCGGGAACCGTTGGGCCCTAAGCTTCTTGACATTTGTCTTACAGGTGAGGAAAAACTCCGAAAAAAAAAAACAAAAAACCCTCACCCAGGAACCTGTCCCGACCGGGAATCGAACCCGGGCCCCCTGCGTGACAAGTCAGCACGCTACCTCGAGACCACAGCGGTGGACAATATCCAGTATATAGAAAATTAGAACAAACATTTTATTAGAAATATTGATTCATTTATTTGCATTTTTATTTTTGTAGCACATTATATTGTAATAATGTTGGAAATAATATAAATGCGTCAAGGGAAATGAGTAACCATTTGTTAACATTTAGGTTAGTTTGGAATTATAGTTTTGAGTGCATCATGTTTCAAGCAGTTGTTTCATTGTGCAACATAATAATCAATAGGATTATTAAACTCAAGGATAATGTATGTGGAAAGTATTCATAACAGTTATATGGTTTGTGCGATGTTTTTCTCACTATTGTGTTTTATAAACCGTGACAGAAACTGCTAAAAATAATTCCCGGTTGAAAAATCATGTCAACATACCAATAATACGGTGGTTCCGTTCTCTAGATCCACGTTTTCAAACTCCGCATTATAGAATTTGGAAAAGTTATTCGTTTAACTGTGCAGGGTATAAAGATAAATTGTTAAATTCTGTTTCTAATACTGTATGCTTACATAATTACTTCACTTGAACAAAATAAAATCTCTCGCTCTCTCTCTCTCTCTCTCTCTCTCTCTCTCTCTCTATCTATCTATCTATCTATCTATCTTAATTTAGCCTCTCCATTTTAGGCACTTTTATATGCCTTACAGGGATACGTCCTGTCGGGAGAGGATTTGTAACTCTGGATCACGTACGTACTTTTTTGACCACAAAAAATGGTCGTAAAGATGAGAAAGAGATGGGCTGAAGTCGGAACGGGTCTACAGACCTAATCCATGAATGCAGATGATGATGATGATGATGATGATGATGAAGATGAGCAACACCGGTGGATATGAATAAAACAAAATACGAAAGTAAATATAAAAAATGTGGCCTCTCCTGACACAACATTAACATTCTCGTCATTCATATCTCCTTCCAGGCGCCCCATCCTCAGAAATGATTTACATGTACGTACCAGGAGAGAATACCAGATATGTCGTAATGATAGCCTGGTTGCATTGAATAAAAAAGTATATACAAATGCTTTAAAAACTCATTTTTAAATATATAACACTATTAGCTCTCAGAAACTAGCAAAATTGCAGGCCTTTCGATGAACAAAAGCAAGACACAAATTATGTCTAATGGTCCGGAAAACCCTATCAAAGTCGATGGAATGGATCTTCAATATGTAAGCGAGTACATATACTTAGGACAACTACTCTCCTTCCATCAGAAAGTAGAGAAGGAAATAAGCAGAAGAATAGCTCTCGCCTGGAAGGCGTTCTGGTCACGGAAATTTATACTGCTGGACAAGTCACTCAACCGGAAACTCAAAATGGAAACACTACAAACCTGTGTTCTTCCAACACTGTTATATGGCTGCCAAACTTGGAATCTTACTGCCAAACTGAAGTACACACTCCAAGTATGCCAAAGGAAAATGGAGAGGAAAATCTTAGGCATAACTCTGAAGGACAGAATCTCGAATACAACACTTCAAGCGATATCCTCAACAACTGATCCCGCACAACAAGCCATCAGGAAAAAATGGAAGTGGGGAGGCCACGTCGCAAGAATACAGGACGACAGGTGGACAATAAAAACAACCATGTGGGACCCGTACACAGGCAAGAGACAGCGCGGAAGACCAAGACGACGATGGGCTGACATCTTCAAAGAACGAGCAGGGGCGCAATGGTCCAGAGTCGCCAGATGCAGGAAAAGATGGAGAACGATGGGGAGCCAACTGTGTATTAACTAATCACAGAACAAACAGTGTATACAAACCAAGTGCTACATCCAAGTCAACTTCTCACCACGGAGTAGCTCACCGGGTGACACTCTCAAATAGAGCTTAACCCCTGTACAGGGAGGCCTTTGCCCTAAAGGGACATATCAGGCTTTATTTATTTATTTATTATTTATTTATTTATTGTTGATATTATATTATTTGCGGACGATCAAATGGTAATTGCTGATACTGAAGTTAAATTACAATATTCTATGCGTAAGTTATTTGCTATCTCAAAATATGTCTGGAAATATCTGTAAATGAAAAAGTTATGGCATTCAAAGGGTCTTCTCCGTTATGTGCAAAAATATGTATAGGAAACAGAATAACATATGAAGTAAACCATTTTAATTTCCTGGGATAATATGATGTAACATATGATAATAAACAAAGGGATGTCGAAAATGAATTGAATAAATTCTGACACACGTATGGAACGATTATAAATTGTTTTAAATACATGAGGAAATAAACAAAATTAAAATGTTATAAAGTTATGACTGTTCCTGTACTATATGGCTCCGAAAATAGGACTTCGATTAAAAATCCACTAAAAAAATATAGAATCTGCAGAATTTAGTTTCCTGAGAGTCTCAGCAAGCTGAGACACATAGCAGGATATACTTTAAAAGACTATTTAACTCATGCCCCAAACGGCAGTCAATGACTAATCGCATTTCAATGAATTTTGATTTACAACCAATCACAGTCGTTTTTCACCTCGATTTTATCACTTTCATTTTAACGCTTTCATTTCATCAAGTGGCTTCCGGATTATATATATATATATATATATTGCACGAATGTAAGCAGATTCTGCTTGCGAGATATAATAGAAAAACATTCGTAGCAATTGATTATACCACAAAAAAAGAAAACACTGTTTGCACTTTCTTAAACGTATTATTTCCCAGGTATTTACGTTCCAGATAAATATAATTGACATATTTACATCATAGGACATCAGAAATTAATTAATAATCTGTAATTATGTGTTTCATTTTTTCTCCACTAGTATGCATTCTTACAATATTGCGATTCTATTTGGCAATAAATATGATCCGGTTGCAGTGATGAACAAACGAAACATAACGTTTCTCATTTGTTTTCAAACATCGACGTTTACATTAAATATTTTAAAATGACTATATTTAAATAATGATTTGTGAGTAAACAGCTTAATTTTATTCGTTAAATAGTCCTAACAAATGCCACTCATAATTTGGAAATCAGTCGTGGCGTTACTTATGATAAAATATATAGCAAAAGTATTAGAAATCGGCTTAACAGATAGAATTAAAAAAATACAAACAACATTAATTCAACCCCAATCAAAGGATGGATCAAGAACGAGGGGCATGGATTTGTAGGACGGCCAAGAGCATCATGGAGAGATCAGTTTTCTGCATCAGACCGGAAAAAAATATTTTGTAGTTCAGTCAGTAGAAAAGATAATTATATAAAAACTTGGAATAAAAAGTACGTAAGTTAAAATACGAACAAACGTTGTCAATCAAGAATGGAAAAATTAGGTTTAGAATAAATAAGACATATGCACACTATTAAATTAAAATAATTTGGATAAAGCTCACCTCTGTAAATTTTCAATCTGTCCTAATTTACCTACTTTTATACCAACTGAAGGACTTCCTAAATATTTGCACGAACCGTGATTGTATTGTCATTGCTGTATTTGTACGAGAAGTAGAAGATTGCACAACACCCAATAAAATTTCAAATGAATCATTGGAAAAGAGTTTAAAGAGCAATCATTGGAAAAAGTAGAAATCTGCGGATAAATGTAAAAATCGTGTAACAGGAATGCGAGAAGAGACACTCCAAAAATTGTCTTTGGATTATTATCAACCAAGAAGAAAAAGAGATCTTGGAAGACCAAGAAAGAGGTGGAGAGAACAGATATGTGTGCCTATGCTTAGTTGATGAATATGATGATTATGTATTTTAATACAGAATATGTTGAACTCCACCATACGGTATTAAATAAATATGAAATACTAAAATGTGAAATTTGATGGAACTCCGTTCGTCCCACTCCGTGGATATGAGTGTTTCCCTAGTGGGAAGTTTCTTAACCAGACGAATTTAGTTGCACTTATTTCCCTACATACAGTATGTCAGCGAGGGACATGTGTTTAGTACATCGCCTCCAGGCAACTTCTAGTAGGAAACAAAGATATTACTCGGAAGGATGAAGGTCGATTAAATTTTGCTCAGGAATCTTCTTATTCAGACTTGAGGTTCTTATAGAACCCCGAAAATATTTAGCTCGAGGCCACTTTCCGTCTTCATAAGTTAATAGTTTCCAGTTTTTACCGTCACTTTAGATTGTATATAGTTTTTTTTTCTCCAAACTACCAAAAACCCACTTTCCTTATATTAATCGATTTATTTACCTTGTCCTTTTATTTGTTATATCAATAATATTTTTAATTAAAATAAACTTTGTGTGGCGTTATTATTTTTTTGTAATATTAAAATATATCGCTCATTTGCTAGAAGAGTGGCATAACTAAAAAAACATATTTTTCAGGAGATGCATTTAAAATCAATAGAACTTTGCCTCTGTTTGTCATAAATATGAAATTATTATAACAACTCGTATTCAATCGCTTGTGCCGTTCTCTCATGTAGTGCTAGTAACTCATAATCGCCAATTTTTTAGTTACGTCACTCTTCACGCAAATGAGCGATTTATGATACCATATCGATATCTTAAAAGCATAAGGTGGTAATGAATCTTCGATCTTAACGTTTATAAATAAAATCTAAAGCCATTCAGCCATCAACCAGGTTCCCGATCATCTATAATGACATGTATATTCATTTCAATTGTACGATAGCACCACATTTTATAAAATTTCATAACTAATAAAAATAAATCATTTTCAAAAATAATAAATAACTCGAAGCTGTTTATTTGTCCGTGAGGTTTTTACCTCTCTGTATAATTAGGGTTCAAAGAAAATATTTATTCTAATATTCTGAATTTACTTTATGTGTATACTTCCATTTGTTATCCTGAGCAGGTAGGCCTATATAAAACAATGGTACCTACGTGTATAACCAAGAACTTTAATTTATGTTTCCTTGCAAAGTTCTTTGACCATTAAGTAAATACTGTACTTTGTTTCGTTTATACCACTAGCTTCAATCCTGCGTTTCTAGAATCTTAAAGAAGTATCAATATTTCAGGGCATTCGTTTTATGGGAAATTTGTCTTTTTTAAATATCGTTAACTTCAATTGCCTTAAATGACAGCATTTTAATAAACTTGATCTCTTTATATGTAAAGATCTCAGCTAAATGGATTGGTATTCATTACTGAGTCCTATTTACTAATAACTTCATTTACAATTCTTCGAATGCATTTCAATATGGATTTTTTTTATTTCCTCGTTCTTAAGTTAAATTGCAAGTATTTTCTTCGTTTTCAGCACATGCGTACTTAATAAGTTGGAAAGGGAAAAAGTTGATTAATTAATTTAACCTGTAAAATGTAGTAGTAGTAGTCGCAATAGTGGTTGCAGTAGTAGTAGTAGCAATAGAAATAGTATTTTATTTAACTACTCAGATAAATAGCATCACAATTCAAACCTAGACGTGAAATGACCAACAAATTCTGCAGAGGCATTTCATTTAAAGTTTGAGTTTCTGCTCTTTAAATCTTCTATACGGGACCTACTGCTTTACTTGCCTTGCGAAAGAAGTCATAATCAGGATATTCAAATCCTGAAAAAAATAATCGTCACGGTAAGATTTGAATCTTAGAAATATCTGAACCAGAGATGAGCATGCAAACTACTAAACCTCCGGGAATGACACCAAATTACTCAATGTTAATCCGTGTGATTGACTTTAAGAAAAATCCTAGTTTAGTCTTTACGGACAGATGTTTATTTACTGTATTATATTTCATTGTCCTTGACTGCAATACCATTCAAAAGTTTGTTTTCTTTGCATTAAGTGCTTTATTGGATTAGGAGTCATTTCTTAATTTGTGATCAATAAGGTCATTATTTTATAAGTAGACATGTACTGTACTTATTTCAGCTCAAGTCTGTGTTACATATATAAATAAATGACTATATTTCTCTCTTAGTTTATCCTCTCAATTTGAAGGTAATGTTACTTCCGAGGCAGACAAGGACATATCTACATACTTTCTTACTACACAAGGACATGGAGAGCTTCCCTGTATGAACTATCAACTCAATGCCGAGACCAAAACAATATTTAATACATGATACAAAATTTATCTTAAACATGTTTTGCAATCAGCGAAAATCCTGAAAACATTTCCGGCCGGGGATCGAACCCGGTCTGCTACATCCATGACAACAACAATCCAAACGGCGGCTGTTTAAAAAAATAGTATTATATTAAATCGCAGTTAAAACAAATAGACTTCAGAAATCAGATTTCATCGATTTGTGGCAGGTTGTATGTTGTTAGATCACAGGAGAAGAAAAGACATCAGGAACGAACTGAATGTACAAGCAATTATGGCAACGATCGAAAAATATAGGACTAATTGGAGAGACTATTTCAACGCATGCCACCAACTAGAATAGCAAAAGCCGTTCTGAAGTATAATCCTACTGTATAGGAAAAAGAAGTGACCGACTTACGAACAGATGGCGTGACCAGTTTTAAGCAGGGGCAGGCCAAAGGCCTAAACGTTGATGTCAATTATGATATTCAATCATTTACGATTCAATTATGATGGAGAAGTTGTATATTATCCGGTTAACTTCGGAATACCTAAAAAAATAGTCAGGCTCATTCCAATGTGTCTAAAATGGCACAAAGAGTATGGTGCTGGTAGACAAACAATTTTCAAATACTTTTGAAGTTCGCAATGGGTTAAAGCAAGGAGATGCATGTTATGAATACATAGAGTATTTTACATAGATATTTAATTATTCCACAGATTATTTTAATTATTCAAATAAAACTGTTGTTGAAATAAAGCACTTAGACATATTATATTTCAGGACAGAATTTTGACTTATAGCAGGAACAAATTTTTCAAGGCTAACTGTAAAATCTCCGCATTTAGACTAATGGAATATTTAGTACTGTTAAGTTATAGCTGTAGGTCAGGAGTTTAGTTTATAAACCTTGGGAGATATGGGACTCGCGTCTGTCTGTTGAAGTAGTGTTCTGGTGGGTAAGTCTGCATACCATTTTTCTTAATATAATTTTGCTAGGACTGTTAGAAATGTAGTCAAGTATTTTAAATAGTTTAATACTGTTTTTCAAAGTGTAGGAATTATTAGATACTTATTAGAATGTAAATTAGGGTAAATTCATAAACCCACATCTCCCTCTCTCAAAAACTCAAGAAAGTTCTAATGTAGGTTTTCTTGATATAAGCTTAGATTAGTTATTTAGGGTTAGAATAATTAGGGTTATTGTAATCATCATAGTTACAGAAATAAAATAATTTAGATCAAGAATCCATTTATTCATGTTCAAAAACACGTATACCTTTATAACTAATACATCCATATACTAACGCTCGGCTAGAACCTCATGCTACCAAAATTCCAAGTCCCGAAGGTCCTTTAAGCCCTAAGAAAACCAACAGTTCGTAATAATGCACTATCTTATCTTCTATCCAATTTTGTACAAGAGCACGCTATCAAATCATTACAGGATAAAGAAGGCATTCAACTAAATGGCACTAATGAGCTGTTTGTATATGGTGTAGTGTTATTAGGAGAATAAATAAAATAGTATTAATTTGGTCGATATGTTAAACATTTCATTTAAAATTCTATAGCAACGAAAAAAATTCCAAAATAATTTACCTGAAAAATTGATTCTATAGCTAATATCATTAAAATACAAATTCATAATCTCAAAAGGAATAAAACAAAGGAAATATAATCACATCACATAGCGAGGAGGTACTACGAGCCTACACGCACATTTATTGAGTACTTTTGGCCGATGAAAGAATGCAACTGAGGGGGTGAGAGGCCAAGGGAGGAAGTAGACAGTTCCCTCCACCTTGTACACACTCTACAGTTTTGTAATGGTATCATGACATTTTCGGTGTCATGGCCCGTGTCATCTCGTGCTTGTCTTAATGTCATGTGAATCCAGTGTGTCTAGGAGAGAGTCCTTTCTTAGAGTGTTCTAAGTGAAGGGGGTAGACTATGATGTTCCAGGTGAAGGGGACGAGAAGAAAGTTTAAGCCTTTCAGTCTTAAAAGTAGTTTAGTGCTTGTCTTAATGTGTTAGTAGGTCGTTATTCCCTTTTGTGTTTGTCAGTGAAGTCAGTAGAATTATTATACATCGTGTGCGCAGATTGTGTGGTTATAACCTGGTATAGCGTCGCAGTCAGTTGATGGATTTATACAAAACTGGTGTCATTAGAAAGTGAAATTCAAATAATTTATAACTGATATGTTGACAGAAACAACAGATGGCAGTATGGGCGACAGTAACAAAAAAAAGCTGTTTTGCGCTATTTCCATGGGAACCAAGATAATGTCTATTCTAGCTAGCCTCCAAGGTCTCCTGACTTAACCGTCTGTGACTTATTTCATCGGGCCACATAAAGAACCTTGTCTATATACCTCCTCGAAAAAATCCAAGCGCGATGGCCTAGAATGGCCTTGGTCTACCAGTCGGCTGCTGGCCTAACATCGACGTGTTAATCACAGAGGTAGAATATCATCTATCCAGTGTAGGGGTGACATGTGGCCAGTATGTCGGGTCCCCCAGCCGTTATAGCTGGTCTTCTCGACATGGAGTAGCTACTTATTATAGATACCCAAATGCCTCACGATGCTGGGTGGACACCGATCCCATACTGGCCGAATATCCATGAGAAAATATCTTCCCCATGGGCACTCGAACCAGCGCAAGTCCCGTAGCTCTGCACCAAGGCTTTTTGCCTTAACCACTCGACTATAGCGCGGGACCTGCCTTAAAATCTGCAAGAGCTCCGACTTGTATCACTGCCGCCATATAATACATCCCCACACACACACATATATATATATATATATGTGTGTGTGTGTGTGTGTGTTGGAGCGTGTGTGGTATGAGTGTGAATATCGCCTTGATGACTGCAGAGTGACACGTGACGTACATACACATTGAGTGTCTTTGAAGTTAGGTACTAAAATTGTTTTAGTTTCTCCTTCTAATGACCCTAGATTCGTACTAATCCAATAAATGACTGCGACGCTATACCAGGTTGTAATCATGGAATGTTTTTTTCGGATACGGTGTATAATTCAGTACTTGTGGATCGTTAAGTAGTTTTTGTATTAGGTCCAGAAGTGTTAGAAATGTATTTGTGTTAGTGTTAGGACTTGATGTGTTTGCTGTGAACTATGTTACGTTGTAGTGGAACAAAGTTAGTGTTATCTAGTGGAGATGTTGGATTTTGTATCTCTTCTGTTTGGTTCGGTTTGTGTAATTCGTGTTTGAGGTGGAGGTGCGGTTTTTGTTAGTTTTGATCTTGATTATGTATATTTTCTGCAAGCTGGGCATTTTCTGCAGCTGGCTGCGTGTGTTTTGTTACAGTTTGTGCAGTTGATTATCGCAGAGGTGCAGTTTTCACCCTGTGATTTCCCAAATAGCACACTCACATCTCTGTCCTCAAACAGAACTGAGCCGTCTTTTTTTTTAATGAATTAACGGGTGGGGAAAACCCTAGGACGTAATCAAATTAATGGCCAGTGGTGAGCTATCTCTTCGGTTCTCCTTGGAATTCCTGACTAGGAGAACCTGGGGTTTCTGTAAAGAATTTGCCCCGGTGGCAATTTTTATGTGTTTTAAACAACCGATAATGAATTATGAGAGTTTTTGAATGACCAAATCTCTGGTATTTATAGTACTGAAGGTCTTTTGTACTCCTCTAAAATATTTTAATTCTGAAGAGATCGGACAGTTTTTACAGCTTTCGTAGCAAGTCTGCTGTTTTATAAAAAGTCAGGATCCAGACTGGAATTGCAGTCTTTATCCTGTCTCCATTTTCCCATCTTAACATATGGAATAGAAATCACATGGACTGACCTCAGCTATGGAGACTTAAACACCTTAGAAAAAGTGAAAGCAAGATTCCTTAAAGCAGCAATGGGGATCTCCAAATTTGCTCCATCTAGACTTGCATATGAGTTATCATGGTAAACTTTCCTCGTGGAAGATCTACGCACAAAGTTCCTGCTACCAGCTACTAAACTGGAAACTACATTGAAGGAGATAAGACAAAAGAAGAGAAAAGAAATACCGGACGATTTTTACGCAACAGATGCCATGATTAATCGAGACTGGACTGGACCAAACAACAAGACACGCAGTGCAGTAATAAGACTGGCAGTGCACAAACTCTGCAGAATTTCAAACTATCATGATCCTTCAATGGACTGCGTGTGTAAGCTTTGTGATAGACCACGTGCAAGATACCATTTTAATGTCTGTTTAAAGAGAACAAAATCGTTGCTGGTATACAGCAGAGACCAAATCGAATGTACATTTGTGCGCGCTTCTTCATATTATTATTATTATTATTATTATTATTATTATTATTATTATTATTATTATTATTATTATTATTATTATTATTTATTATTATTACGGTGGAATAATGTACCATCTAGTTGTTTGTCTTTATAGTGAGTTTTCTGTGTTTGAGTTCTTGGTGAATTTCAGTAGGGGATAGGTCTGTAGATAGTCCTTTCAATGCTACTTTGTGAATAGGGCTTTGTCCGTAGGTATAGCTTGAGTGTAGAATTTAGTTATGGTTGTAGTTAGCATGTTTGTGCTGTACATGTGAGTTCCCATTTGACAGCATAGTCTGTAGTAGCTCATATTAGCTGTGGCTTGCCTGGCGTATCGAATCTGTTAAGACTCGGAACTAACACGCCCGCTTGATGACAGATGTAGGGTGAGTTAGTACAATACTGAATGTTCACTGTCGTATATGCGCATTCCTTCTTTCAGCCGGCCAATAGTAAGACTAATTAATTGGGGCTGGAGGCAAACATCAATAAAACTAAATGGTCTATATGACCACACGTGGAAACTCGTTATATAATGGAAATGGACAATTAATGACAAATGAAGTTTTGAAGAAGTTACTGAATTCAAATACATAAGAACTAACTTACTAACTAACGCAGTGGTACCATCGAATCCGTTGTTCGATGGCCGCGCGGACAAAGCTCTCCACACATCCCTATCCTCAGCTAATGTTTTCCAATCATTCCCTATATAATCTATTTCCCTAAAATCATGGTTACTGTTCTACTCCCACCTCACTCTTGGTCTACCAACTGGGCATTTTCCCTTTGATTTAAGCTTCCATGACCTAGAACAATAATTACAAACAGAAATGAGGCACAGAAAGAAATTAAATATAGACTCAATTCTGGAAATATATGCTATTACGCATCAAAGGAACTTTTATCATCCAAACTTCTCCCAGAAAACGTTAAACTGAAAATGTATATAGAACCGTTATACTCCCAGTTACATTATATGGATGCAAAACATGTACTCTTACTTTAAGGGAGTATTCGAGAGTAAAGTTCTCAGCAAAGTGTTTGGACTGAAGAGAGACGAATAGACAGTTGGATGGAGAAGATTTCTTAGCAGTGAGCTACACGATCTTTATGGGAAACCAGATATAATAAGAGCAGTGAAGTCTCGTAGACTGTGTGGGCAGTACATGTGGCGGGAATGGGGAATTAAAGAGGGGCATGGAGGCTCCTTGTAAGAAAACCGGAGGGAAAGCGCCCAGTCGGTAGGCGAGGTAGGAAGGAAGTAAATTATATAGGGGATTGGAAGGCATTGGCTCAGGAGAGCTTATGTCCGCGCGGCTATGAACCGGAGAGTTTGATAGTGCCGGTGAGTTAGTTAATTAGTTGGTTATTATATTCATGACATGCTTATCTGTATTTAGTGGAAGAAACAACCACATAGCATTTACTCCACCAGACTAAATGAAAAATATTGAAAAATTCAAACAATTTCAATGGTTAATATTAACACATGTTGTTATAATCTAATATGGGACAATATACACGATGTAGTAGTTTATTTTACCAAGCTAAAAATAACTCTATTTCATATATTTTACCCCTGCTGGTAATCACATTATGTTTTTACTAATTAATTAAATTCTGGTTACAGTCCACGTACTTTCATCAGTCAGATCAAGGCCACTCCTTAGCTGCTACATTAAATCCAGTGATAAGTTGTATGGTATGAGGAGTTGCGTAGATTAAGATTGCCTCGCTTTATATTATGCAGCACTGCACTGGGTTTCAAGACGTGAGGAGAAAGGGAAAATTGATCAGATTAATAAAAATACATGACCTACAGAAACTGATTTAATATAAACAGGATATACATCAAGTCTCATAATTATTTCAGAGGTGGATATTCTTTTAGATAGGAAGCTACACTGCTTCAACTAAAAATGTTACCCAAAACTCCCCAAGGATAAAGACTTCTAAATGCACGATTTTAAACTAATAAAATAAAAAAATAAAGAAAAGTTAACAAGTTTAAAAATTGCATACCTGCAAAATTACTGCATAATGTCATTTTCACAAACTAGATGCCTTTTTCCACATACCTGTGAAGAAAGAAAATATAATTAAAAAAATATTTCATATACTACAAAACAATATCAATAAATTTTCTTGAGATGAACTCAGACCTAGAAGGCCCCTGCCCTACCAGCTAGCTGCTAGCCTCACGTCAACATGTGTAATCATAGAGGTGGACGATCATCCAGCCAGTATAGGTGTGGCATGTTGTCAGCATTTCTGGTCCCCAGCCGTTATAGTTTTTGTCAATCTGGAGTCACTACTTATTGCAGCTATCCAAATTCCTCCCGATGCAGGGTGGGCACCGTTCCATATTGGCCAAAAATCCATGATAAAATGTATTTACCCATGGGGGCTCGAACCAGCTCAAGTCCAGTAGCTCTGCATCAAGGCATCATGCCTTAAACGGGACTTTTTTTTCAGATATGGCATATTAATTTAGACCTATATCCTTACCATATGGAATAATGCCTATACTGTTTATAAACCTTAAGTTAATATAAATTTGTGCTTAACTCTGAAATAAATTATTTTTTATTATTTCTTTTGTTTTGTTGAAGTTTGCTACTGATATATATTACATAAATAAAAATAATACAATAAAAACTATTAAACTTAATGTACATTCTAAATTGGTCAATAGTCATATACCGTATGTAATACCAGACCTCGGAATTTTAGTTAGGAAAAAGTGTGTTCTAGGCACCTAAAATAGGCAAAATAAACAACATTAGGCATGAAAATGCAAAAATAGATTACAAAAATTACCTGAGAGAAAAACAAAAGTAGGCTATAAATTTGAATTATTATTTTTTTTAAATACTCCCTCATATGGATCAACTTAATTTTATCATTATCATCATCAACTATGTGCTATTTATATTTTTTTAAATTTTAATTTCATACAGCGCAAACAAGAACTGCCTCTTGTAACCATAACAATATCTGAGTTGTGTTTTAGTCATTTCTATTTACTGAAGAATAAAATAATTGATCTTGCAACGAAAACAACATTCTATTATAATGTAATCACATTATAGAATATTTCTCGTCGCACATATAATTTTAAATGTGCACAATGAATGAGAAATAAAGATTGTATAATAATGGGTAGTTTTCAAAATAAAAAGAACAAATCACTTTATATACTATAAAATTATTTTTTAGTGTATATTTTAATAGACCTTTAGCTTTTATATATATATATATATATACATACATATATAAAATACAAGAGTATTATATATAGGTATTTATTTATTTGTTTATTTATTTATGTGGATACGTTAAAGTTAGTGGTGTAAATCATTTTCATCATTAGTAAAATTTTAATAATTACAATGCATTTTACTAATGAAATGAAAACATCTACGTTAAATTTTGATCCCCTAAAAATATAACACTACAACTTTTCATTCCCGAATTTATTTTAGTTTTTTTTCTTTAGTATTATTAATTTTTAGAAAGCAAATATTACTTAAATCACTTTAACATTAACTCGTCCTTATATATATATATATATATATATATATATATATATATATATACTAAAAAATATGTATTTTGTGAAAATCTGAGTATATGAGTATTATGGCTACTTCCAATTAACTACGAGAAATTATAAGAAAGTTAATAGATATTTCTTTACTGTATTCTGATATTCCCAATTTGAGTGATCTAAACGTTTTAAATTTAAGGGTCTAATGTTTTGAGGATGGATATTATATTCTTGGCAAGTTGGCTAGGGAAAGCTGCCACAACCAACTCGCTTCTCCGCCATCTTTGATATAGAGGCCATTCACCCCGCGGGCAGCAGCGACAAGGACGACTGAGGAGAAAGCGAGAGAGTGATGCCGCGAAAAAAATACAGAGAGGGAAATCGCTCACGAATGAGATGACTGAAATACAGTACATGGAAACATTCAAGAAAGTACCAAATTTTCCCAGTGAACTATATCCAGAACGTGCATTACAATCTCATTTCAAGTCTTTTTACGTAATTTTTTACCTGAAATTCAATATAGTATTTTATAATATGTGACAGTGTGTTATTTGTCAATACATTTTCGTATTACTTAACATTTATTCATCCAAGCGATCTGTATATTAGTAATGATTCATCAAAGTGACCCATTTTATAATGATTCATTAGTGACCTACTTCTTAGTAATGATTTTTCAAAGTGACCTATTTATTAGCAATAAAGTTCTCAAGGTAAAATATTTTTTTAGCAATTATTCAAGTGGCCTATTATCGTTCAACAAAGTTATTTATTTACCAGTAATTATTTATCAAACATTAAATTACTTGTTGATGTAAAAATGTTAATAATCATGTATTAAAGTATTCTTCTTTATAATTAATTATTATTTTTAAAAGTATTGATTATATAATGATTAGGCATAGCCTACTAGTAATGATTCATCGAAAGTAATAATTTCCTAATCAAAAGTAATGTTCTATCTGTCAACAGTGACTCATAAACATGATCTATTGATCAACGATAGCTAATATTGAAATATTTAAAACAATATTCATTCAGAATAAAATTTATAAATGATAAAAATGAAATTTTATAACATTTATTTAGAATGTAGGTCAATCTATGAATAATGTTTCTTGTGTAAAATAGCTAACCAAATTATCCATTACAACGAAATATTTAACAACAATAATTGACTAATCATTAGTCATTGAAATGGACTATTTAAAAATAACCTTTATCTGTGTCGGTAAATAATATGTTAATCATAGAATGAATTGTCTCGAATATTTATCAGAGAATGAACTACGCCGTACTTTACAACGTTAAATCGTCATATTAATATGTATTAAGAATGATTAATCATTCAAAAAATAATTGTTCAGAATTAACTAACGTATTGAATAATAGTGGTTCACCAGATTGTACATTTATATCCGATAATGCGTATGTCATACATTGAAAGTGTATTTGTGAGAGTGTATAGCTGAGAAGATAGTGATATTGAGGGTAAGTTGAAATCGCCTTCCTCTTTACAGAATGCACTAGAATGCTGGTGACACAGATATAGCGGATAGACTAGACAAACCATTCAACTAGCGGTCATTGCACCCACCCATTTCCTCGCTCATACCTACAAACCTACCTTGTAATCTTGTAGTTAAGCAACATGCAGTCATGATTCGCTCATACCACTCCCGATACAATGGATTTCAGATAAAATCGTCAATACATTTCTATATACTATCTCTTTTGAAAATATTTGAGCGATCGTCAATGCATTGCCAGACTTAGAGCTAAGATCGCGTCGTCTGGCGAGGGAGGGTGGTGCCAGAAAGTAGACAGAGGGGAGAAATAGAGAATAAATGTCCTGACATTGGAAGGAACCCTATGTTTACCACGGCTTCATTCTTTCTTTTATTTCTTTATCAGTGCACCCTCATCCCTTTATAATACGTCTACTTTCAAGCCATTGTTGTGCGAGGGAGAAGTTTTTGTATTCATACAGTATATAAATTCTCCCATGGTATGTAGTTAATAAGTCTGAAGAGGTTTAGAATAAGCTTTTAAAACCCTATAATAATTTCTAAAGATTATGAAATATGCATTAAAAATACCGTTTCAGGCAACAAAAATACAGTTTCTAGCAGCTAACATAGAGTTTCTAAAACATGTTTTTATTCAAATTACAACTGTATTAATGCAATTAGTTAGCCCTAATATTAAGCTCTGGCAATTATGGTAAATGAGAGAGTAGGACCGAAGCTTCTTGTAGGAAAACCAGGGTGAAACTGCCCATTAGGTAGGGTATGAATTAAGTGAGAAAATAACAATCATAATTTGAAGAAGGGCTAATAAAAAAAGGGATTGACTGGAAATTATTAGCTCAGGATCGTAAAATTACAGTATGTCCGCGCGACCACAAACCTCCGGATTCGATAGTGCCAGTAAGTTAATCAGCTTCATGAAATGGAATGGTAAAACAGTAAAAAGATACCGAGCTTAGGTTTTTTATATGATCACACATAGAAATACATCAAATAATGGAAATGGACAGCTAATAACAAATGAGGGAAATTTTGAGGAAGTGGCTGAATTCAAATACCTTAGGAACAATAATCACAAATAGGAATGAGATGCACAAATAAACTGAAACATACGCTCAATTCTGGAAATGCGTGCTATTATGCATTACAGGGACTCTTGACGCCCCAACTCCTTTCAAAAAAACGTTAAACTGAAAATGTATAAAACTATTATTCTACCAGTTATATGATATGGATGCGAAACATGGATTCTTACTTTAAGGGAGGAAAGGAGATTACCAGTATTTGAGAATAAACTTCTTAGGAAATTTTTGGGCCAAAGAGAGATGAACAGACAGGTGAATGGAGAAGGCTACTAACAGTGAACTTACATGGCCTTTAGAGGAAGCCAGATGTAATGAGAACAGTTAAGTCTCGTAGGCAAGACATGTGGCACGAATGGAGAATGAAAGACGTGCATGAAAGCTTCTTGTAGGAAAACCAGAGGGAAAACCAAGAATGAGGTGGGAGAATAACATTAACTATGATTTGAGGGAAGTAGATTATACAGGGAATGATTGGAAAACATTAGATCAGGATAGGGATGTATGGAGAGCTTATGTCCGCGCGGTCATGCCCTACGGGTTCGATAGTGCCAGTTAGTTAGTTTTTATTCCATTAACATAGTTTAACCTCTCACCTTATAGGAATTTTCCACATGCTACACGCCATCCGGGCTTTACAGTGGCATGATCTGTTGAGAGAGGGATACGGGCATGGAGGACCTCCCCGAATGAGTGATCAGCTCAATGTCAAGGCCTCCTCTAAGACAACACAACATAACACGACACCATTCACACACATATTCATACTAAACATGGAGAATATGATTATGATGATTATGCAGATGTTCTCAACGTTTCTTGACATTTGTCTAACAGGTGAGGAAAAACCTGGGGGGGGGGAACATGACTCGTGAAACTTGTCCCGAGACCAAGCGGTAGACTACCGTGCTTATTAACATCTTATATTACATACAGTGGATAAAAAATATATTCGTACACTACTTTTTTCTGAATAGTACTTTTATAATAAATAAACTAATAAATAATTATCTGATATCTTAAGTACACAATTCTCAAGTGTTACATGGTAACCCAACACAATTGTAAGCCATAAAAATAAATTATAACAATAAATAAATAAGGAAATTCTTATTATCTTAACAAAAAAAAGTTTTCGTACGCTTCCTTCTAAAGTAAAAGTAAAGGAAACCCTCCATATAGTTTTTGTATGCAGATCATCCGCTATTAAAATAGCCTTAAGTGTGGTAGACATCGAATCCACAAGTTTCTTAGCCATATCTGAAATGATTTTCTTCTATTCTGGTGTAACTGTTCAAAACCATTTTTCTCAATGTGCGTTGTTCTTTTCTGTCTAATGTTTTATAATAAGTTGTTACGGGATCTATATCAGTCGATCGGTGAGATGTCTTCGGTTGTGCCAGGCAATTTAAAAGTAGCCACATTCTCGCCACATGATTGTACTCGTTCCCTTATTGGAATATATAGAAGTTTTCCAGTCATAATTTGATAACACGATTTATGATGCAGCAATATGTTCATATAACCGGCTAATGCCAATTTATTTTAATTTCAACGAGATTACTAACCCCAGAGTATGCCACACAGGCTCAAACTAGAATAATCTCATCTCTGACGGATAGCAGACCTTTTCGTCCTGGATTTTTTTCACTTTCATTGATACTGGTTATCTGATATTTCGACATTATGTACTTCAATGTAATGTGTGGTAAGTAGTCCAATTTTCTGTCATTAATACATTGTTTATAGGGAGAAATTATTTTTTATTTGATCTCCAGTGACAATTCATTTGTACGGCCCGTGATGAACTGGTAAAATTTGTTTACTTCACAAGTCGATTACAAGGAATTACAGTATCATGTCTTACAACTAGTCAATTTATTGCCTCCTTAAAGCTCGACTCTATTTAGTCCCTTAAATGTACCAACATATATTTGGCTTCACATTTTAGGTACCTTATTTATACCATGTTACATTTTGAACCAATATTAATATTATAACAGAAAAATTATTTGTACTAATATTTTATTAGCATCTCCTAAAAAGATACAAATTTTATTTACAACAACGTGTTTTATGTAGAAAAAATGTGTACAAATATATATTTTATCCATTGCACATATCCTACAAACCGTAGAATATCAGTGATTCTGTAGCAGTTCCCATCTCCATAGGCTTCTGTATATCTTAACCCTCTTCTGATTTATTGCGCCTGACATCCCTTTTTTTTTTTTTGCCTCCCTTTTCCTTATCTTCCCGAGGTCGCCATTGGTAAATTAATTTAGGCCATCTGTGCTCTCCCATTCTCATCAGATGCCCAAACCATTTGAGATTTTATTTTCATTCCTTATTATCTGTATCAATTTGAATAATTATTTTTTAAATTATATTTCAAGCAGTTATAAGGAAATCATTATCCTCATTGATCTGTAGTTGCTGGTCTGCATAACACTGAATTAATTTTTCGCCAGTTCGTTTCAAATTGACACAACTAGATTAGCTGAAAAAGTGTGATACAGAATCTATAATATAGATACAATAAAAAAAAACTTACAATATAAATAGACCTTAATTTAAATTTTCGACTTTAAAAGCACAGTATGAATAAAGTGGACATTTAAGATACTATAAAATCCCTATCGACTGTATAAAAATTATATTTAACTAATAATAATTCAGCCTATATAAGATAAAGTCACCCACTACAGTCCTTGGGAGGCCATTGGGGTATAAGAGATTAAGTTTTCCACATTTCTAGACAATCGGTCGGACGGCGACGTCTCAACCGGGCTGTCAACTCTGCATGACGGTCGCCTTTATCACCAGAACATACTTCTGGTACTAATTTCCGTTCGAGGTAGAATATGTCCCAGAGCAATGGTCCCGGCAGAAGATTTACTCCAGTTTAGAATCTACAAGAGATAATTACAATATACTGCATCTCAGACAACACGCTTGGCGTATTACATTGTTCCTCCTACCACCAACCTAAATCAAATAATTAACGACAGGTGTTTCATACGGATGTAAGACACGAAGTAGTTTAAGTTTTTACTGCTGTGAATCTTAATACAAATACTATCTCACTTGGCACTTTTAAGTCACGCTTATACAGTTCCCTGATGTCTAATAATTAATTTTTCTGTATTTATTTAAATTTATACTATATTAATCATCTTTTTTCTCGTTTTTTTTATATATCTTGTATATATTATATATTTAGGGTCGGTTTCACCAATAGAGGTAACTGTATTACGCCAGTTTAAGCTATGCATTATACACGGGGAAAACTGGCGTAATACAGTTACCTCTGTTGGTGAAATTGACGCTTAATTCGTTAAATTTAGAGCAAATCAAAATACATTATAAATATTAATTGTATTGTATTTATAACATGTAATCGTTTATGTATATTGTAATTTAGATGTAAGACTTTTTTTTCTGTATTTTTAAAACCTGGTTGAGTGGCAGACAAGACCTTAACTCTGCCAGGTAAAATAAATCTATTATTATTATTATTATTATTATTATTATTATCTCATAAATTTATTATCTCGGTAAAAACTGAAAACATGTAAGCTGTAGGCCCTATCCAAATAATCCTGAAATTCATCAGAAACGTATAATGATACAGCCTATGTAGGCCTATGTAGACTAGGTTTAAATATCAAAATGCCAGATTTGCGGATTAAGTCTTTGCTGAAGTAGTTTTTAATATTTTACTGATCTCCGGTAGTCTCTCTCAGGACATGGGTACTCCACTAATGAAGAGTTTCTTAACCAAAGTAATTTAGTTACGTTTATTTTCCTACAAATGTCAGTGAGAGACATGTGGTTAGCACATTCCCTCAAGGAAATATCTAGTAGGAAACGAAGGTATTATTTGGATCGTGAAGACCGATTAAATTTTCCTCAGCGGATTATGTAGTCTCAAGGTTCTTTCAGTAGTCCGAAAACCTTCAGCTCGGGACCCACGGCTTAAAATTCCTACCGGAAGTCTTGCCCCTTTGATTTTGCAATTATAAAAAATCCAACAGCTTTGAACCCTTACCCTTAGGACTATAGGCACGAAAAATAACCACTAGACCGACAGTTCTAATTACGAACACAATATTGAAAGTAATGTATTCAGGCAAGATTTTCGCATGCAACAGTTTTTAATATTTTTTTTGGCAATGGTTACCATAGTCCCTCGATCCAAGGTGCGCAGACTCAAATGTGGACAGAATTTATTGATTTTTTTAATGCTTTGCTTTGATTTACTCTATAAGAGTTACTGCCTGCGTTTTTTATGACATTTTAATTTCATAAAGAATTTTATGTAGATTTTCAATTATTACAGATTTGACTGGACTTCAGAACAACAATTGGATATGTCTACTTTTATACTTTCTAAAGGGGATATAATAAAAGGTTTCCAAACTTTTAAATAAATTCCCTTCATATAAACCATAGCTTCTTATTCCGAGAAATGTATAAGTTAATTCATTGCTTGAAGTCTACTATATAACGCTGCATAATCTTGGTAAATAGAACTACGTACTTTTCATGTTGTTTTGAGAAGCTTTAAACTGACATTAATATAATTTTTTTTTTCGAATGTAATGTTATTGAAGTTCGCAGGGTGGAAGGGATAAAGCGTAGGATTACAAAAATGAATCATCTATCTCTTTCTTAACTAATCAATGCTTTAACCAGAACACACAGCGTTACACATCTAAAAATAACATTTGGTTTATAGGTTACATAAATTGGAAGAGAGTTAACCCTTAAATTGGCAATGTATCCTTTTTAGGATACATCAATTGGTTCGATTTTTTAATGCTTTTAATTAAACAGAAGAAATCGAACGAATAATCTATATACAGGGCTATTCAGAAAGAAGGAACCGACTTCATTTATTTCTTCCAGACTACAAAAAAAAATCCGATACTTTTGAAATCCGCAATGGGTTGAAGCAAGGAGATGTACTATCTCCTCTACTATTTAATGTTGTACTAGAGTATGCCATCGAATCTTTACAGGATGAAAAAGGCCTACAACTCAATGGTATTAATAAGCTGTTAGTTTATGCTGATGATGTAGGCCTACTACTATTGGGCGATAGCGAGGAGATGCTAAAGGCCAACACGCACACACTATTGAGTTACACTAAGAAATTGGGACTGGAAGTAAATATCCTGGCACTGTTGCTTGTCATGTATAATAACACAATTTAATAATTTCTCCTGCCAGTTATTTAAATATTTTGGACTGCAATAAAAACAAAATCATGCAACTTCATCACCGGTGGCCTCCCAGGTCACTAGACCTAACCCCGTGTGATTTTTATCTGTGGGGTTACGTAAAAGACTGTGTTTTATCCCCCCTATGCCTGACACTCTTGAAAATAATCGTTGAAGATGTGAATTCTAGAGATCAGCTGATTCGTGTGTGGCATGAAATGAGCCGCCGTCTTGATATTTGTCGTGTAACACACGGTGCTCATATTGAATGCATAAAATAGTGAAATTTGAACTTCTCTCTTTCCAGGAACGTTGGAATTGTTCCTATTTTTTTGTAGTGTGGAAGAAATAAATGTTTGAAGTCTGTTCCTTCTTTCTGAATAGCCCTGTATATAAAAATGAATGCGCGTCTGTCTGTCTGTTTGTTTGTTTGTCCTTTATGCGCTGCCATACCGTTCATCCCATTGTGATTGGGCTTCTTACAAATTGTTCAGGAGTTTCCCAGGAAGATTTTAGGCTATAAGAGAGCTCCTTCACCCTTAAAAATCACCCTTGTAGTGAAAAACGTGTTTTTCGGAACTTTGTGGACGCTTAAAAGACTTACGCTGTCTAAACCATAACATATAGGCCTACACCAAATAAATGTACACAAAATTGAATATCTCAACAACAAAAAATCTACAAATAGTCCGCGACTACATCTTTTACGAATAACTCATAATAACAATTTTCATCTTTCAGCTCATTGATGCCAAGAAGATCGGGATGACGAGATTCCCGGGCAAGCGTAGCAGCGCACGGCGGGTATTCTTTTACGGATAACTCTCAATTACCATTTTCATCTTTCTGCTCATTCATTCCAAGAAGATCAGGATAAGGAGATCCCCGGGCAACTCCGGGTAATCAGCATGGGGTATCTAAAAATAATTACGATAGGTATATATTTATAATTATTTTTCTTTTTATTTATTCAATTAAACATAAAAACACATTTAATTCATTTAGGCGTAGAAGCGCACGCCAGGTATTAAATAGTAATGTGTGTCGAATCACAAAATAAACCTAATAATAACAGTCACGCATGATTTTGTTTTCAGTGCGGTCCGCCATATTTGAATAACTGACACGAGAAATTAATGTTTTGCCAATTTAAGGGTTAGGATTATTCTTAGCTGGGGAAAAGTATAATCCACCAACGAGGTAATACATAAAGTGCCTGTAAAATAACTGAAGAAGATAATAATCACGAACCTTAGCCATATTATTATTTTAAGAACCTAACAAAATCATCTCTTATATCTTAACCAGGTACCTAAAGCATCCATTAAAAATAACTCTCATTGGACTTATTATATGTCAGCGTATTGATCTTGTATTGCATTTTCCTTCCTCTGACATTTCACGTGCAATTGGACGGCGTTAATGCATCAGCCGGCTGTGCGCCATTATGTAAGTTTCGAGAAAAACACGTTTTTGCGCGATATTGCGTTTTGTCGTACTTACAGCAATGGCGGCCATGATTGAAAGTTCAACTTCATACACTTCGGGGTTCCCAACCTAAATAACTATACTGTAATATTACATGTTAAAACCACTGTCCTTTTATGTATACTACGTACAATGTACATACAACAATACATCCAAAAGGTACTGTTAATATACATTATGCAAAAGAAGTTACTGCATTTTAAATGAACTGAACTTTATTTGAAACAATATAAAATAATAAATACGTACTTGCCGCCATTTCATGAGTGATTGGCGTCACGGCCTGCTGTAGTCTCAACTAATAAACATTTGCCAGAGTATTAACGTTAGTCAGTTGTTTATAATGAACGCAAATATTTCCAACAAAGATGTTATTATTCTATTATTATTTATTATTTTGAAAACACAATCGCGCAAAAAATAATGTACAACGCTATCGCTAGGTTTTTAAACATTTCCTCGCTTCTGTAAAAACCACTTTCCAACCTCGCATCGTAATATACTATTAAAGTTGAAGTCAATATTCACTATTTATTGTAGCGCCAAACTAACAATAGTGGATACTGCAAGTTATTTTCCTTGTTTGACAGTTATCATCAACAATATAAGAGCGGGAACATTTGGCGCATAGCTGCATGATGCAACATTTAGATTAGCATTTATGAAGATCTGGTTTCAAAACAGTTTGTAGCAAAACATAGAATCCCTTATAGGACTGATGGGGTTTACATGTTTCTTTATAATAAGGCTAAATTTAAAGATTTGGCGCTAAAATTGTGTGAACACTTACTTCACGAGTCAGTGGAACAGAGGCATCAAAATATACATTTTAAAAATGGCGCTTTTCCCGTTGATGCATAATATCGTCCAATTGTCCTTCCTTAAGTCTGTTTAGGCCTTCCTCTTCTTCTGTTCCCTTGATTCTAATCTAATGCAATATTTGCAATTGTTTAATCGACTATGTGTCATATCTATTTCAAGATTTAGGCCTCACGATACAAACAACAGGGAAGAGCTTCAGGCTACATATCAGATCAAGAGCGGTGGCAGCAATAAGGACGATGAATGAAATTAGGAACATCAGGCTACTGTCAATCAGCACCGCTATGGACTTGTTCAGATTGAAGGTACTACCAGTACTTGTGTATGGACTCGACTTGATATGGGAATACCTCACATATAAGCAACTGGAAGGTATGGAGAAAGTGAAGTCAAGATACCTCAAGAGACTCTTAGGAGTATCACCGAGTACGAGATCGAGGCTGGTTTACGAACTCACCAGAGAGACGTTTTTAATAGAAGATCTGCGGACAACACTACTCCTACCATCTAGTAAGGCCTACAATGTACTCTTGCAAGACCTGCAAGAGAAGAAGGACATACCGTCATCATTCTATGCGACCTGTGCGATGCAAGACAGACGATGGACAGAATCTAACTGTGAAATGCGTCATGTCACTACTAGATTGGCAGTCCATGGCTTCCATCACAAGATATGCTGCAACAAGACATTTCATGAACCTAACGACATGTGAATATGTGTTTTGTGTTCATAAAAAACATGAAAAGTACCATATTCTGAATTGTAAAAAACGACTTAAATCAATCAGTGCTTATAGCAAAGACAATTATGCACTTCACATGTAATATCTGCACGGTTTGTGCGCATTTCTCCTTTATTATATCTATTTCAATTTCATTTAGCAAATTCCGAAGGGAAAAGTTTTGGATTTTTTATTGATCTTCACTGATCCTATCCAGTAGTCACCGAAAATGACCATAACCAAAATGTACATATAGAAATTAATTTAAAGAAGTAAGGTCGAGTTCGTTAACCAACAAAATCGGATCATTAGGTATCGGAGTTCACCTGAAACGAAAATTTAAAAATCTCTTTAACAGTCGAAATTTTCGATGATTCACAACGAAACTCAGTATATGTTATTAAAATAAGCCGAAGTAAATATAATAAAAAAATCAGCGAACTCCGACCATTAGAAGTGTGGGTTTAACTGAAATGCATAATTTAATAAAATTTTACTCTCCCTCAGGGGTCCCCATCTAAGGGATATGTGGATGGCGACCACAAGGTGCCCAAGCTGAGCAAAACATTGCTTCCATTTACTTGTGTTTTGCTCCTTTTATCTTTAACCGATCTGGTATTTCTTCCTTTCTTCCACTTACTTATACTAGACTCTTTTAACCTTACCATCTAACCTCTCTTGGTTAACTCTTGTTTTTTCGACCCCGATGCTATTAGGGCATCCGAGGGCTAGGGAGTATTTCCTTTCTTCCATTTCTTCTTTCCTTTATTTTCTTTTCTTCTCCAGAAAAGCCTGACCAGAGGCTATAAGATGGCAGCTCCATCACTGGTCTTGCCTTCCTTTGGCCAGCAACCAATCGAAGGGACTATTATTATGCTTTCAAGTCTTATACGAGAATTTCCCCAATTTTCTATAGGATCGTAACAGGCCTTGGCCTAATAATTGGAAGAAAGAAGAAGAAGAAAATTTTACTCTAGTAATCGCCAAGTTTGATTCGTCGCAATACATACCAAACAACTTAAAATTAACCTATAAGTTGGCAATGTATCATATAAAATATATTGGATTAATTTATTTAACGTTTTTGATGAAAAATTAATCAGTCGATATTATTTTAATTTGTTTCAGATTATACAACAATATTGAAAACGTATTTCTTATAAGTATGGAGCGGATTGTCATGTTGTAAAAGTTTAAGGATACGCACTACTAAATCACAAAAAAATGAAGACATCTTAGAAGAATTATACATGGAACCTTTAGAAAACAAAATTTCTGATTATAAGTCAAGATGGATGCAACATGTTCATCGAATGGAAGATCACAGGATACCCAAACAAATGTTAAGATATCAACCTGCAGGAAGAAGAAGATCAGGACGTCCACTCAAAAGACTTCTTGATGGTGTTTCTCTTGAGGCCGAAACAGGTCAAGAAATGGCCTAAATTCGTGAATGTACTATGATGATGATGATGAAGATTACAACAGAGTGTGGTGATAAGATTAATTTAATAAGTCTTTTATATCCAATCAACTGAATGTTTTATAATATAACTTACAAAAACATTTCTCAGTACTTGGTGTGGAAAGTAGCAATATTACATTTAGGCTTATTACACTTCTTACTTTTAACATGAAAAAAAAATATTATTTACATTTAAATAGAGCATTATTTTTATTTTTCATTTAAAAGTAAGATGAGTAATATAAATGCAATATTGCTAGATCCCATGCAAAGTATTAATAAACTTTTTTTGTAATTATATTTATAAAAAATCAATTGATTGGATATAAAGACTTATTAAGTTAACTTTATCACTATACTATGTTGCAATCTTAACATTTAGTACATATAAATCCGTTCCCTTTAAGTTACACGTTAATTATTTTCACGCAGTGCGACTCGTTTCAATAAGCTGGCATCAGAAATTGAGTTTCTCCAATTTAACAAAATAAATATTTTTTTATTATCCCACAACAGGCCCGGAGTAGTAGGAGGTTAAGGCTCCCACTTTTTCTAGACAATCGGCACTTTATGTCAGCCGGGTTGTCAGCCCTGCGAAACGGCCGCATTTACCCCCAGAACAAGCGTCTGGTACTCAATTCCGTTAGAGGCTGAGTCCACCCCAGGGCCATAGTGCCGCCAGAGGGTTTGGGTCAGTTTAAAATACATTCGGTAAAGCAGCAAACTGGGGCCATAAATTCTACTTATTGAGAAATTCGCTTAGTTTACACAGTTCCTGCGCGATGGACTTTCATTTTATTTTAAATGTGTTTTAATAACTCACTAGCCGGTCTCGGTGGATAGCGATGCTCGCATCTGTATCCAAAATTTGCGTGTTCAAAACTAGTCATAATCGATAGGCGTAAAATTCACGAGTTCGGAAGTAACGAGGCGTGGATCCCGTATCGTATATCTGCGGCAAATGAAAGAACCTCAAGGCAGATATAAGAGACCTTTGAGCGAAATTATTTGATCATTTCACTCATAAAACTTAAACACTAGTGATCTGATTTATTAAAGGCCGTCGTTAAATAACTCCTTAACCTATTCACATTAGTCCTCCTTATAACTCTACAATTTTCATAACGCTATATAATCCGACAAATGAATTTGTGTCACTTATGATTGCCTTCAACGGTTTACTAATGTTAATTAATCGATTTATGCTAAAATGTGGTCATACACATTTTCTTTCCAAGGTTCCAGTTTTAAATGTTTATCCTAATTGAACTAAAGTTATAACTAGGGATCGGAAGTTGAGGATCTATAAAAGTCTATAAAAGACCTTTAAAAAGACCTAAAAACTGGAAAAAGAACGTAGGCTAGAAAGTGTTGCAGTTGCTAACGAGTGGATAGAGACAAGCTCGCTGCCTTCACCTTCTGCTCGAAGTTTTCACAAAGTGGCAACTTATTAGAAAATTTGAAGTCGAAATACAATAGTTGAGGCGGTCAGTTGGCTGGTGGTTAAAAATAATGGGATATTTTGTGATGTTTCAATAGTTTCTCGCGGAACAAAAGTGTTTGGAACGTAAAAAATCTTTAGAAAGTAAAACTAGATGGTGTCATTAAAAGTATTTGGAATTGAGACTAGACTCTGCGGATTCTTAAATTATATAAATTCTATAAATGTAGTCAAAAGAAGGTAAAGTTGCAAAAATATCCGTTAGGACCTAAATAAGGCTAAAGATGGACCAATAAGCCTGAAAAACGTCGAAAAAAGGGCAGAAAGGCTAATAAAACCCATCATTTTATTGGCCTACGTTAACCCTAAAGTATATATATTATGTTGGGTCTCATCTTCAGACATAAAATAAAAAATTAATTAATTAATTAATTTAAAAAAAAAGGATTTACCTCAGCTTCCGAACCCTAGTTATATCAACTAGCCTATAGATAATAAATAGCAGGAAATTAACAATTGATTTTGTCGTCCCAACTTCTCTAAAAAAAGTTAAACTGAAGATACTTCTTCTTCTTCTTCTTCTTCTTCTTCTTCTTCCTTTCATGTGATTAGACCTAGTGGTCTAACGTTTGAAGGGTCTGCCAAGATCTCTTGCTTTGGTGGCTGGTAATTTAAGATTTGAAAATATATAAAATTGTTATTCTCCTTCCTGTATAATCCCAGAGGAACATGAGATGTTGGCCGACCACGCAGAAGATGGACTCGACTTTTAACTTCGCCGGAACAGGTTGCATAGCCTAAACCTTGTAGTAGAAGAAGAAGGAGTTATTCTTCCAGTTATATTATATAGATGTGATACATGGACGCTTACTTTAAGGGAGGAAAAAATATTATGAGTATTTGGGAATAAAGTTCTTAGGAACATTTTTGGATTAGAGAGAGTTGAACAGACAGGTGAATGGAGATTTCTTAACAGTGAGCTACATGATCTTTATAGGAAACCATATAATAAGAAGAGTTAAGTCTTATAGACTGCGATGGACAGGACATGTGGCACGAATGAAAGAGGGACATCGATCTTCTTATAGGAAAACCAGAGGGAAATCGTCCAGTTGGTAGAGTAAGAATGAGGTGGGAAAATAACATTAACCGCGCGGCCATGAACCTATGGGTTCGATAGAGCCAGTGAGTTAATTAGTTGAGTTTTATTTTAAGACACACATTTGTACCCGACACTTGTCACACAAATAAATAGCCTACGTTGTACAGAATCTAAAGTAAAAACGTAAGTGGAGAGAGTTGGCTCAGATAACAACGTTAGAGACACGTAATCTAGAATTCATGGGTTCAAATTCTGGGACCGACCAACATACTCAGACCCCCCCTCCCCGCTCCTTAGCCGCTAAGGCAAATAATAGGTTGGAATCTCTATGTACAATTCTTTCACTGTTAAGGATTTTTCATAAGACACACGGATACACACAAGACATAGTAGTCTCTACTAAAAATCTTAGAAAGCGATATTACAGACGTGGAAAGGGTATCGAAATAAAATTGAAGTAAAAAAAAAGTATTACATTTTAAGATTTTTTTATGGTGAAGTGATTTTATATATTTGGAACTTTAACTTTCCAATTATGTAAATAACGTTTCACCTTTGTGATTATTAAAACATTCGTGCTTATGAATTTAATCATATAGTATATTGAATGATAAAACAAAGGAGTTTATGAAATTACAATAAGTGAAAGTTGAGGCCTCATGCAATCTTTATTGGTGCATGCATACGGTGCAGTCAGAATCATTCCTTCTACACATAAAACAGCTCCTACAAACATTTGAAAACTAGTCTTAGTGTGATTCCACCAGATATATAGACTATTTAACTCATGCCCCAAATGGGATCAATGACCAATCACGTTACAATGATTTTTTTATTTACAACCAATCACAGCCGTGTTTCGCCTAGAATTTACCAACTAAATTTTATCATAATAAAGAAAGCACCTCCTTTTTAACATTCTGAATAGGTCATAGCATTATTTTGCAGCGACTGACTCCGTAAGAAATACGGCTACCAGTTTGTGTACATAGTGCATGAATGTCAACACATACCGCATGCGGGAGTTAATATAAAAACATTTGTAGCAATTGATTATACCACCAAAAAAAGAAACCACTGTTTGCACTTTGTTAAATGTATTTTTTCCCAGAAAAATACAATTGTCATATTTACATCATAGGACATCAGAAATGAATTAATATACAGTTTGTTGTGTTTCATTTTCTCTCCACTAGAGTGCATTCTTACAATATTGCGTTCCTTAGGCAATAAGTAATATGATCTGGTTGCAATGACGAACAAAAGAAGCAAATGAAGCGTACCAATCGCTTCTCATTTGTTTTCAAACATCGCCGTTTACATTAAATATATAAATATTTTAAAATAACTATATTTAAATAATTTGTGAGTAAACAGCTTAATTTTATTCGTTAAATAGTCCTAACAAATGCCACTCTTGGTAAACTGGAAATCACTCGTGGCATTACTTATGATAAAAACATGGAGAAAGAGAGGAGAAAAACTTACAAGTATTCGATTTTTATGTACCAATGAGAAAAGAACAGACGGGGTATGAAAAAATCGATATAACAGTGCGTTATATGCTATTTATGGAAAACCAGATTAAAAAGAACAGGTAAGTCCCATAGAATTTAAGAGATGAGAAAAAATTAAAGGTAATCGATTTGGTTTATCAAAGAGAGGACTATTATAATCTTATAGTCTCAACTTCAAAAACTAAAATTATGACTTTTCAGGACAAACTGCCAGTCAGGACAAAAATAGTAATCAATGATGAAATAATAAAACAGATAGCACACTTTAACTATCTTGGTTCAGATATAACATATAGCTATGATTGGATATACATAATAAATTAAACCGATATCAAATGATGTGCGGCACCATAAAGGTACGTACTCACTTGCGCGGCGCGCGCGCACCATGTTCGTCAGATTTGGACGGGGTTTTAAGGTGCCCGCGCGCGCGTCTCGCACCATGAACCACTCATTGTCGGTTTTTTCCACGGACACTTTGATGGTTCGCTGTTTAGATTTGGACGGGTACCTGAGATGTTCGTTGTTTTCGGTGCGCACCTATTATTTGAGTATGGAGTGGTCAGAGGAAAACATGTTAAAACTTTTTTTTTTTACAGCCGTACTGGCTGTAATGTATAATTCCCAAATATGTCTTCTTAATAAAGGAGCCGCCATTTGCAAGATAGAAGTATGGCTTCACAGCATTTGGTGGATGGGAATTACAATGTATATAGAGAAAGATTTGCGTTTAGATCGGTACTTGCTCAGGTAGCTCAGTTGGTAGAGCACTTGGTCTAGAGAACCAAGGGTACCGGGTTCAAGTCCCGGTCTGAGCGTATAATTTTTCTCTCCAAATATGTTAAAACTTATTGATATTTATAGAAGCAAGCAATTATTGTGGAATCCTCAACATAAGGATCATTTTAAAAAAATCATTGAAAGGAGATGCCTTTTTTTTCAATGTTATGTGTTTTTTTTTCGTGTGTACTGTAATTGTATGAATAAATTAGAATTATTTAGAAAACATTATTTATTTAAGACGTTCATTTCATAATATTATGTATGAAGTATCACAAAACAATACAATATATAAACACATTTATTACTAATTATATTTATTTATTTCTTCAAAGACTCCAAAGAGCAAGATTGCTCATGTTAAGGGGCAATATACAAAAAATAATGGCCATAAAACAATTAACAATAAAAACAAGAAAACAAATTCAGGCATAAGTTTAAGTAATACAAACTACTATAGATGCACAATATATATATATATATATATATATATATATATATATATATATATATATATACATATATAAATACAATATTTAAACAGGATAATATTAATTATAATAAAATTAACAAAATTAACTAAGAAAGCAATGAGAAAAATATGTTTTAATACAATTACAAAAATGTTTAACATTCGTGAAATGTTGATATTCAATAGGTAAGTTATTGTAATGGTTGATTAATGCATAACGAATCCCTTTTATACCTTTTTTTTAGAATAAATTTTTTTGTGCAATAAAGTACAACCTCTAGTATAATAATCATGTACATCTTTATTAAAAATTAAGGCCATGTTATGGTGAGATAGATTCTTAATAATTTCAAACATATATATACAAATCATATATTTTTTTAAATTCCTTTAATGCTATAATATTTGAAAAAGTACAAATAAAGTTATAAGATGTAATAAGTAATAAGCGTGACCAGACGTCCCGATTTTGGCGGGATAGTCCCGATTTTTAACAATTTGTCCCGCGTCCCGCGGCATTTAAAAAAAAAGTCCCTATTTTTGGGAAAGAATGCAGGACAAGCGGGAGAACGGAAAGGGAATAGACATGGTTGGTTACACCTGCTCTGCAAAATGTATACTGAAGGTTTGTGGGTTTCCTATGGATCGCAGGAGGTTCGTTGAAATTAATCATTTCGACGAACATAACACGCGCCGCGCATGCACCGCGCGCGCGCCGTTCGTGTTCGCGGCGGGCATATATGTACGTACCTTAAGAAGAACCCCGCGAAAGACTCGAAGAGAAACTCACCTCAAGTTTTATAAAATTGTGGCTGTTCCTATTCTTTTATATGCATCTGAAACTTGGGTACTTACAAAAAAAAAATCTCACACATTCAAGCCACTGAAATGAATTGTTTAAGATCCGTAAAATGTGTACATGCATTGATAGATTACATACTGAATCAATAATAAATGAACTGGAGATATTTTCAATACTCGATAAACTAGAAGAGCACAAATACCGATTGAAAGAACATTTAGACAGAATGGACAATACAAGATTACCCAAAACGATCAACACCTACAAACCACATGGGAAAAGATCTTTAGGACGGCCAAGGAAACGATGGACTTGAGACCGGAACAGGTCGCATTGACCTAATCCTGGAAAGGAAGAAGAAGAAGAAGAAGAGAACAACAGACAAGTGTATGAAAAAAACGATATAACAGTGAGCTACATGATATTTTTAGGAATCCAGATCTAAAAAGGTACAGTTAAGTCCCAAAGAATGCGAAGGGGATGACATCTGGTACGAATGGGGAATGAAAGAGGGGCATGTGTAAAAAGCATAATGAAAGCGCTCAATAGGTAGGCTAAATAATTAGAAGGAGGAATAACATTATCTGTGCTTATTCCCTTCCTTCCTATGTTTCTTGCATTTCAAGCCGGGCCCTAGCATCACCATTTGGCATTTCTTAATCAATCGGATTTAGTTAAGTTTATTTCCCTACAGATGTCAGCATGTCACTTCAAGGGATATCTAGTAGGAAACTAAGGTATTACTTGGATTGAGGAATGTCGATTAAATTCTGTTCAGCAGCCTTTTTTTCAGGCTTGAGGTTCTTTTATGAGCCTGAAAATCTTCGGATGTGAGACCATAGCTTAAGTCCCACCCGAAAGACTTGGCCCATTGATTTCTCATGCTAACCTCCAGGTTTAATTGTGCCAGTGAATTTGTTAGTTTTTTAGTTAGTCATAGCACTTTTAATTACACATGAAGAACCCCGTGTTAAGGAATTAATTGCAATGGCTTTAGAAAATGTATGTGTCAATTTATACTTCAATTAGAAAACACAGAGAGAATCTCGATTTAATGTGCGTACAATAAGTAACTTTTCATAGGTACGAACATATCAGAAGAATGGATGATAATCGGCTTTAAATTTTAGGCTGAGTATTGCAAGAAAATAAAAGGAGAGTATCAACATGGATGACATGAATTTCAGATGGAATGAAAATTAATGGATTACAAATGGGACACTAGGAGATAAAAACATGAAGAGGTTTTGGTAGAGAAGTTTGGGAACTGCTATAGCGTGGTAGGTTGAAGCAATATGCTACAAGCTGTAAGATCGTGGGTTAGATTCCCGATGGTGTCATAATTTTTAACCTTGGTTCTAAGGGTCCCTAACTAAACTGAAACCAGACGCATGGGGGTAAAAGCGGCATTCGGGCAGAATTTACAACCCTACTACTTGTATCAATTATCTGCAATGGTGGGGGGGGACCTTAACCTCCTACTATCCCAAAAGCCTTGTAAACTCATTTACCTAATTACAAAGAATGTCCAATATGTGATAAAGTAAAACTAGCTCACTTTTATCAAAAGTATCACAAATACAATCATCTATAAGTAATTGAAATTATCCTTTTTCGTCGCAATATGAAGCATTCTTTGAAATTAGGTTTTTGCCTTATTTATTGCTATAAGTATGATTATTAGTGCAACTAGAATAAACTCATTTACTTATACCATATAACTCATTAAATTATCTATTTTTAATAGCAATGCATATCTCATTATGACAATAGACAAGTCCTTATCCTCGCCTTAATTTAAAAATCGGTCTAGCGGTCGCAATGTTCGATGTTTCGCAACGAAACCCAGTAAAGCTATTAAAATAACCCGATATATGTAGGCCCACTACTAAAAAATTTGTGAAATTAGAAAATAAAAAAATTACTCAATCAACCGCCATGTTTCATTCTTCGCAATGTATACTAAACAATTTAATCAACCTTTACATTAGCAATGTATCGTATAACAAAACTCGGAATGTGCCATTGAAATAAAAGGAAGGTTCAAATTCAACACGATCATTTATTCAAACAAATTAAGTATATATTAAATTAAAAGCTAGTATAAAAATAAACTACGTAATAAAAAAGAGCCTAAATAAAGAAAAATATATGTACTGTGTAATGTAAAAAAAAAAAGTTAGGAAGGTGTGGAATTAAGGTAACTATATGTCTTAATTTGAAAGGTAAAATACTTATTTTAGAAAGCATGATGTCATAGAAACTTTTGCTAATGAAACAAAAATTAAAAATCATGTTCACACTATATGGCAGAAAAGTCATGTCTCTAAAGTAAACAATTCACATGAATTTGGTATGTTATGGAACTCGTAAAATAGAATGTTAACAAGATGTGCATTCAGGCATCAGTTGGCAACGCCTAACTATAAGATACTGGCTTGTATTTTACAACACAAATGTACCATAACAAACAAGAACGGATCAAAAAGAAATTTGCGATGAGTAAAAACTCAACACACTAGTGCCGAAAGAAATAAATTAGTTTATGTAAATATTTTGTTTCATCCTCTGTCTTGGAAGTGTTAAATCATGTTTTTCAAACCAACATTAAACTCCTGAAATATACACTACAAATAAAAACACTTCACCTGAGAAGAACACGTTCATCTCTGATAATGATCACTAAACAAGACATGTTTACTTAATTCTTATTTAGGAACGCTTTAACATTAAGGTTAAATTGCATCTAGAATCTGAAGAATGATGAAATTAATCACTTTTGTTCACTCCTAATTATTATTCTGCTTTTGGGGAAGATAGTTGAATATTTATCAATTGGCGAACCAGAACAAAATTTAATTTTGGAGACTGGAGTAACCATAAAATCTTGTAGTGAGATCACATATTTAGGAATTAAAATAAATAAAAATGGGAGTTATGAAGAGGAAATAAGAAATAGAAATAATAAAGGAAAATTTGCAATTGCTTGCCTCAATGGAATATTGTGTAAGTAATAAAAATAAAATTAATATATATAATACAATTGTTAAAAATCATTACTTATGGAGCAACTCTTTGGCCATTAACAACAAAAACAAATAAGTATACTTTGGCAACGGAAATGGATTTTATACGAAGGGTAGCAAGAATTTCAAGAAGAGAAAAAATTAGGAACTCAGTTATAAGGGAGAAAATGAAGATTGAAGACACTATTTTTAGATTAACCTATATTAAAACTCAGCAATTAAGATGGTACGGACATGTCCAGCGAATGGAAGAGGATCGGCTACCAAAATCTGTTTTGGAATGGAAACCTGAGGGAAGACGAGGCAGAGGAAGACCTAAAACCTCCTGGAGTCAGGGAATATATTTTATACATGAAGGAGACACATCTACAACCAGGAGATTGGATGGACCGACAAAATTGGCTATTAGGAATCGGACGATGTCAAAGACATTAATCAACCGATCTACCTAGTTGAATTTACCAGAAATGTCTTGGTATCCATTGACAACGGCATGTAATAGCTCAACTTACCTCCCTAAGGAAGAAAAGTAATTGACTTAGTTCATAATGAAAAATGTTACCTACTTAAAATGTTATTGAGTAATACAATACAGTTTTACTGTATCACATTTATTTCTCACTCTGATAATTCAAATTTATAGTGATTGAACAGTTGTTACAATTATTAACATTAGCCACAAAATATGGTTGATTTTCATTAGTATTTTTTCTTATTTATTTCAACATACAGAGTGAAAATTATTTAAACCGACAAACTCTGGGAGGTTGTAAGGGACACTCACTCACTCACTGGCACTATCGAACCCGTAGGTTCATGGCCGCGCGGAGTAAGCTCTCCATGCATCCCTATCCTGAACTAATGCTTTCCAATCATTCCCTGTATAATCTACCTCCCTCAAATCATAGTTAATATTATTCTCCCACCTCATTCTTGGTCTACCAACTGGGCGCTTTCCCTCTGGTTTTCCTTAAAGAAGTTTCCATGCACGTCTTTCAATCCCCATATGTGCCACATGTCCTACCCATCGAGTCTACGAGACTTAATTGTTCTTATTATATCTGGCTTCCTATTTATATTTATAAAGACCATGTAGTTCACTGTTATGTAGTCTTCTCCATTCACCTGTCTGTTCATCTCTCTTTGGTCGACAAATTTTCCTAAGAACTTTATTCTCAAATACTCGTAATCTCCTTTCCTCCCTTAAACTAAGACTTCATGTTTCGCAACCATATAATATAACTGGTAGAATAATAATTTTTATATATTTTCATTTTAACGTTTTTTTGAAAGGAGTTGGGACGTCAAGAGTCTATGTAATGCATAATAGCATGCATTTCCAGAATTGAGCCTATGTTTAATTTCCTTGTGCATCTCATTCCTATTTGTGATTATTATTCTAGGTATTTGAATTCAGCCACTTCCTCCCAATTTCCCTCATTTGTCATTAGCTGTCCACTTACATTATATAATGTACTACAGTTTTTTTTTTTTTTAAATTTACACCAGTCCTTAAATACCCTGTATACTTTTTCATATGAAAGCTTAGGGCAATGATATGATAAGCCACATATTGTTTTTTCTGAGATGTAAGGATTTTAATGTTTCAAAAAATAATTGATACTAATTGGGCAGTATTGTTGTTAATACATTGTATGTCTATGTTTTAACTAATCACTGGCACACTTACAAATGATTTTATGGATATTTCAATACGTTTATTTGTTATCATTGCAAGAAATGGCATATCTTAACAGAATGTGGCTCATCATGTTACTGCCCTAAGCCCTTCATGTCTATTTTTCGTCTTTGCTGGTATTAGAAAATGAACCGCAGCATTCGCCGCTTCCTCTACATGTACACTGATATAAAGTCTGAAATTGTTATTTAAAATGTCTGCCACTAATGTAGACAACAATAAACAATTTCAGTTGTTTTATCAACATTCCATTGCTATCGAACAATTGAACTCTTCAAACCAAGATATAAATTCACACGAAATATAAAAATTAAACATAATTATTAGTATAGGAGCGAACAAAATTATATACGCAATTCGGGAAGTAAGTACGGTGTTTCTCCCGTTTTTCCCTGCCACAAATTTCATTCCACCATTTTCCCATACGCATCTCATCCATTTCGTTCATCCGCCCCTGTGACAGTGCGTCAGGAGTGGTCGGCCGGCACTCTTGTAGTTCACAGACCTCTATAAATATAAGGACTTCATCTCATCACCCGACCCGACCCTGAGTTGGACACGAGTTGTGGGGATATTTATATTTTTATTTAATATTTTTGTTCTTTCCTTGTCATTGTGTAAAGCTTCTGCCGGTTTATATGATTAAGTCGTAGATAATTCATAATTGTTATTATATGTATAATTTAACCCTGATGAAGTGGAAGAGAAGACCTTAAGGTCTTAACTCCACCAGGTAAAATAAATAAACCACTAATAAATAATGAATTAGAGAGTAGTAGTGAATTACTAGTCTCCAACTTATTTGCTAGCTCTCGCTAAAGCTCGGGCTCAAACACGTCCTCGCCTGGTAATGTAGGCCTACTACTTACTTCCCTTGTTGCGTATAGGCCTATGACTATTACTTATCGCCGCCAGAAAGTGTAATGAATTTTATCTCGGAACTATATGTTATAGTATCATTTCTCATTCATTTTACGCTGTCTCATTATGCAGAAGTCCCGCGCCGTAAGCGAGTGGTAAAGGCAAGAAGCCTTAGCGCAGAGGTATAACCTGCGCTGGTAGGTCTCCATGGGGGAAGAAATTTTCTCATGATATTTTGGCCAGTATGGGACCGGTGTCAACCCAACATCTCGAGGAATTTGCATAGCTACAATAAGTAGCTACAAGAAACCCAGACATAACGGCTAGGGAACCCGACATGCTGACCACATGTCATCCCTACACTAGCAGGATGAACGTCTACCTCTGTGATTAACACATGTAAATCTGAGGCCAGCAGCTGGCTAGTAGACCAAGGGCCTTCTAGGCTTATCGCGCCATGGAGTTGTCATTACGTAGAACTTACAACCAATCCGAGGAAAATTACAAATCAATCTCTGGTCAGTTGCCTGTAGGCATGGAGCAGGAACTTTGAACTACATATTACAGGTATATAATGCCTGGTCTCCCTGATCTGTAGTTAACAGCGTGTCAAGGTCATTGGCAAGGACAGTGCACAAAACCCAAGGCAAGGATGGAGACACATATCCAACCTGGAGATTTAAAATCAATTACATTGCCAGGAATCGAACCCGGATCGCTAGAATAGCATATGGATAATAGAATATCACATCTTTCGTAATTCGTTGAATCTCTTTTCTTTATCTTCCTTTCAGCATTCTTATTCCATATTGTCTTCAGTATTCTTTAATTAACTGTT
The DNA here is from genome assembly GCA_030220185.1 of Diploptera punctata. Lineage (NCBI taxonomy): Eukaryota > Metazoa > Arthropoda > Insecta > Blattodea > Blaberidae > Diploptera > Diploptera punctata. The sequence continues at coordinate 912,058 of JASPKZ010008902.1, forward strand.
CATTGTAATATGTTCAAATAATAATAACATTCTTCCACGTATCATCTCTAATAAGAGTTTTTTTTAAATCCATATCCCCTTTATTTGTACCTTTATTCCATTGCTAACATTAAGAAATCCTATTGAACATCAGGACAGCAATAATGTTGTAATAACATAATTAACGACGCTCTTTAACTTTTCAGGTCAATAGTTACAATTCAAATCTGCGAATGAAAGGGAATACAAATTTTGATTAGAGCCCTCTTATTTCAGGGTTGAGGCTATTTTTTTGTTCCAAAAATATAGACACGGAACCCATGGTTTTACTTTCCTTCCGAAGCACCCCTTACTCAGGATTTTATGCTCTGAAAAAATCAAACTACGGGCCGGTTTGAAGCTGCTACTTCTGAACCAGATGCAGAAATAGTAGTCAATGATTGCCAATCACTAGTCTAATGGGACCGAAAAAATACTCGTATTATTATTTTTTTATTCCTGCTGTATTTAGTAATTTAACATTTTCAGACTTATCATTATTATTATTATTATTATTATTATTATTATTATTATTATTATTATTATTATTATTATTATTATTATTATTAATACATTTGGAAGAAAGAAAGAAAGACCTCGAAACTCGTGTATGCAAGAAATAAGAACTGGAATGAGAACAAGAGGACTGGAGGTTATGATGGAGTGGGTGGATAGAGACGAGTGAAGAAGGAAAATAAAACTTTAGGCACAGAAAGATGTGTAAACATTGAAAATCTGTATATTAGTAAATAAATAAAAAATTATTATGATTATTATTATCATCATTATCATCTTTATCATTATATTATTACCATTATCAATATATTATTATTATTAGTATTATTATTATTATTATTATTATTATTATTATTATTATTATTATTATTATTATTATTATTATTATTATTATTATTATTATTATTTCTGTGTGTTTCACAGTCGCGTATTAAAAGCCCGAGGAAAATCAGATGTGCGGATAAAATCAAGTAACAACTGGTTACTTCGAAATAAATAGAATCAGATAAAAATATCCGGCGTGTGTTTGTGGAATGTTCAGAATGTATTTTTTTTACCATGCACCATCTATAATTAATGTACGTACGTTTATGTAAGTTTAGCTAGAGTGAAGTGTCTTCAATATAATATCTGTGAAAGTGAGAACTATAGGCACAATTATCACTTTCTCATGTTTTCATTGACCTATAAGTTCTACAGTATATCATGGTATGTCTATTTGCACATATTTTGTTTATCAGGAATCAAGCAATACGTTTTGTGAAATGTATGGAATAGTATTATGTATGTTCTGTTATTTCTATTGAATATATAAGTTTTTTTGCGCCTTGCTTAAATTAAAATTCTGCAAATTATATAGGTTATTCGCAGATAAAAGTTTTACTACGAACATAAAATTGTTCTTATCTCAAAGTTTTCGCAACTACTTACTCTAAAAAGATAGGATACCGCATGTATTTTCAACTTACAACTATCACCAATTTCTTTCAAACCAGAAATAATAGTAATGGTCATTCAACTTAAAATGGTTGCAAATATTTCTAGTCAAATAAAAGTACTTGTACAGTTTAATGCCAAATTATTCCTTTCCTGGTAGAAATAGGCCTACAATTCCTATCGCAAAAACTACTAGCTCGTATGCTGTAATTTTGCATGCAACACGCACAAACCTTCAACGTTCTATATATCTCTAATTCACGATATTGACGGATTTTAACTTAACCGATTCCTTTCAAACCAGAAATAATCCATCCATAGTAATTCTGCCCGAAGGCGGGTCCTTCACTGCAATCATAGCATTATCATGCTATGCTTGCAGCTTTACTAGGGAATTGTGTAGGTGTGGTAGCTTCCCGTTGCTTTCCACACCAGTGAAGGATGATGATGGTAATGATAAGGATGTTGATGATGATGATGATGGCCATATGATTTCGGGGACCGTTTGGGCCTTAAAGTTTTCCTGACATTTGTCTTACAGGTGAGGAAAAACCCCGATAAAAACCTCACCCAGAAAAACTGTCCCGACCGGGGATCGAATCCGGGCCCGCTGCGTGACAAGGCAGCACGCTACCTCGAGACCACAGCGGTGGACCCAGAAATAATAGTAATGCTTATTGAACTTTAAATGGTTGCAAATATTTCTAGTCGAATAAAGGTACTTCTATAGTTTAATACCAAATTATCCCTTTTGCTGGTAAAAATACAATTCCGATCGCAAAGCCATAAACTCATATGTCTGTAATTTTGCATGCAACACGCACAAACCTTCAACGTTCTATATATCTCTAATTCACGGTATTGACGGATTTTAACTTAACCGATTCCTTTCAAACCAGAAATAATAGTAATGCTTATTGAACTTAAAATGGTTGCAAATATTTCTAGTCGAATAAAGGTACTTCTATAGTTTAATACCAAATTATCCCTTTTGCTGGTAAAAATACAATTCCGATCGCAAAGCCATAAACCCATATGCCTGTAATTTTGCATGCAACACGCACAAACTTTTTTTCAACGTTCTAAACATCTCTAATTCACGGTATTGATTTGTTTTAACTTCAACAAATAAGTCCCATGCTCAAATTTTCATCTTTGAAATATTCCATTATTTTATTCGGAAGGCTTTACAACACCAGTATGTGCATTGGCTAACATATAAAAAAAACAATAAATCGTTGCATAACAATCAATAGACATTCTCGAGAACTGTGTTATTTAATCATGATTAGTTTAAGGAACACATTTTTCTCATATATTTTGCTATTCCTTTCTAATAGTATCTAGAAATTATTCAAAATATTATTTACATGGTAGGGCTTTAGTATAATATAAATATTCTTTACACAAAAGCATTTAGCTCTTCTGGCACTTTCCGAAAATGATTCGCAACGATCAATTTATAATTTACAAAAAATAGCTGCCAAATTTAATATGCAAATATCAATTAACAAAACTAAAATTATGCCATTTCGTGGGAAGGACCCCATACAAAGTAAAATCTGTGTCCAGAATAAAATTTTAGAGAGATCTAAACAATTTAAATATCTTAGATATTATCTCTCAATCTGGGATGAAAAGGATATCCCTAAAAAAATCACTAGTTATAATAAAAGTTTGGGAATTATTAATAAAGTTATGAAACCATCCCTTGTACAAAAAACACCAGATTACGCTTATATAACACTTTGGCTAGACCAGTGTTGACCTATGGTAGTGAAGCATGGACATTAAAAAGACAACATGAAAGCAGAATAACGGCTTGTGAAATGAGATTCAAGCGCAGAACAGCGGGTTACGCCAGATGGGATCGGAAAAGGAACACCGATATCTTAAAAGAACTGAAGACTACGCCAATTTTGGAATATATTAAACAGTACCAACTAAATTGGAAACACCATCTTGAAAGAATTAGTTCAAATTGGATCCCTGAAGCTGTTTATAATTATATATCAAGAGGACTAAGATCTCTGGGCCGTCCTATGAAACGCTGGAGGAAAATGTTTCTATCGGATCGTAACAAGCCTTGGCCTAATACTTGACAGGAAGAAGAAGAAGACACAAAAACATTAAATAAGACATTTTAGGTTAATGAAGAATAAACGGTCTATATGTAAAACTGATTAACCCAAATTAGTAGTCACTCATGATTGGGAAATATTTAAATTATTTTAGAGAAGAATAAATTTAAATATGAAGTAATCTATTTATTTAAAGGATATGAAAGTAATATGATTTGTTATAATGAATATACATTTGTATACTATTAGCATGTAACATTTATAAATGGTCTTTATATTTTGTATTCAATTTAGACATGGTTTAATTTAGTAACTTGTAACATTATTTGAAAGGAAACCAGAGAAACTAATTAACATCAAGGAACAAAAGAAGAGAGAGAGAGAGAGAGAGAGAGAGAGAGAGAGAGAGACCTAGACTTCTACACCACACCAGCCATGCTAGATGATAGTTGGACCAGAGAGTGTGTAACACCCGGAGACACGTCATAACAAGACTCGCAATACACGGTTTTCACCATAAAATTTGTGCGAACAAGAAATTCCACGAGCCGACAGAAGATCGAAAATGCCTATGCGGAGAAAGATGTAGAAAATACCATATCTTAACGTGTGCAAATAGAACAAATATATATATATATATATATATAAACATTTTTCTCTCCAAAATTCTGGCCATGTATTTTGCCTGCAGTTCTGATGCTTCTTGATTCAACAGAACTGAAATATGTGTTGTTTGGTATTTTTATTATTCTATAAAGGTTTTAATTTGTTTATGTTATTACATAAAAATATTAATAATCATTTTTAGTAATATGAGGAACACAAAGGTTTATAGAAAATCAGTGAAGACATTAGTATAGGCAAAATATGTATTCAATAACTTCGAAAATAATATATGTAATAATAAGAAAATAGCAACTTATCTGCCCGAAAAGAAATTAAGAGAAATAACACAGTTTTCTGGATAGAGAAAAATAAAAATTTAGCCAAGGATTAAGATAAAAATAGCACGGAAACAAAACGTAAAACTGCAAGAAAGTTAAGAAATTGTAGCCAATGGAAGCTGAAATAATATCCAATGGAATTATATCGGTTGAAAGTAATATTTTCGAAGCAATTCTGTTTTGTTCTGTGACCTGGAAGATAATAAATATACGGTTACCGGTACAGAATTTTATAATATACAGACTTTAAAAATAATAAATGAAAAATTACTGAACATTTCACACCAAATATGATTAAGTATATAAATAAGAAAATAAAGTTACTGGAATTGGATAAGGAGATATAATCCGGCAAAGAAATGAATTGATTTAAAAAAAGGCACTTGACTGGAATCATCAGAGAGCAAATAGAAGATGAAAACCAAAGGAAACCTAGAGGAGATCGGTGGGAAAGAGCTGGAGTGAAGTTAAAGCATAAGCCTGATTCATGGATTATTTTACCAAAAACTGCTATAATCTGGGAAAGAGACTATAAACTAGTTTGGAAATACGAAAAGGATTATGAGATAGAAAATATCTAATATGACGTTGAAAATGTCCGGTAATGAATAGAAGAGGAAGAAGGTAATGGGCGGATGGTATCAGAAAGAGTCTGATAAGAAGAAACTTGTTCTGAAGATGTTAATGATAAAAGTTAATGAAAGAAGAGGTATTTCTTTGTGCTGAAGAACAACGACTGCACTGTATACAAAAATCCTTTAAAAATAGCTAAAGGTAAACATGTTCAAAGAGTATAACTTAATGGTAAATGAAAAATATATATTGATGCTTCTGTTGATAAGGATTAGAAACCGGCATTGAAGAAATTTATTTTTTTAAACTTGCATAATGGACGAAAGAGAAAGTTTGGTACAAGATATTGCCATCGTTCAATATTCGTGATCAAAAGATAAAACATGCCCGAAGAAATATAATATGCACACACACGGAAGTATTCACGATAATCCATAAAAATATGTATTTATATATTTTTGATACAAAATAAATAACATATGAAATACTACACAGTTCCTTGCTCCTCTGAAAAGGCATAAAGTCACGATGATAGGGAATCCCGCAATGAAGAATATGAATCATACAACAAAATTAATAAAATTATAAAGAATGCAATATTAGAATCCCTTCACTCTAACTTAGGGCCTCACAATTTCTGGCAAGAACATTTAATTTATTAAATCATATAATACAGTCATTTCACGTAATTACAATGTGTGTTTTAATAAATGATATATAAATAATGTTTTCCTAAATTAATCTTGATAAGTGTGAATGATTTTAATGATAGTAATAGTTTACAACATTTTAACCAATGGGCAAGAAGGAACAAGAGCGCTAGAATTACCAATATAACATATAGAAATATAGCTGCAATTGTCATGTGTAAAACTAGCGGAGAGAGTGTATATTTATATTGTCAGCAATGAATTCAACGTAATAGCTAGAAAGTCATTTTTAAATACAATTAGGAAATGAAGTAATAGTGGAAATTTTTCAAATATACCAAGCTACACCGATTGGACTGTGCAATACTAATAATAAAGAAAGATTATAATTAGGGAGCGGATTTTTACGTTCTAGAAGTTACGATTGCAACATAATATAGCGATAAAATTAATTTAACAAGTCTTTATATCCAATCAACTGATTTTTTTATAATATAACTTACAAAACCGTTTCTCAATAATTTTTGTGTGGGATCTAGCAATGTTAGATTTATTTTTTACATCTTACTTTTAAATTACAAAAGAAATAATGTAAATAGAACACTATTTATTTTTAATTTAAAAGTAAAATATGTAATATAAATGTAATAATGCTAGATTCCACACAGAAATTATCAAGATACGTTTTTGTAAGTTATATTATAAAAACAATCAGTTGATTGGATATAAAGAGCTTATTACATTAATTTTATAACTATACTATGTTGCAATCTTAACTTTTAGAACATAAACATCCGCTCCCTAGTTATACTGAACTAACTAACTCACTGGCACTATCGAACTCGTAGGTTCATGGCCGCGCGGACATAAGATCTCCATACGTCCCTATCCTGAGCTAATGTTTTTCAATCATTCCCTGTATAATCTATTTCCCTCAAATCATGGATAATGTTATTCTCCCACCTCATTCTTGGTCTACCAACTGGGCGTTTTCTCTCTGGTTTTTCTACAAGAATCTCCCATGCACGTCTTTCATTCCCCATTCGAGCCACATGTCCTGCCCATCGCAGTCTATGAGACTTAACTGCTTTTATTATATCTGGCTTCCTATAAAGACCATGAAGTTCACTGTTATGTAGTCTTCTCCATTCAGCTGTCTATTCATCCATCTTTGGTCCAAAAATGTTCCTAAGAACTTTATTCAAAAAATACTCTTAATCTCCTTTCCTCCCTTAAAGTAAGAGTCCATATTTCGCATCCATATAATATAACTGGTGGCCGCGGTGGACTAGTGGTTATGCTCCTTACCTCTGGTTCCGAGGGTCGTGGGTTCAAACCCGGCCGTGGTCGATGGGTTTTTTAGGACGGAAAAATCCAAGGAGCAAGTCCTCCGGGAGGGACTTTAAGCCGTGGGTCCCGAGTCTGAAGATTTTCAGGCTCGTAAAAAATCCTTAAGCCTGAATGAAAAGGCCTCTAAGCAAAATTCGCCGAATTTTCCCGTCCTAGTACTACCTTGGTTTAGATGTCAGTATGAGGCGGAACGCTGACCACGGACCACTTAAAAATGACATCTATACGAAGACAAGTGTAACTAAATTAGTATGGTTCAAATTCTTCCGTGTAGGGGGAGAGCGCCTAAATCTCTGTAAAGGGAAAACATAGGCTTACAATACAATAATATAACTGGTAGAATAATAGTTTTATATATTTTCAGTTTAACGTTTTTTGAAAAGAGTTGGGACGTCAAGGGTCTCTGTAATGCATAATAGCACGCATTTCCAGAATTGAGCCTATGTTTAATTTATTTGTGTTATAATAAACTAATATACAAAAATAATAAAGTAACACACGTTCCTTAAACATTATATGAAGTGTACAGGGAAAAAAGGTAAATCGCTTTTTCCTTGAAACTTAGAAAACGTACTTTTAGCTATACAACATAGGCCTACACACATGCTTGCCTGTGAGCCAAACTTTGGAGGTAAATAAACCCACGATTAAATTGTGTCTTTTGCTGTTTTACATCTCTACATGATAGTGCCTTTTATGGAGAATCCAACGACACCTCGAACTCCATTTCGACAAAAATGTGACTTATCTGATTCTTTCCTCAAACCCTTCATATAAGATTTGTAGGTACGAGTAATTCGTCTACAACAAATTTGAATAGATTTAGAGCCATTAGAGTACTGAAACTTGCATATTTGAGTAAGTAAATGTATTTATTATAAATTATTGGATCAAATTTGCTAATACTATGGTTAAAGTAAGATTTATGACAATTTATCTGAGTAAAATACGTAGGCCTATAACACTGGTCAACATGACTTTTGTCCCATGAGTTACCAATAGTTGTACTTAACGCAGTTTTTTTATCGTGTTTTCAAATGTATTCGGAATTCCTCCATCACCCACAGTTTTTTTTTTTCAATTTCAATTAATGGATTTAAATAATTATTTTTCAATAAACGTTTTTTCGTCCAATTGTCCATTGTAAACTAAAACCAAGTGAGCTAACTCTGGAGATTTCAGCTATGGAAAAGAGATATCAAGGCAAATGGAATCCTAATATGCTGGCCGATTATTGTTGGACCATCAAGAGGGATGCTCCATAGGCGAAATATAGCAGAAAATCGTCATTTCTTACTTTCTAGGTGAGTCCGAATGTTCAAATATTGTGTAGTTACGAATGTAGAAAATATTAAAGTGTTTGATATTATAAATTCCTGTCTCTCGGAAAACTTGCGCGATGGACAAAAGCCGATATTATATTTGAATTCAGGAGAAAAAATACTATCAGAATCACATTTCTGAGACAAAAAAAATGTCTTTTTTGTTGCTCAGTGTAATTAAAAGATTCTTAAAACTCCGTTTGCTCCATTACAAAAATTGGAATATTCCATATAGTTATATGTTTAAATGGAAAGGAAGTGGCTGAATTCAAATACCTAGGAACAATAATCACAAATAGGAATGAGATGCACAAAGAAATTAAACACAGGCTCAATTCTGGAAATGCGTGCTATTATGCATTGCAGAGACTCTTGATGTCCCAACTCCTTTCAAAAAACGTTAAACTGAAAATATATAAAACTATTATTCTACCAGTTATATTATATGGGCGCGAAACATGGACTCTTACTTAAGGGAGGAAAGGAGATTACAAATATTTGAGAATAAAGTACTTAGGTAAATGTTTAGACCAAAGAGAGATGAACAGACAGGTGAATGGAGAAGACTTACATAATAGTGAACTGCATGGTCTTTATAGGAAGCCAGATATAATAAGAACAGTTAAGTCTCGTAGACTGCGATGGGTAGGACAAGTGGCACGAATGGGGAATGAAGGACTTGCATGGAAGCTTCTTGTAGGAAAGCCCGAGGGAAAACGCCCAGTTGGTAGACCAAGAATGAGGTGGGAGAATAACATTAACTATGATTTGAGGGAAGTAGATTATACAGGGAATGATTGGAAAGCATTAGCTCAGGATAGGGATGTATGGAGAACTTATGTCCGCGCGGCCATGAACCTACGGGTTCGATAGTGCCAGTGAGTAAGTAAGTAAATAAGTAAGTACCGGTAAATGTTTAAATGTGAATAAACAGTGTTTTACAAATGTTATTCTGACAAATTTCGTCAAGTAATTGTAATTGGTAAATGTTTATTTTATTTGGTATTGTTTATGGAACCCATTATCTTTACAATGCCGCGTAAACTAAGTCATATCACTATCACCTATCCTAATCCAATCGAATCCTATTGAGTTTTTAATATTCATCCGAATATTATCCTCCTTCCTACCCCTAGGGCTCTTAATAGTATTTTCTCCAAGAGTTTTACAATAAGATCTTTGGACGTTTTTCTACTGGCGCCCATTAGAACTGCATGACCCCATCTCTATAATAGAGCAACGATACAAATTATGGGGTTCCTCAGTTTGAAGCTTCTTCTATCTCCTTATTGGACCGAATATATTTGTCTTACCATTACGTTTTCTAATACATTTACCTTGTTTTCTTCCCTTAATTAAGTTTCACACTCATATAGCACCACAAGCAATATTGCCTTTTTTTTATATGAATTTTAATATTTATAACATTACACAAAAACTGAGTATACAAAAGAGAGATTGAACTGAATAGTAATGCGAATTTCCTGCTTTAAGGGTCGGTTTCACCAACAGAGGTAACTGTATTACGCCAGTTTAAGCTATGCATTATACACGGGAAAACTGGCGTAATACAGTTACCTATGTTGGTGAAACCGACACAAAGTCGGTGTTCATTTCTTCAAGTGTATGATTTTGATCTTAGATGTTTAAAAGTTTCCACTAGTTACTAAGAATTATTGCGTAAACTTAACATGTCATAATCTGCTATATTTCGATCACGGGCATTTTAACGTAGGCCCGGTTAGTTTTTTTTTGTTTATGTCTTAAGCTTAAAAATGTTTAAATATACATAGATTTTTTGCTAACATATAAACATTATCTCAGATACACGTCATTAGACGCCATTAATACCTAAACCCAGATTGTCCTCTGTAATTTTCCTAACGGTATATTCAAGAGTGAAAGTGAATACCAACAGGATGATCCACCTCTTTGTTTCAATTCTTCCTCGACGAAGAAATTAGTTTATATATTATGTTTACCTATTTGTACTTTATTTTAGTTACTATATAGCCCTAAATGCACTTTCAATAGGATTTTTTAAAATGTTTTTTCACAGTTTCCCCTGTCCACCCACATCCAGCGGTCACCCAAATTTGTGAAATTATTCTCCTGAAAGACGACATGGCCGACTCTTTGATCTTTTATACACATTTTTAGGTTATCTATAATTTTGAAATAAAATAAGCATTCGTCAAATACCCCATCTCCTGTAATGACGACTATGAAATTGTGACTTAAAACTAATTTAGTATTTAATATGACATATATTATACTAAAAGAAGAGTTGGAAGACCCAAATTACGGTGTTTAGATTATGTCCAGAATGATCTAGTGAAGACAGGAATTAAGAGATGGAGACAAAGAGTTTTAGAAAGAGGATTGGGCGGCAATCTTTAAGGAGGTCAAGGCTAAACTAAAAGGGCTGTAGGACCACATACGATGATGATAAATTATACTTGCTCACTTCTTTTTCTTGCTATTATTGTTAATTATTATTATTATTATTATTATTATTATCATCATCATCATCATCATTCTTTCAAGCTATCAGCGCTCAGGGTGAGTTTTAACCGTCCTCACAATGCGCTTCCATTCTACATCTCGAATAACTCATCCCACCATTGAATAATTCTCAACTTTTTCAAGTCTTCCTCTACGGATTGCAACCACCTCTTCCTTTGTCTTCCACGCGCTCTTATACCATACATTTTTCCGCGATTAATTTTATAATGCGTTCTTTGTTTTAGCATTCATTTGATATCGTCCAGTGACATCAAACGACAACACTGAAAGAACCTTACAACATCCTCTTCATAATTGAGGTTGATTCTTACTTATTCCCCATACTTCACCATCTTTTGTTGATAAACAGGCGAATAAATATTTATCCAATTCCTTAAAATAAATCATCAGATTAAATATAATAACTATTATTAATATATAGGGCTTACTAATTTAATATTTTACTTCAGATATTTTTCTCAAAAGTTTGCAGTGAATGAATACTCATTAGCTTTAGACATGCTCCATGATTCAGCTCCATGGGTTTAGAATTGTACACAGCCTCAACTTATGATTTCTTGAACAAATATATTATTATTTTATAAGTCTCATATTACAATAATGTTCTTTATTGCCTGCAACTTCCTTCTATAAATTCCGTCACTAATTATATTTTCATTATTTACAAGTGAATTAAGCATTGTGCATGCTACGAAAATATAATTTCACCTGATTTCCATTCAATTAGTTTCTTACTCTGTCCCCCAAAAGCAAACACTTTCGGGTTCTTAAAGAGTGTGCCGCGAAATTGCTTGACTTGTTAAAAACACATTGGGAAAGTACGAACAGGAAAATATAGATTCATGTATTAGGCCTAAATATTTTGTCTGATTATTATTATTACTATTGCTATTATTACTATTGCTATTATTATTATTATTATTATTATTATTATTATTATTATTATGCCATCAAATCTTTAGAGGATGAAGAAGGCCTACAACTCAATTGTATTAATAAGCTGTTAGTTTATGCTGATAATGTAGTACTATCGGGCGATAGCGAGGAGATACTAAAGGCCAACAAGCACACACTACTGAGTAACACTAAGAAACTGTAAGTAAATATCAATAAAATTAAATATATGGTCGCACATAGAAATACATTATATAAAGGAAATAGATAGCTAATGACAAATGAGGGAAATTTTGAGGATATGGCTGAATTCAAATACCTAGAATAATAATCACAAATAGAAATGAGATGCACAAGGAAATTAAACATAGGCTCAATTCTGGAAATGCGTGCTATTATGCATTACAGAGACTCTTGACGTCCCAACTCCTTTAAAAAAACGTTAAAATGAAAATATATAAAAATTATTATTCTACCAGTTATATTATATAGTTGCGAAACATGGACTCTTACTTTAAGGGAGGAAAGGAGATTACTAGTATTTGAGAATAAAGATCTTAGCAAAATTTTTCGACCAAAGAGAGATTAACAGACAGGTGAATGGAGAAGACTACATAACAATGAACTACATGGTCTTTATAGGAAGCCAGATATAATAAGAACAATTAAGTCTCTAGACTGAGATGGGTAGGACATGTGGCACGAATGGATAATGAAAGACGTGCATGAAAGATTCTTGTGGGAAAACCAGAGGGAAAACGCCCAGTTGGTAGATCAAGATTGAGGTGGGAGAATAACATTAAGTATGATTTGACGGAAGTAGATTATACGGAGGATGATTAGAAAACTCTAGCTCAGAATAGGGATGTATGGAGAGCTTATGTCCGCGCGGCCATGAACCTACGGGTTCAATAGTGCCAGTGAGTTAGAGTTATTATTATTATTATTATTATTATTATTATTATTATTATTATTATTATTATTATTATCATTGTAAAAATTCTTACAGAACTATAAAACTGCAAGCATGAACACTAGCACAAAATTAATTTTTGTCAATATTACATCATCATTGCAATTCAGAGTGAAATGTGTGCTTATTTGCATTTGCACAAATTCTTCCATTAGAAATAGTTATCTAAGACAGGCAGGTTGCAGGATTTTTTTTACATTAGCGATGTGCTACTATATTCAGCACAATGAAAATGACATCGTGAACAAATAAGATTTGGAATCTCCTGGTTTAAGAAATACTTTTATATTTCTTCACTGGAGTAGCATAATTGGTATGTATGAGTACATAAGTTATTAGAGTTTAAATAGTTACGTATCTCAATCAAATATTAAGTTCTATTTTTATTTAATTGAATATATACGGATTTTCATCAAGTAAACGCCAAACCAATTGATTACTTTATATATATATACATTTGCTTCTAAATGTAAAAAATTGGTGAACAACGATAAGAAGAATCCAGCTTTTTATTTACCTTGCTGCAGCGTTTACTTGCATTGAACAAATAATAATGAGATAGCGAAAATATGTCCTGAGCAATGTCAAACTGCATTCTTAGTTCGATTTAGTAAAATGTTTTATCACCAATCACATATATTCCTAGGTGCTATTTCCAATTACCATATCATATGACATAATTTTTGCATCAATTATTTAACAAAAGAGTGACTCGATTTCTGCTTTGGCATTAAGCAGCTAAAATGTCATTAATTTATTTATATTTTACAAGTTAATACTCGACGTGCGCTGCTATGCCTAAAAAAATTAAATATTAAAGGTCAATTTAAATAAATTATATAATATATACTGCGAAAAACCAAACATGGCGGTCAATTTTTAATTTCGAATTTCCGGTAAATCCCCATTTCTAACGGTCGAATGTAGCTGATTTTTGGATAATACATGTCTCGGTTCTTTTCAATAGGCTATATACTGATTTTCGTTATGAAACATCGTATATTGCGACTGCTAGAGCGATTTTTAAATGTTCGTTTCAAGTGAACTCCTAGACTTAATGGTTTTAGAACATAATAGATGATATAGAAACCCTCTCCATGATAACATACATATTTGTACAAAATTTCGGGTCATCGGTTGAATTAGGCCTATGTCGAAGCCTATTAATATCAGATGTACCAACAACCTATTATATATACAGTATACTATATATATATATATATATATATATATGGAATGATAAGAAAAATAAATGACTGGACGGGATTCGAACCCGGAACTCTAACTATAGGCCCTATATATATATATATATGTGTGTGTGTGTGTGTGTGTGTGTGTGTGTGTGTGTGTGTATCGTATCCCGGCAAGAATAACTTAAAACACCTCATTTTCCAGTACAGTAATAAGAAAATTCACTTACATCACAGTTCAAATGGTTTAGGAATAGCTATATGTGTAAATTGTACCTTGATCGGTTAGGCATTCAGTTTCTGACTTATTTTATGCGGTTTAAACAAATTGTTGTTGTTTTGAAATGGGGATTAACTCAAATTCGTCCATTTTTGAGTTCTGACGTTATTCTTGCCGGAGTGCGATTTTATATTTAAAAAACTCCAAGTGCGACAGGCCTAGAAGACCCTTGGCTGACCATCCGGCTGCTGGCCTCACATCCACATGTGTTAATCATAGAGGTAGACGATCATCTAGCCAGTGTAGGGGTGACGTGTGGTCAGCATGTCGGATCCCACAGCCGTTATAGCTGGTCTTCTCAACCTGGAGTCGCTACTTATTGTAGCTACCCAAATGCCTCACGATGCTGGGTGGGCACCGGTCCCATACTGACCGAAATTCCATGAGAAAAATGTCTTCCCCATGGAGACCCGAACCAGCACAAGTCCCGTGCTCTGCGCCAAGGCTTCTTGCCTTAACCACTCAGCTACGGTGTGATATATATATATATATCAAGTAGGTATGGCCATTATTAATGTTTTAAATTATTTTAATTTATACATTCATTCAAACACATACGCATTGTGTCTCCCTTTCTTTCCCCCTTTCTCTATCCCTTAAATTAATGTCTCGCTTCCGGGCCTTAAAGGGGCGAACTGTCGGAGCAGGATTTATATCTCACGTACTTTTTTTTACCCCAAATGAGATGAGGGGCCTGCCCAGATAAGTGATCAACTCAATGCCGTTGCAATCGTGGGACAGCACAAAAATCCTCACTCAGAAAACTTGTCCCGATCGATGATCGAACCAGGGTCCTCTGCATTACAGACTATATCGTCACGCCTAGATCAAAGCGGTGGACTTCCTACAAATTGAGTATTCAAGAACATACTTAGATTTCTTCAGACATTCTTTAATTTTCTGTAACATTTATCTCATGGACTATAGGGGTTCTCGAAGAGTGTACCAAAAAAAAAAAAAGAGAGAGAAAGGGAGAGAGAGAAAATACAAATTAATAAAATCAGGCTTGTATATATTTACTTAAATTCAGTTTCACTTTTTTTAATCCGTCAGAGTTCAGTAATAACAATTATCTATATTGCTATTAAATTCTCATTTATAAATTCCTTAAAATCCAAGATTATATCTTGACTGTAAACTGCGGTTGTATCCAGTAAGTTGCGTATTTACATTATTATGTTTGCCATGTGTTTCCTATAGAAGTTCGCTATTCAATTTTGAGAATACTGATAATGGTTAATTCGGTCCTGCTAATGATATTTCAACCCAACATTTATCATCTACTGATGAAAATAAAAATAAATAATAGTTTTAAAAAACTAAAACAACACGCTTTATTAGAAAACCGAACTAAAAAATGGAAAATAATTTAAATTTCCAACACGCTTGTTGTTTTAGTTTTTTTAAACTATTATTTATTTTTTATTTTTCAGTTTGGTTTTCTAATAAAGCGTGTTGTTTTAGTTTTTTTAAACTGTTATTTATTTTTTTTAATTTTTAGTTTAATTGAGTGTCATAAACCGGAATCCCGTGAAAATTTAATTGCTTACGATATTTTTAGTGTCTAGGCACGAATAGAATTATATTTAAAAAAATATATTATTATCTAACACTATTATAATATTTTTTAATGTTTTAATATAGGTAAATAGTTTCAATTAATCGTATTCTTCTCATATTTTTTGGATAAATTACAATGTGGTAAATTTACAAAATTGTCATTAATATTTTACAGAATAAGATAAAAACGTAAAATATTTAAATTCGATGCTATTTGAACCAGCGGCCTATGGATTACTAAAATTATATACCACTACAATCCACCACTCTATCACCTGAGCTACCAGAGGATATAATATTAATTTCTTACAGCGATGGACAAAAAAATCGATAAGTCCGCAACCTATTATATATTATTTATGAAATTATTGTATTGTCATTGGTCCTTTACAAGTATACAAAGTTTCAAGTCGATCCAATGTTTTCAAGTGGGTGAAAATCGTGTTGAAAGATTCCGTTACATAGACAGATACAGATCAAGCTAATATAAAGCGTATAATAAAAAAAAGTTAGGGAACAATCAGAATTTTTAAATTAATAACGAAAATAAGATTGAAAATGTTATTATTTTTATCACTTCTCTCCCTTGGGGGTCTCCCCCCTTTCTAGGAGTTTTACCAAAATGGATAACTATCAAATTTGTGTTATTGAATTGATCCCCTCCATTTATCTCAACAATAATAGTAATATATTTAGTAACATTGTATTACTATCTACGAATCTCCTATTCATTATTTATTGTAACCCTAATTTAAACATAAATCCTATGGCTTTTTTTTTTAGAGAGTTTAAAAGTTAAAAATAGAAGCACAACACATAAATACTTTATTAGAAAATTTGACAGAATTTGATAAATGTAAGTTCAAATAGAAATAATTCGTCAGTCCATTAGCATTATGTATTTATTTTTCTATGATATATAATTTTGTTAGAAAAATATGAACTTTCAAATTAGTCTCTGAGTAAAATAGGCATATTTAAAATTTATTTAATAGCTATCAGTAATGCACTTATAACTAATTTGTTCTGACTTGAGTAACTCATACTTAGGTAAAATAAATGTATCTTGTAGACCTTTGAATTGGGGATACTGTAATTTCAAGTGTTAGGGAAAAGTTTATTCACGTGTTTGGATATCAATAACCTGCGATTTTGTTTTCTGTTTCATGTGTGGCATTAATTGTCCTCAGAATCTCGTGACGTCTGAAATAGGCATTCTCACTAGAGTTCTGTCACAATAATCACTACAGTAATAATAATAATAATAGCAGTGGTATTATCTTTATCTCAGATCATTAGCGTTGCAATTCACATTTAGGCATAAAAGGGGCAACTATTTGTATTCAGAAGCCTCCTATTTCAGACTTGAGATTACGTTATGTTACATATTTCTACACCCACCCTTTCGGGTAAAAAAAGGCGTACTCAATATTTTTACGTGCTAAAAAAGTCCATTAACCCCTGCCGGGATTGATCCCGCAAACTTCGGAACCAGAGAATGTTAATCACTAGACCAATGCGACCAACATTTTACTGTATATCTGTATTAACACATCACGTTTATTTTTCACAGTAATATAATGTACGGTTAAAAACTATAATATAGTTACCTCGTAGGTCCGTCTCCTCAACTTAAGTTATTTTAAAACTCTGTAGGCTTTCGGGACTAATCCCATCATCAGCAGAATGCATTAGGTCCGTTCTTGTTGACCCTTGTTGAAGCACTGACTTGGTTGTGAGAATTTTGTACAGAGGATTGTGTGGATTAGGAGTGTATTCATTGAAAATCAGGTTTGCTGTTGAAATCAACACAACCAAGTCAGTGCTTCAACAAGGGTCAACAAGAACGGACCTAATGCATTCTGCTGATGATGGGACTAGTCCCGAAAGGCCTACAGAGTTTTAAAAGAACTTAAGTTGAGGAGACGGACCTACAAGGTAACTATATTATAGTTTTTAACCGTACATTATATTACTGTGAACTAATATCTCAACGGAAAATCACCATGAATTTTACTAGTAACGTTTATTTTTGTCTAACAAAACGTTATTGTGATGAAAAAGCCAGGGGAAGGTGTCACTGGCCCCTTAAGCTTCATAAGAACATACAAAAATTGTTAGGCTCGTTGTTAATAATGAACTGGTGATGACAAGTGCCCTTGACTTTAAGGTTAGAAAAACAACTGTCCTCTTCCGTTGTATTCTCTGCCTATGATGTCACATTACCAGTATAGTACGGACTTCAATTAGGATACAAGTGGAAATTATGGAAATATCGCTTACTTCCATTTTTTAATAAATTGACTTCAATAAACGAATGTAAATTAAATATATCACAGTCAGGATCCTATTATAAATGTAACGGTTCCGTTGGAATAATTGTTATTACATTCGCCTCCGGTTCCGATGTTCGCGAGTTCAAACTTAACCTGGTCGGAGAATTTTCTGAAGCTGGAGTATAGCTACCTTAGGGCTTGATAGACTTAAATCACGTAAAAACAACCTCAAGTATGAACTAAGGTGTCCACCCTTTGACGCCAGACTTTGAATTGCGACACAAATGACCCAATTGTTAAAGAGCGTCGTTAAATAAAATATGCATTCTTAGACATTTAAAGAAAAATGTTTATCGATATTGTTCTTCATTACTTTCTATTTATCCCACCCGATTTGCTTTTAGTTTCTTCGCTGTTTACTCTTATTTTTAACACGAAATGGATAGATACACACAAAGAAGACAATCAAGCACATACAGATCCTTCTTTAAAGATAAATAGGCATTTTCAAAGCGTTATAAAACCCAACTCTCTTACTCTATAGCTAGTAATATTAATCACAAGATAGTTTTATTAACTATTTTAATTAGTGAATACAGTTGATATCCAGAGCAATCTAGAGATAACGAGGTAGAGGGGCCCGTGTTCGATATCCGATCAGGAGAAGTTTCCTGGGTGAAGTTTTTTTCGAGATTTTTCTTCGCCTGTAACACAAATACCGGAACTTTATGGCCCAAATGATCTCCGAACATTTGTTGGCAATAACAATCAGTGATATTCGCTCTTGTTTACTATGAATGAATGAGTGATTGGTGCGTCTAGTCTTAAGTGTGCCATGTTGTCTCAGAGATGCGGGGCCTTGGGATTCAGCTGATCACTCATTCAGAGAGATCCTCCATGTTTTTTTTTATGGTCAAAAAGTATTTGCGTAAACCAGAGCTAAAATCCTCTCCCGACAAGTCATGTCCCTGTAAGGTCCTTGCGGGGCATCAAAATCATGTAAAATGGAGAGCTTAAACTAAGGTAAAGAGAGAGATAATACAGTTCCTCCCATTAATATCCGGTATTTCAGTTCTTAATATTTTATACTAGGGGTGGGGGTTACGTACTCTGAGAACGCCAGTGCGCTCACACAAACATTGTCGCACTGACTACAGATAAAATGCAAACCAGTTCAGCGCTGTATCTTTTAAAATGTGTGTCCTATATTAGAAATGTACTTGTGACGTAAAATGCATTGTACCCATTGATCAGACTTCATGCTGTTTATGTATGTTAACTGAGGAATCGAAAACTATTCGAAAAGAGAGGCGTTCTCGCGCTGAGTATCTAGACTCCCGGGCTTGCTTTATACTACTTTGTAATGTGGGATTAAAATAAAAATTAATTTCAAAATAGTGTAATTAAAAACTATCTGCTGTAAAATTAAAAAAATCATGTTTTTTAATACATATAAGGAAAATAAGTAATCTACCGTATGCTGTATTAATGCATTATAAGTACTGTATTAAAAAAACCTTAAAAACACAAGAATGAAATTTTATGAAGTGATGGCTGTTCCTGTATTGATGTATGGATCTAAATGTTGGACGATCACTAAAAGACAAGAACAAAGATTGGAAGCAATTGAGATGAGATTTTTAAGGAATATAGCAGGATATATTCTGCTAGATAAGAAAAGAAATGAAGATATAAGGAAATAACTAAGTATGTTCAAAACTTAGAGATCGAATAATTAAATATACGAACGCTTGGAAAGAACATGTTGATAAAATTCCAGGAGAAAGATTTCCAAAATTGTTGCTAAATGATAAATGTTGGACGCCCACACAGAAGATAGTCTGAACAATTTTAACATGTCTAGCTTTCATGAAACCGGAACGAGCCAACAGGTTTAATCCTTGGATGATCAAGAATAAGAAGAAGAAACACTGTATTAACAATTCAAAGAAAATCTTGTAATTCTGATGTAAAATATAACAAATTACGTATATTAATATTACTTTTTTTTGCGCGATAGTGCGTTTTGTCGTACTTACATCAATGGCGACCATGATTGAAAGTTCAACTTCCTACATTTCGGGGTTGTCAACCTAAATAACTATACTCTAATAAAATGACTATACTGTAATATTACATATTACAAATAGCGTGTGGGAAGTAAAACCACTGCCCTCTATGTACACAAAAATGCATACACAAAATACACAATGCACATACAAAAATTATCCAAAAGGAAAAGTTAATATACATTATACGAAACAAATCACTGCATTTTAAATGAACTGAACTTTATTTGAAACAATATAAAACAATAAATACGTACTTGCCGCCATTGTATCACTAATTTGTCTCATGGCCTCCTGTAGTTTCAACTAATAAACATTGCCCACACTGTTAACGTTAGTCAATTGTTTATAATGAACACAAATATTTCCAACAAAGACGTTATTATTTTACTATTATGTATTATTTTTAAAACACCATCGTGTAAAAAATAATGCACAACGCACGTTTGTGAAGTGTTTTACAGAATCTCGGAAATTACATTTTCCTCGATTTTTTAAAAACCACTTCCCATTAAAAAAACTATTAAAAAAAACTAATGTTTGGATAAATATAGCATATAGACATAAGAAAGAGCAATAAATGTATGTTTTAACATCAAACCTAACATTTAAAAAAGTGTTTTACAGAATCTCGGCAACTACATTTTTCTCGATTCTGTAAAAACCACTTCCCAACCTCGCATCATAATATACTATTAAAAAACTAAAATTTTGGGTAAATATATAGACATAAGAAATAGCAATAAGTGTATGTTTTCTAACATCAAACCTAACATTTAATGGCAGCAGCTGTATGTAAATGAGGACACTCCGTAGCGTCGTAGGTAATTGTAATAGCCTCAAGCTAGAAGGTCGCGGGTCTGATTCCCGATGTGATCAGTACAGCACCCAGACACTGTTTCTAACTCAGCCTCTAACGAAAAGATTACCTGACATATGTTTTGGGGATAAAGATGGCCGACAACCTGGCTGAAATATCGTGCAGATAATCTAGTAAGGTGAGAGCTTTAACCTCCTCTTATCTTATGGGCCTCCTGAAGCCTGTAGTGGGATCACCTGACTTTACATAGCTCTATGAAAATAACACATGGAAAGAATAGTTGGAACATTTAATTCTTGTATTAAATATAATAAAATGTAATAAGTCGGCCGCGGTGGTCTAATGGTTATGTCCGTTGCCTCTATTCCCGAGGGTCACAGGTTCAAATCCGGCCAGGTCCATGGATTTTTGGGATAGAAAATCTAAGAGACAATCCTCCGGGTGAGACTAAAGCCGTAAGTCACGAGTCTAAAGATTATCAGGCTCGTAAAAAAAAAGTCAAGCCTGAATAAAAAGGTCTTTGAACATTATTAACCGATCTTCCTCATACATGTCCCGCGCCGTAGCCGAGTGGTCAAGACAGGAAGCCTTGGCGCACAGCTACGGGACTTGCGCTGGTTCGAGTCTCCATGGGGGAAGAAATGTTTCAATTTCGGCCAGTATGGGACCGTTGTCCACCCAGCATCGTGAGGCATTTGAGTAGCTACAATAAGTAGCGACTCCAGGTTGAGAATACCAGCTATAACGTGGGGGATGCGACATTCTGACTACATGTCACCCCTACACTGGCTAGATGATCATCTACCTCTGTGATTAACACATTTAGATGTGAGGCCAGCAGTCAGGTGGTCAGCGAAGGGCCTTCTAGGCCTGTCGCGCTCGGAGTTTTAAAGTTTTTCCTCATAGATGCCCCCTCAAGGCGATGTACTAACCACATGACACTTGTTAATATGTATAGGGAAATAACCGTAACTAAATTAGTCTGGTTTAGAAACATTTCACTACGGGAGTTCCCATGTCTCCAGTAAGCGAACCGGGATCAATCAATCCAAATATAATAAGTAATTCCAAGTAGACTTATAGAAAATTTCACTTTAACCCTTAAATTCGTAATGTATCCTTTTGGATACATCAGTTCAGTTAATTTAATATTTTAAATAAATCAGAAGAAAACAAACAAAAAGAAACCACTTAAATGTGTGTCTAAATTATACAATATACCGAATAATCAGTAATACAAGATTCCGTTTTCACTGCGGTCCGCCACATTCAAATAACTATTATAAGAAATTCGTGGTTTGCCAATTTAAGGTTTAATGGATAAAACTTCATTAGTACCAATTTATGAGAACATTAGGCCCTAAATAAAACGTGGCATTAGATTGTCAAATTAGAATTGTTCTCCTCTATTCCGTCACCAATGTGGTCTAGGATAACGTCCTCAATTCAATTAAACGGAAATAGTATAGGAGTTTCCGTCAATTCGCGGTCAGATCATAGGAATTATTCCTGCGTTTGCCCATGGTCTAGAATTTAGGTTAAGGACTCTCCTGACAAACTCACCCGTCATTTCATCGGGGTATGTCTCCGCTCAGTAACTCCCGCCTTCCAGTTAATCGTATATAGTATATCTATATATATATATATATTATATATATATATATATTTATTTATTCCAGTTGTGTAAACTGACAGTACGAGGGCCGCAACAGGCACTTAACTTTTTTTACAGGCTGCCTCCTTCGAAAAATAGAACCATAATATGTAACTTAATTTTGAATTTTACAGAATATATGTGCTTGGGAAAGAATGTGGAAGACCTCGAAATAGGGAAGATAAAAAAAAGTGAAATTTTCAAATACTTTGGGTCAATAATTACATGTTTAGGTACATGTGAAAGATATGTACAAACTAAAATGCAATGGCAAAAAAATGCAATTAAGACATTACATAGAATAATTTGGAATAAAAATATTACAAAGGAAACTAAAATGAACATTTACAAGAGCATGATACAAAACATTTTGTCATATGGAAGTGAAACTTGGTCTTTGACGGAATTATAAAAGAATACAATTAGAACAGTTGAATTTGATTGTCTTAGAAGAAATCTTCAAACAACAAGCCTTTGGAGAGAAATGAATGTCACTACATCTGTTAAGAGGATTGAAAATCAAACTCTTAAATGGTATGACCATGTACAAAGAATGGAAAATGAAAGATGGCCAAAAAATATATACCAATGATCACCCCCCGGAAGAAATAAATGTGGCAGATCAAGATGAAAATGGAAAACCAATCTCCTTCTTCCAAATTCCTGTCATCCATTACAGTTCTGATAAGAATTTGGAAGAAAGAGATTGGAATGATAGAAATAAATGGAAACTGAAGACGGCAATCCTACAAGTGGGGCAGAGCCGAGGAAGAAGAATTTTGAATTTTACAGCGCAAATCGCAGTCGAAAGATAAAAAACCAGCTCGCAGATCAAAGTTAACAGATGTCTTCCATGCTGAAGACTATTTCTTCAGAATCTCTTACTCCAAAATTTTCGAAATTGGTTTAAAACTAGCGGTGCTAAATATCTGGCAAGAAAACATAAAACATTTAGAATTGGTCTGTTATTGTTTTAGTAAAATGTTGTATTATAATTTTTCGGCGTTTTATTGTAAATAAAATTACAAATTTATTAATTTTATTATTTTAACATACTTTTATTTCCATTAATTTTTTAATATATTATCAGCTATTGGCCTAAATGAAGCCAGCACTCAGCTTAAAAAAAACATTGACAAAATCATATGTGGCCCACGAAAGGTTTTGTAATATACGAAATGGCTCCCTGGTTCAATTGTGTTTGACACACCTGGTGTAGCTCATTTAATTTGGATTCGTAATTTCCGGTACAGTTGTTTTTTATGTCTTTACTCTGCGGACCTCAAAGGATTGCAACAAATGATATTGATTTTTCATGGATATTGGTAAGTGTATTGATATAAGGAAACCACGTTCTTCGATTTGTATTATAAACAATCGTAGCTGAAACATATACAGACATAAGGATAATATTTAAAAAATTGAGAAATATTTGTAATGATACAGAAACCTAGACGATCCTTACACAGGATATAAATAGATAACTGACATATTTGAGGACGACAATGAACCTTCATGTTCCTTAAAAGATAATTATAGATAACAGTAAAGACATTAAGCAAACAATTGCGTGAATTTAAGGTCAAATAAAGGGCAAATGCGTATCACGAAATAAAACATAAAACTTCTTAGAAATTTGATTAGGAGAAGTAATTAATGTACATTTTATGTGGAAGTTAAATGTTTAAATTGAAACAAATGAGAGAAAAATAAATAGCAAATGGCATAAACACAAATAATAATGTGAGATGAAAACAAGATAAATAAGCAAAATAAATATTTAAAGTGCAACATGAAATCCGTTTGAAATTCATATCAAATTGTAAATATTACGGATAAAAAAATCTTATCAGGAATTATATCTGAAAGAGATTCCTGGTACCTTCGAAAAGTCATTTACCTTCCTTTACAATTAAAGGTCCGTCTCCTTATCCCTCAGCCCCATCCCGACGAAAGATCCACAACAGTACTCTCATATCTGCAGCATGGTGTTATGCTTAATTTGTCTTACCTCGAAACTAGCTGAAGGCTGCAGTTTTAAAAAAGTATATTTCAATTTTCATCATCATCCGGTATCATGGCAGCTGCCCCCTCTTCCGGAAACCAAACGCCATTCCTCTCTGTTTATCCATTGATCTTCCTCCAATCCTCTGATATTCATAGCCGCTTGTACCCCTTATATCCAAGTTTTCTTCAGTCTTCCTCTTCTCCCTCTTTCCATTGGAATATATTCTATACCAATTTTAGGCAATCTTTGCTCTGGCATTTAATTAAATTTAGGTTGGAGTGGATATTTTAAGACGCATTGAATGTACTAACAGAATCGTAAATTGCAATTGTTTAATATAGCTGTTTAATAATGATGAAAATAAATTTTGTTCACCGTTGTGTTCGGGGTAGTGTCGCAGCGGGCCCAGGTTCGATCCCCGGCGGAACAGGTTTCTTGGGTGATGGTTTTTTTTCGGAGTTTTTCCCTCACATATAAGATAAATATATCCCGCGCCGTAGCCGAGTGGTTAAGGCAAGAAGCCTTGGCGCAGAGCTACAGAACTTGCGCTGGTTCGAGTCCCCATTGGGAAGAAATTTCTCATGGAATTTCGGCCAGTATGGGACCGGTTCCCATCCAGCATCGTGAAGCATTTGGGTAGCTACAATAAGTAGCGACTCCAGGTTGAGAAGACCAGCTATAACGGCTCGGGGATCCGACATACTGACCACATGTCACCCCTACACTGGCTCGATGATCGTCTACCTCTGTGATTAACACATGTGAATGTGAGGCCAGCAGCCGGATGGTAGGCTAAGGGTTTTCTAGGCCTGTCGCGCTTTGAGTTTATTTGTAAGACAAATATCATTAAACTTTAATAAGGTCCGAACAATCCCCGAACATCATCTGGCCATCATATCCTTTACTGTCACATTCTCCAAATTTAGTGTGAATGTATGTTTCGTTTTAATGTCCCAAAATATTTTTGTGTGATCAAAAAAAGTATGTATGTGAATCAAAGTTTAATGTTCCTCTTCAAACAGATCTCGCCACTGTAATGCCTGGGCGGCATTGAACTACTTTGAGAAGAAGAAGAAGAAGAAGAAGAAGAAGAAGAAGAAGAAAATGTATTTGGATTATAATATAAAAAAATAGTAATCAATAATGAAATGATAGAACAGATAGCACACTAACTATCTTGGTTCAGATATAACATATAGCTACGAATGGGATATACATAATAAATTAAACCGATATCAAATGATGTGTGGCAACATAAGAAGAACCCTGCGAAAGACTCGAAGAGAAACTCAGCTCAGGTTTTATAAAATTATGGTTGTCCCTGTTCTTTTATATGGATCTGATTCTTGGGTACTTACAATAAAAGATATCTCACACATTCAAGCCGCTGAAATAACATTTTTAAGATCCGTAAAAGGATGTACACGCATAGCTAGATTACACAATGAATCAATAAGAAATGAACTGGAGATATTTTCAATAGTCGATAAACTAGAAGAGCACAAATACCAATGGAAAGAACATTTAGACAGAATGGGCAATACAAGATTACCCAAAAAAGATCAACACCTACAAACCACATGGAAAAAGATCTTTGGGCGGCCAAGGAA
Organism: Diploptera punctata; assembly: GCA_030220185.1. Classification (NCBI taxonomy): domain Eukaryota; kingdom Metazoa; phylum Arthropoda; class Insecta; order Blattodea; family Blaberidae; genus Diploptera; species Diploptera punctata. The sequence continues at coordinate 938,308 of JASPKZ010008902.1, forward strand.
ACGATAAACGATGGACTTGAGACCGGAACAGGTCGCATTGGAATAATGGAAAGGAATAAGAAGAAGATTATAATATAAGCTCACTGATTATAAAGAACGGATTCTTTGGGATAGACGTAATAAAAATGATAGACTTTGATTCGCAAACGTACGGTGCAACATTTTCGTAACCGTCCACCGCTGTGGTCTCGAGGTAGCGTGCTGCCTTGTCACGCAGCGGGCCCGGGTTCGATCCCCGCTCGGGACAAGTTTCCTGGGTGAGGTTGTTTTTCGGGGTTTTTCCCCACCTGTAAGACAAATGTCAGGATACTTTAAGGCCTAAACGGTCCCCGAACGTCATCTGGCCATCATCATCAATATCATATTCACCTCATTAGATTAAGTTTAGTTTAAGGCCTCTCCTGGCGCATCATCACCCATCACATCAATGGGGCAGCGTAACCCCGCCTTCCAGGCGCCCCAACCGCAGAAGTGGGTTACAATACGCCAATGCCAGGAGGAAATACCTGAAATGTCGAATGACAAACAGGTGGCATTTAACAAACAAACAAAAATTTTGTAACCAAATGTATATAGTTTTATTCTTGTATTCTATCTTAACAATCTCTAGTAGTTGTTTCATACAGTGGATTATAGGAAATTTGAAGGTATCACAAAGAAGTGTAAGTACTCGTAGTTGTCAAGTCAATGCATTACAAAGCCGGAAGATCGCGAATTAGATTCCAATGGGGTAAGGATTTTTAAAATTGTCCTAAATCTTCTGATACACATGGCCTTGAGATAGTCTCATCCACTCTAAATGAGTACAAGACACATTTTCTGGGGGTAAAGGCGGCCGTAGGGCAGACGTCTCGTGTCGATTATCTTTAAAGGTAGGAGCCTCATTCTGCTTCAAAGGCGTGTAGTGGATTCATTTCATGTTTACCTACAGGATATTTGAAATTGAACAATGTTTGGGATAGTTTTCAATCTTTCCATGTTCTGTGTGGTCAAAAAGTATGTGTGTGATTTATGCTTAAAATCCCTCACCCATAAGTCGTTAAGTAAAAGAAATTCAGGCCTGAAATAAGTGACCTCAAATAAAATTTGTCGGCTCTTTCACTTCCAGTTTTAATTGCGACGTTAATGGCCTTAGTTATGAAAGAGCGATGTTATATAAAACCCTAGCTATTAAAACTTCCGAAATATCAAAACATTACCTTCTTTACATGATCTGAGAATCATTGTTCCGTGTCAGTTAATATTGATAACTTACGTCACTATGGCTCGTCTTGACCTTGATTTGCGAAACAAGTTTATCGTCAATTCAAATCTAATTTTTTTTCATAGCCTACAACTCTTTCAATTTACCATCTTAAAGCAGTTAAATTCATAAACATTCTCAAGACAACTTGCAACCATGTATTTCATAGACTATTTAACTCATGCCCCAAATGGGAGTCAATGACCAATCACGTTTCAATGATTTCTGTATTACAACCAATCAGAGACGTGTTTCACGAAATAATTATCAACGTTAGGATTATCATATATTAAGCAAAGCTCCTCCTTTTTAATATTCTGAACAGGTCTGACCGTTATTTTGCAGTGACTGAGCCTATAACAAATACGGCTACCAGATTGTATATAATAGTGCTTACATGTCAACATTTGTAGCAATTGATTATACCACCAAAAAAAGAAACCACTGTTTGCACTTTCTTAAATGTATACGACATCAAAAATGAATTAATATACAGATTGATGTGTTTCATTTTTTCTCCACTAGAGAGCATTCTTACAATATTGCGTTCCTTTGGCAATAAATAGTATGATCTGGTTGCAGTGATAAACAAAAGAAGCAGTAGAAGCGTAGGCTACCTATCGTTTCTCATTAGTTTTCAAACATCACCGTTTACTTTAAATATAAAAATATTTTTAAATAACTGTAGTTAAATAATGATTTGTGAGTAAACAGCTTTATTTTATTCGTTAAATAGTCCTAACAAATGCCACTCTTGATTTCCAAATTCTCTAGATAAATTCACTCCTCACTTCGTGAGTCGTGAATTTATCGATAATTTGGAAATCACTCGTGGCATTACTTATGATAATATGGTATTGCATTGTTTACTAATTTCGCTCTCAGTACATGCAGGATACGACCACAATTTATTTGCAGGAACAAATCAGCATTTTGTCACTACGAATATTGTATTGTCATTTTTTTTATTAATGAGAATTCTCCTTAATACAGAAGTTTTTCTCCAGACGAACAATATGAAAATATAAAATAGGTTACAATATTGACAGCCAAATTTTTATTTAGTGTTTAATATTAGAGTTAATTGTGATTGTTATATTCTAATGTAATATATGTTTGTCCTGGTGAGTGGAAGAGAAGGCCACATGGCCTTAACTCCACCAGGCTAAATAAATCTAAATAAATAAAATATACGAAGTTAGATATTACTGTTTATGATGTTATGACATTCGTATCTGTCTTGTACATCATCCTCCACAACGCCAAATTTTTCCATTGATATATGCACATTCTGTATCCAGGTAGTAGCAGGTCACCCTCTTCCTCTTCTCCTCTTAATTTCCCATTTTTATGCAATCTTGCGTATTCTTCCTTCTCCCATTCTACATACATTCCGTACCATTATAGCCGATTGTCAATTTTTTATACTTTAATTCCTTTGTGAATATTAATTATTTCTTTGTGGGCCCACCGCTGTGGTCTCGGGATAACGTCATGTTCGGTTTCGATCAGGACAAATTTCCTGGCCGTTTTTCCCCATCTGTAAGAAAATATATCGACATATTTCAAGCCCCAAATAGTCCCCGAACAACATCGGTCACCATAATATTTTATATCATACTATTCTATGTGTTTAAAATTAATGAATGAGTGCAATGAGTGTCTTGTTGTCTCGGAGGTAGCCCTGGTATTGAGCTTATCGCACATCCAGAGAGGCCTTCCATTTCATTGTGGTCAAAAAAGTATATGTGATCCAATGTAATACAAAAAATCCTCTCCCGACAGGTTGTGTCCCAGTAAGGTTGGGGTGGAGTAAGGCATGTAAAAGTGCCTTACATAAGGAGAGATCAAACTAAGATAGATAGATAGAGAGAGGATTTCATTGTGATGCTTCATATAATGACGATGGCAACAATGCTGCCTCTGCCTGCTACTGATGATAATCTTACTCTTCTTCTTCTTCTGCAATGAGGGATTAGGCTCCTTAGCCTGTTCCGGCGTCACATATTCTCCAACCAACGTTTCCATGTCTACAAAATTCCTCCCACCTTCAAGTTTATAATCAAGAATCCTTTTAAGAATACGACTGTAGCTCATTCTTTCTGGATGTCCAATCCACTGATCTCTATAATGATGAACCCTTTCCTCTAATGACAATACGTTTAATTATTTTCTTATATCTTCATGTTTAAATTTATCTAACCTAATACAACCCTTAACTGATCTCAAAAACCTCGTTTCTGTAGACTGCAATTTTTAATGTCATTTCATATTAATTATAATAATCATTATTCATAATATGATTAAGTTGATTAAGATGAATTATGGTTAAGAAAAAGAGAAAACCAACAGTCCTTTAGGAGGAAAAAAGCGCATCTATTATATATATTAGGAAAAACGTAAGAGAAAAGAGTTTTTTTAGGTGTGAATATATCAAAAGAAAACCAACAAATTAAGAAATACTGATACTTTTAAAATTCATGACGAAAAACAGTTGAGGTTACTATGTAATATTTATAATATAAAAATAGAATACCTGAGATCACAGTCTTCCCCAACTTCAACACCAAATCCAAAGTTGAGGAAGAGTGAGATCTCAGGTATTCTATTTTTATATTATAAATATTACGAAGAAATACTCATGCTGAGAACAAAATGTGTAACTATCAAAAAAAGTTGTACAGGCTACAAAAGTGGTTGAAAGATTAGTATTATTATCATTATTATTAATATTATTATTCAAATCACTTTGGGTTGAAGGAGAAACACAGTATTGTGGAATATTCCTAAATAAAAACAAATTATTATTATTAAGGCTTATTTTTAAATCTTGGAGATTAATAGAAATAAAGTAAAACTATGAAAGCGAGAGAAAAATATCGTCACACAATTAATTGAAACATAATATAATTAATTGGTACTACGTATATTACTTTCCTTTTTGAATTATCTATAGGTAGGCCTAAATCTTTAAAATGTTCTGGTAACTTAAAAATGTAATTAGAATGTAATGTAGCGAATTTTCATAATTTTCGTCATAGGATATTCCATGCAATAAGTTGACATTGTATGTATATTCACAACGCTCGTGCTATTACTAAAAGAGTCCTCTAACATTTGATCTCTTCCTTTAGGATAATTGCGACCTCTAGTTAACCTTTGGTTAGAATATTACACAAATTAGGCAGAGATTATCCACGTCTCCCTTTAATTCGCCCGTCCGGTTGTTTTCCTAGAATACGACAGTGTGTGAAGGCGTATGTCCAAAGTCGGTACACGCATGAAAAACCGCCCAGGAAGTAGGATGGCCTAATGGCTAGAGCAATGTCCTTACATTTTCAAGGTCTCCAAAACATCAACGTTGTTGACTAGATTTTTTTATTACTCAGGAGGTATTCTGAATTTACGTGATCAAAAAGATGAAGAAGAAAGAATTCAACGACCTACGTACAGATTAGATGATTAGATAGAATAATACGCATTATTATTCTGAACACACAAAACGAAAGCACTCCATGAGGTAGTCAGATTGTATTCTTTATTACCCCAACAATATTACCTGGGAATTTAAAATTTTGACTTTAAATTTTTTAAATGTAATGCACACCTCACATGTAAAAGAACTAAAAAATATTGATAAACTCTATACAGAATATATTGATAATCAATTGTGATTTTTTTAAATATGATGGGGCTTATCACAGTGTAATATGAAACCACAGATATTTGACACCGTATTTAATCACTAAAATGTATTGTAAAATGGTGTAGTTCTAGTAGTTGACCTGGTAGTACAAATAAAAGAAAGAAAGTAAAGCGATCCCACTACAAATCTTAGTAAATCCTTGGGATAGTGGGAGATTAAGGCTCCCACCTTTCTGGACTAGATGTCTGCCGGGTTGTCAGCCCTGCGCGACGGCTGCCTTTACCCCCAGAACAAGTTTGTGGTATTCATTTCCCTTAGAAGTTGAGTCGACACCAGGGCCTTGGTGTCACCAGAAGGTTTAAGTCAGTTTAAAAATCTAAACCCCATCAGTACCCGATTGCAATGCCCCATTTTGATTATTGTGATACTCTTTTTACTGACTTAAATACTGTTCTTACCCAAAGGCCTCAACATGTTCATAATTCTTGCATAGTTACATTTTTACGCAGATTTGATCGCATTACACCGTCCCTGGAACAACTGTCATGGCTTCGTCTACAAGATCGTAGAACCATCCATTCACTATGTCTTCTCTATAAATTTATCATACATCATTACCTTATTATTTATCACACCGTTTCACTAGACTCTCTGATACACATAAATTAGATACCCGATCCCTTCAGCACATTGTCTTTTATATCCCTCCTCACCTATTATTCGAAATCTATTACATTTTATTTTGCTAGAACATGGAATCCCTTCCGCCCTATGTCAGAGACTGTCAAACTTTACCATCTTTCAGAAACAAATTAAAAATAAAATTATTAATAGAAACAACTCACTAATATTACTTTTTACATAATTAATTTGTTTTTTCATTATTTAATAAAATAGTTTTAAGATTTGTCATTATATTTACCTAATACCTTGTATAATAAGCTATATATTAACTCATAGTTTATTACTTTATTTGTATTTTTTTCTTTTCTTTTTATGTATAGTAGATCGAGCTGTTATTCCTTTCTGTATACATTCTTTGATTACGGTAGTTTAATTTTAATTGTATTTAATTGTATTGCATTATTAGACATTATTTTCATTATTGTTCAGTTTGATAGATAATTAATTGTTTAGTATGTACTATTATTGTAATTTTTTGTATTTAAACGTAACATATGTTTGTTCTGGTGAGTGGAAGAGAAGGCCACATGGCCTTAACTCCACCAGGCTAAATGAATCTATTCCCTGACCTTCCGGCTTGTAGCGTATTGAGTAGTAGAAGTAATTTATTAAGGAGACTCTTTACAACTCAGGTCATTATCGTCACAATACTGGGTGTGAGCCTAAAAAGATTATCAGAGGTCTCAGGGTAGAGGTACTTTTTCATGCCATAAATCCACAACAAGGGGTCAATGGTTATTGGTTATGTCCTTTCCGAAGAAACTCATACACAGGATTTCTACCAACTCCAAATCCATCGACCCCGCCCGAGTTGAAACCTGAAAACTTTGGAATCAGAGATGAGCATGGTATGAAGTAATCCATCAGTCCATTTTTATATCCTGAAAGATATTGTTTATTTTCTAGGTTTCTTTATTTAACTATTGCACTTAGAAGTTTCCCTATTCTGCCATTGAAGTCTCCGAATATAATACGTTTTCTCTATTGTTTATTTTTGTTACGAAATTTTGAAGAGTTTCATAAAAGCTTCTCTTTGTTGCAAAGGTTTAGATATATCAGGTGCATATATACTTATAAAATGTATAATATATATTTTTTTATTCAAGACATAACCAAATTTGTTATAAATAGATGGAAATATTGCAAAAAGTCATATAGAAAGAATGGAAGACAACCGACTTGCAAAAAGAGCTAAAGAAGATAGACGGGAGAAGAAGAGGAAGACCTAGAAGTTAATGACATGGGAGTCGGAATATAGAGCCACGCACTTGTACGATGCGGGACTATAGATCTGTGTTTAGAATGATGACAGGGCTACAACGTGACTGCCACCAGACAAAAAACGCGTCTACATCTAAGATAGGATTTAAAATCCCTGCTCTGCCGTTACCATCGGAGTAGAAGGCAGGACTCAAAGACCATGTAAAGGCGACAGATCTATTGTGTACATAATTATGTTTATTGAATGACCATTAAAATGAACTATTAAATGATTAATGATAAAATGACTAACGGTAATGAAAAATGAATCCAGCACTTGGCTTGAAAAGTGAGAAAAAAAACATTTTGGCCGACACTGAGTTCTGAACCCGGAATCTCTCAAGTATAAGTATTAAACTTATGAAAGAAACATTAAATAAGATATTTTTCTATATTTTTTGCACAGAGGAAGAGATATCTTTAATAATGGACACCGTCAAGCTGACGGGGCGACGACCCTCGCATATTCGGTCGTCATAGCGCTATTTCGGTAACTTGGCTTCATTCCGCGGATGTGGCAACAACAAGACGTTTTTCTCCAAACTTCTTCACTAACAGTAAAAACAATCTGGCCAGCATCATCTTTGTTGCTGATTAACGTTTAACCCAAGGGAAGCCCAAAATTGCATTTATTTCTTATTTTCCTGATGTTAGCCTATGACTAAATATAGCCTATATTTCGTGCATTCGTCAATCGTCAAGGAAAATGGTGGTTTCTAATTCCATTACCGGAACTCAGTGTATGTCTACAGAAAACCCGCGATAAAACACACCACAAAAAAAATTACTGGAAGCAATGCAATTTCCTATATGCGAAAGACATTAGATATTAATGCGTACATAAATAAATACGAAATAAACATAGTTATTTATCATAAGTGGATAAAGGCGGCCGTCACGCAGGGCTGACAACCCGGCTGACATAAAGTGCCGATTGTCTAGAAAAAGTGGGAGCCTTAACCTCCTACTACCCCAAGGGCCTCCTGAGGCCTGTTGTTGGATTACTTTACTTTACTTTTAATGCCACGAATGATTTCCAAATTATCGATAAATTCACGGCTCACGAAGTGAGGAATGAATTTATCTAGAGAATTTGGAAATCAAGAGTGGCATTTGTTAGGACTATTTAACGAATAAAATTAAGCTGTATACTCACAAATCATTATTTAACTATATTTATTTTAAAATATGTATAGATTTAATGTAAACGGTGATGTTTGAAAACAAATGAGAAACGATTGGTAGGCTTCATTTGCTTCTTTTGTTCGATCACTGCAACCAGATCATAATATTATTTATTGCCAAAAGATCGCAATGTTGTAAGAATGCTCCCTAGTGGAGAAATTTATAACCAACGTTATAGGTATTAATTAATTTCTGATGTCCTATGATGAAAATATGTCAATTATATTTTTCTGCGTCATTTCCTGGAACATAATTCGTTTAAGAAAGTGCAGACATTGTTTTCTTTTTTGTGGTATAATCAATTGTTACAAATGTTTTTATATTATCTTTCGTATGCGCTATGTGTTGACATTCATGCACTATATATAGTGCCTACAATCTGGTAGCCATATTTCTTAGAGAGTCAGTCACTGCAAAATAATGCTATGACCTATTCAGAATGTTAAAAAGGAGGTGCTTTCTTTATTATGATAAACTTTATAGTTGGTAAATTCTAGGCGAAACACGACTGTGATTGGTTGTAAATAAAAAAAATCATTGAAATGTGATTGGTCATTGACTCCCATTTGGGGCATGAGTTAAATAGTCAACAAGATTGTAAAACTAATCTTTAATACATGGTCAGAATTTTCAGAGAGAAATATAAAACGAGTTTTTAAGTGCAAAATTGAAGCTAACATTATTTTTGTACATATCAGACATTAATTTTATATTATCATTAACACTTCGGGTCATTAATAGCTCGGTTCTAAGTTAGCCGTGAAGACAGTGACAACTTTTACTCATGGGTATCGCATTTCTAGTTGAAATTATATTTTACTTTCCGTAAATATGAGACTCGCAATTTTACTATCCTTTCGAAGAAAATTAAACTCTAAATTATTTTTCTTCTTCTTTAATTCAAGGTCTGAATCTTCCGATCCGTTCCGAGATTAGAGGTTCCGTACTTGCTGACTCCATCTTTTATGTGGACGGCCTACATCCCATCTTCCAATTGAGTTATAAAAATGCATGCCAAAGTAGACGACCAGGAAACATTTTTACATGTTCATGTCAATTTGCTTCGTATTCTTGTGTCACTAATTTCTGTTATTTTACTTCTAATTGGGGTCGGATGTCATAATGTATTTTCTCATATCTCAAAGTCACTCCTCCCAGTAAAAATCCAAAACTTCAGTTCTGCTATTTGTATTTTGGTTTCGTCTATTTTTGTTACTACCCAAGTCTCACTGCCATATAATCAAAATGATTTGAAAACAATGTTATTCAATATTAATTCAACTTCTTTCCTCATATTTCTCCCAGATACCTTCGAGATTGTTTTATTGTAAAATAAACTATAGATTCTATCAATTAGACCCGGAATTCTTGAAGCCTAAGGCGAGCATAATAAACATTCTAGAACACTGTTACAAAATAAAGCTCCAACATTATAAAAATATATGCCCTAATAAAGAAAACAAGTTTCAGATAGAAGCAAATTTACTTTGTAGTTTAAGGGTCGGTTTCACCAACAGAGGTAACTGTATTACGCCAGTTTAAGCTATGCATTATACACGGGGAAAACTGGCGTAATAGAGTTACCTCTGTTGGTGAAATTGACCCTAAGTGGTTGGAAATAGGTTTACCTAATACTTATTTTTAACATCACTTTAATATCCGGGCGCTATTTTTTTTAACCTGGTTGAGGGTAAGTCTGCCAGGTATTTTTATTATTATTAATTTCATGCACCACTATGTGAAGTCTATGTTTACCTCAGCTACTTCTCTGATTGTAAAAAGTTAATACCTATTAGTTGTTACTCATTGCGCCGCTCAAAAAATAATAAGAAAAATGGATGAAAGGGAAAAAGAAACACAGCGTTCGAAAAAAGTAAGTTGTTATGTTTCATCGTACCATAGGTCGTTCCTACAGAGTAATCTCAAAATTACCGAACTTAAGCACAAGCGCAGTATTTAACATCATTCAAAGGTATGATAAGGAAGATGGAATCGAATCTTTACCGCAAAGAAGGTAGTTAAAGAAAAGTTAAATTAAAGTGGATTGGTCAGTAAGGTCCAGAAAATCCAAGAATAAGCGCTCCAAGACTGACTGCTGAATTTCGGTTTAGTAGTAATGAAATTTATTGATTTTTTCGCCAAAAAAAAGAAGTACATTTTCATTTACATTGCGCACGTACCTGCTTGGCTGTACATGCATATTTTGTTCCATGAATAAAATAAAGAAAAAACATAAGAATATACAGTATAAACAAGTACATAGGCTACATGGCTATACACCTACACTCATACACAAAGAGGGCATAAAAAATAATATATGTGTAGTCTACGTCTACAGTACATACACATTCTTATATAAAAAAGATTAGAAAGAGGGATGTACCAGTATTCGTCCTAAAACTAATCGCCGGGTACTGAGGAAACAAGAGTACATTGGTAGAACAGCTAGGACAAACAGCTAGTAAGGAGAATAAATAGAAGAAACTCAAGTTCGCTGAAGTCCACTTACACAAGCCTGTAAATTGATGGGAAAACTTGTTTGTAGATGAATCTAAATTCCCTCGGATAGAAAACTTATAGTTAGGCGCAAAGAGAATTTAGGAGTTGAAATTCAGAATCTTCAGCCTACAGTCAAACATTGAGGAAAGAATGTAATGATTTGGGGTGAATATGTCCATCAAGTATCAGAGTATTGGCGTTTATTGAAGAAAAAATGACACCTTGACGTAAGCACCGATAAATATGGAATCAGGGAACTTCATGTTCTACCTAGATAATGACCTAAAAAAAGGTCACATGTTATAAACGAGTGGCAACTTCACAAATGTCCCGAACTACTTGAGATATCACCTCAAAGTCCAGACCTAAAATAAACACCATGGCGCGACAGGCCTAAAATACCCTAAGCTTGTCAGACAGCTACTGGCCTCACATTCACATGCATTAATCACAGAAGTGGGCGATCATTCAGCCAGTATAGGGGTGGCATGTGGTTAGTATGTCGGCTTCCTCAGTCGTTGTAGCTGGTTTTCTTAACCTGGAGCAGCTCGAAAATATAAATATGAGATGAACTGCAAAATAAAGTAAATAGGGCACCAGTTAAATCTAATTATGATATGAAAAGGAAGTTGCTTGGAGTGAAATATCTCCACAGTGTGCCAAGAAACTTGTGCCCAGCGTGTCTAAAACTTTTAAATTATGTAATCGAACGTAAAGGGTTTTCAACAAAATGTTAATTATTGTATTTTTAAAGAATTTAAGTTTTATTTAACGGTACGGCATTTAATTTTGTATGAATATTTAAATTGCTTTCTAAATGTGGTGCTTGAAGAACAATTAATATAATATAATTAATATGTAATATGCTATAAGTGGTAGTAATTGACGACTTTTTAATTTTGCAAGAAAATGTTTGAATTTGTTAACGGAATAAAGCAATATTTACATCATATTCAAAGTATTCCAATATTAGAGTCACAGTAATAATATTATAATTATAGACTACTAAAAACAAGTAAATATTCTACAATCAATATGTAGGCGGTATTACGTAAAAAAAAAAGTTTATAAATAAGAACAAAATAAAATAGTATACAAACGTATCATGGTACTCTTACATCTCCTAGATTTAGAAGTTCAACCATGATAAACTTTTCCCATAAAACTAATATGATTTGTCAGTCTCGGTGAATTATAGTTATCCTCGCTTCTGGTTCCTAAATTAACAGATCGGTCAGGGTCGACGGATTTTTTCAGGGCGTGAAATTCCTGAATGTGCTTCCTTCGGGACGTAAGTAAACTGTACACCATAAAATTTAATCTGGCTTAGCGATTAGCATCTTATTATAAGTAATGCCATGAGTGATTTCTAATTTATCTAGAGGATTTGGAAATCAAGAGTGGCATTTGTTGGGCCTATTTAACAAATAAAATTATGCTGTTTACTCACAAATCATCATTTAAATATAGTTATTTTAAAATGTGTATATATTTAATGTAAACGGTGATGTTAGAAAAAAAATTAGAAATGTTTGGTTATGTTTCATTTGTTCAGCACTGTAATCAGATCATATTTATTGCCAAATAATCGCAATATCGTAAGAATGCACTCTAGTGGAGAAAAAATGAAACACGTCATACTGTATATTATAACCAACATTATAGATTTTTTTTTTCGGAAACAACTGAATAAAATCAGTATTTAAAAACACAATTTTTGAACACATAATTATCAATGTGTAGGTCGAAGGAATCTGTTCATTATTTGCTATATTCAACGTATTTGTTAGAGAGTCAGTCATTGCAAAATAATGATCTGACCTGATCAGAATATTAAAAAGGAGGAGCTTTCTTTATTTTGGTAATCAAAATTCGATAATTATCGAGGCGAAACACGACTGTGATTGGTTGTAAAACAAAATTAATTGAAACGTGATCGGTCATTGACTGCCATTTGGGACATGAGTTAAATTGCCAGAGAAATTAGACATTACATCCATTTTTTGTTACTCCGAAAAGAAAACAAGCTTACAGATAAAAATTAAGTATTAGCAGTTTATTATTATTATTATTATTATTATTATTATTATTATTATTATTATTATTATTATTATTGTTATTATTAATTCGTAGATCAGCCAAAAATGAGGTGGGAGAAAAACATTAACCATGATTTGAGGGAGGTGAATTATACAGAGGGTTGTATGGAGAGCTTATGTCTGCGCAGTCATGAAACTCCGGATTCCATAGTACCTATGAATTACTTTTCATTCATTCGAAGCAAATATTTTCTTAATAACTAAATTTTAGAAAAAGTAAATTTAACTGGTTAGGATATATTTTGATACAAATAAAGAGAAAATGTTTTGCCTAATCCAGGATTTGAACGCACTGGTGCACTAATCAATTGTGCTAATCAGGCAATCAAGGAGCAGATACAAATCTTTCTCTCTTTGAAATCCCCGTAACCCATGATTGTGTACTTCTATTCACATTACAATAGGTTCGCTTCCACTATAAGATGATGATATAATATGATTTATTCAATACCAAATCAGCTAATTACAAATATAATATTCAAATTAATGTACTCAGACAAACTTTCCGCATGCTATAGTTAATACAACTAAATATATATATATATATATATATATATAATATATTTTATTTAATTGTATTCTATCAGTTATATTATAATGGGTGCGATACATGGACTCTTACTTTAAGGGAGGAAAGGAGATTACAAGTATTTGAGAATAAAGTACTTAGGAACATTTTTTGGACCAAACAGAGATGAACAGACAGGTGAATGGAGAAGACTACATACCAATGAATTACATGGTCTTTATAGGAAGCCAGATATAATAAGAACAGTTAAGTCTCGTAGACTGCGATGGGCAGGACATGTTGCACGTATGGGGAATGAAAGACTTTCATGGAGGCTTCTTGTAGGAAAGCCAGAGGGAAAACGCCCAGTTGGTAGACCAAGAATGAGGTGGGAGAATAACATTAACTATGATTTGAGGAAAGTAGATTATACAGGGAATGATTGGAAAGCATTAGCTCAGGATTGGGATGTATGGAAAGCTTATGTCCGTGCGGCCATGAACCTACGGGTTCGATAGTGCCAGTGAGTGAGTAAGTAAGTAAGTATTAACTATAGCAAACTTGCCTAAGTATTAATTTCAATTGTGTATATACAATTTGATTTGCCATGAGAAATCCAATTTGACATGCAAAATACAAAATTACGACAATCACTAATTAGAAATTGAAGTTTAAAAAAAAGGTAAAAAAAAGCAAGACTAAATAAAGATTTAAAAAAATTGAAAACACTCAAGTTGGGTTATGCATAAAATAATGGTACAAGCATTTATATCAGAAACAAAAATATGAAGCCGTAGCATTAGAAACTGAAATACTATCTACAGCCGAATCTTCCGAAATTATAAGCAAAATCGGCTTTAACATGCAAATAAAATGCCATGTTGCAGAAAACCTACTTAAATTCTAAGTAACATTCCCAAGGGTGGAATGTGGCCGATCACCCAGGAGATGGCGGAAGTCCATACCACCCAAAAAGCTGTTTTTTTTTTGTGTAAGCCTAATAATTATTACTTTGTATACAGAATTTCAATGTTTACACATCTTTCTGTTCCTAAAGTTTTATTTTCTTCTCCACTCGTCTCTATTCATCCCCTCCATGTCCTCCAGTCCTTTTGTTCTCATTCCAATTCTTATTTCTTGCATCCACGAGTTTCGAGGTATTCCTTTCTTTCTTCTTCCAGGTGGACACCATTTCAATATTTTTCTGGGTAACCTTTCTTCTTGCATTCGTCTTACATGCCCATTCCAATTTAATTGATATCTTATATAATCAACTATTGAATATTTAATATACATGTTTTGTACGACTTTTTCTTTTCTTTTCAATTTTGAACATCTTGTTGCTCTCTTCAAGAAATCCATTTCCATAGACATAAGGTTTTGTTCTGTTTTTGTTGAATTTCAAACTTCAGCTAATAATAATAATAATAATAATAATAATAATAATAATAATAATAATAATAATAACAGTAATAATAATAGTAATTAGTAGCAGTATATAGTTTTTTTTTGTGGAATAATAATCTTGAATTTTTTGAGGGTGTCAAATAGGGCTATGTAATAATAAGTAAGTTTTATATTGTCAGAAGCAATGTGGCTGTCTTGATTCATAATGCAGTATATTTCATGCAATATCACAATACTGCATAATTTCAATTTGACAGCTGTTTCGTTTCTACCCGCATAATTTCAAATATTTCCCTGTATATCCGGAATTTATTCAAGTCTGTCCTTTGCAGTAAGTTTACAAGGACTTATAACAACATAATACCATCTGGATTTAACTTGGACAACAGAAATCTTAATAACATGCATTATCAATTTTCACACTCTGAGACCTATTTCTTCATAATATGTATTATATAACTGACACACACATACACACACACACACACACACACACTATATATATATATATATATATATATATATGCATCCATACAAAATTTAAAAAATCGCAACTATACTTGTAATATTTAATCCAATATAAAAAAAACATTGAAAACGAAAACACGGATTCATCAAGCGAGTTGGCTCAATCCGTAGGAATTAAGACTCATCCTCGGGAGATCCAGAGTCAAATCCAGTGTCGAATAATGAGTTTTTTTTTTTCCAAGGTTTTATCAATTAATTAAATTTCAATAGATCGTTTGAAATTTAATTAACAGGGAAGTATTAAACAATTTTGAAGGTTAAGAAGGATGCCATGGTTATGTGTATATTACCGATGCTATTATATGGATCGCAGTCATGACCAAAAAATAAATAACAACAAAGACAAATCTACCAGAGGCAGATGGAACGGAAGCTACTCAACATCACGCACTGAGACCCCAAAAAGGGACCGTGTGGGACCTAGGTCAGTAAATACTTGTGTGGGGAGGAAAAGGATGCGATTGTGTGATGCTTTCAAGCGTAAACTAGGGAGCGTGTGATCTAGTGGAGTACAGGCTAACAAAAGTGAAAGAAATCTATAAAAATTAAGACACTTGTGTGAAGAAATCTTATTGCCACGGAAATGTCTGGTGTCCGAGGCATTTTCTATAAGCCCCACTGTAACAGGAGGCCCTTGCCCACGCCAGCTAATTCTAAACTATTCATAATTAATTAAATTTTAATATCAGTTGCATTTACACAATACTTATGAATACAAACAATATATTTTTTTGTTTAATGCAACCAGGTTGTCTTTTAGGACATTTGTGGCTTTCTCCCCCTCCTGGCTTTGGCATAATTGTAATTCATTTCTTAGGTTGGGACACCTGGAAGGCGGAATTATGTAACCCGATGATATGATGGATGATAAATGATAATGAAGCGCCAGGAGAGTTCTTAACCTAAATTCCTGACCATGGGCAACCACAGGAATAATTCCCTTTAAGGAAATATTCCTATCGTTTGACCGGGAATCGAACTCGGGACCTCATGACCTGTAGCCAGGAACGCTGACCACTAGCCATGAGGCTGGTCGCAAACAATATAATTAGATTATATACAATTATCAACAAAAGATACACCGGTATACAGCCTACTGGTATAAACTCAAAGCAAGATCTTAGGCATCGTATGAACCAAATATATCAAGCATCACAAAATAACATTGAAATAAAAACATAGAATATATTTCGATGTTATAATTAAATTTTAATATTTAGCAAAGAAAGCTATATATACCTTGCACACTCACATACATTCAAACGTATTAAGAATATAAGCAGAAATTTGTGATTTGTACATCGGCAACATTGCTATTTACATGTACGCTTTCTGTTACCTCTGAACTAACTACTTTCCAATCTAGTTGCTAGCTTGTAGTAAAGGTATAGATAAAATGACTATTAGCTTTATACCTAGACTAAATTATATGTAGATTCATAGTCTTATCTCTTCGTGTTTATAAGTCTACATTGATTTAATATCCAATAATGTTTAATCTCTCTGAGTGTACCATACATGTTAAAAGTAAAAGTAAAGTGATCCCACAACAGGCCTCAGGAGGCCCTTGGGGTAGTAGGAGGTTAAGGCTCCCACATTTTCTAGACAATCGGCACTTTATGTCAGCCGGGTTGTCAGCCCTGCGTGACGCCGTCTTTACCCCCAGAACAAGCGTCTGGTACTCATTTCCGTTGGAGGCTGAGTCGACCCCAGGGCCATAGTGCCGCCAGAGGGTTTGGGTCAGTTTAAAAATCCTGACCCCAACGGGACTTGAACCCTCGACCCTCTGGCTTGTAGCTCAGTGCCTTAACCACTGCGCTACGGCGTGCCCCACCATACATGGATCGTCTCACAGGGATGTCCATCATAAATGTAAATATTAATACGACTGATTGAAATTTTTTTTTTTTTTTGGATATGTAATAACATTTTTTTCGGCCTTTGTAAAAAAAAATACCATACATGTTATTTTTTACAAAGGCCGAAAAAAATGTTATTACATATCCAAAAAAAAAATTATTTCAATCAGTCGTATTAATATTTACATTTATGATGGACATCCCTGTGAGACGAGAAGAATTTAAAAGTTCCGCCATGCCAATTCCTGCTACAGTATGTGAAGCGAGTTGCTTCCGTGTCAGCCGACTGACCCTCTCAACATGAATGGCAACTATTTCAATATTGGCAAACTATAGAGGTCATTTGCCTCGAGACGTAAGCTACAATTTGCAATTATATATTAAGGTTCAACACCTCAACTAACGGGTCTTTCACCTAGCTCCATAGACGCTGTTTACACTAACTAAAAAATAAGTGTCTCACAGCCACAGTGTGAGAAAAAGTTCCCAAATTCTGGTCTACATTGTTCACTACATGATTCTGCTGTCGAAAAGAGGACACGCCCATAGCATTTGTTTTATTTAAAATTAATATAGACAACAATACATCATTAATGAAAAATACTAATTTTTTTTATAGTTTTTTTTCAGCAATTAATTTTAGAAATTTTAAATTAATCTTTGAAAAAGTTTTAAATTGTAAGCCATAGCGATTAAAACGAATCAAAATAAATTGATCAAATTATTATCCAGTTGAAACAACAAAACTCTAGAAAACATTGAAGATACTTCTCCACTTTTTACATAAAAGAGAAAAAAAACTTATTTGAGGCTACATGTTATAGATGATATTAGTGATTTATTTATTTATTATACAGTATAACGTACAAAATGTTTCGAAAAAAATTATTCCATAGGTAACGGTATAATTAAATGCAATTTGTAAAATTTTCTATAGAAACAATTTAATTTTTATTCTATCCATTATCAAATCTTCTTTTTTATCTTTCAGGTTAAATTATTTTCAAACTACATTTGTTTTTACAATTTCTTTTCCCAGTATTTTGTCTACAGAGGAATAAGACCATTAAACTCTTGCTACAAAATATATGCAAAACAATAAAATAAAATAAAATAAATAGCGAGAGCAATTTTACGTGAAAAAGTCCACCGATGTGATCTCGAGATAGCCTACTGCCTTGTCACGCAGCGGGCCCGGGTTTTTCTGGGTGAGGTTTTTATCGGGGTTTTTCCTCACCTGTAAGACAAATGTCAGGAAAACTTTAAGGCCCAAACGGTCCCCGAAATCATATGATCATCATCATTCATATTCATCTTAGATTAAGCTTAGGATTAGGGACTCTCCTGGCACATCATTATCATCATCATCATCACCCATCATATCATCGGGGCAACGTAACCCCGCCTTCCAGGCGCCCCAACCTCAGAAGTGGGTTACAAGTACGTCATGCCAGGAGAGAAAACCAGGAATGTCGAAAGACAACCTGGGACAATTACAAAAAAAAAAGACGTGAAAAACAAAATGGTTTCAGAAAAAGCCGATCTACAATAAATTGTCTTCTTATAATGACCCAGTTAACAAAAAAAAAGGAAATAATTAATCTGCTTACATTGCGTTCATTGACTATATAAAAGCATTTGACAGCATAAATAGAAACTACCTGTGGACCATACTAGAAAAGTTTTCATCAGCATCTAGTACCAGTTAATAATCCAGAGCTTTTACAGAGAACAAATATTAAAATTGACTGTGGGGATAAACCAGTAATAATATTTTAATAAACCCAAGGAGTTAGACAAGGTTGTCCATTGTCACCTATACTATTTAATTTATATTTGGACTATGTCATAGATGAATGGCAAGAACTAATGTATCGATATAAAATATAGAATTTCACTGATAACACTGCTCTTTGCAGACGATTAGAATTTAATTGCAGCATCAGAGAACTCTCTACAACAGTTTATTTTTCAATTAAATAAAATTGGAAAAATAATATAATGTATAGATATCCACATCTAAAACAAAAATATTAGCAGTTAAAGGAAATACTCTATTAAGAACAAAAATAACTATATATGATAAGAGGATAGAACAGATACAAAATTTTAATTATCCAGGATATAAAATATTTACAAACATAATAACTGAAGTTGTACAAAAATAAAATAAACAAATTTAATTAAAAGAGAAAAAACTTATTTGAGGCTACATGTTATAGATGATATTAGTGATTTATTTATTTATTATACAGTATAACGTACAAAATGTTTCGAAAAAAATTATTCCATAGCTAACGGTATAATTAAATGCGATTTGTAAAATTTTCTATAGTAAAGTAAAGTGATCCCACAACAGACCCGAAGACCCTTGGGGTAGTAGGAGGTTAAGGCTCCCACTTTTTCTAGACAGTCGGCACTTTATGTCAGCCGGGTTGTCAGCCCTGCGTGACGGCCGCCTTTACCCCCAGAACAAGCGTCTGGTACTCATTTCCGTTAGAGGCTGAGTCGACCCCAGGGCCATAGTACCGCCAGAGGGTTTGGGTCAGTTTAAAAATCCTGACCCCAACGGGACTTGAACCCTCGACCCTCCGGCTTGTAGCTCAGTGCCTTAACCACTACGCTACGGCGTGCCCAGCGTAGTGGTTAAGGCACTGAGCTACAAGCCAGAGGGTCGAGGGTTCAAGTCCCGTTGGGGTCAGGATTTTTAAACTGACCCAAACCCTCTGGCGGCACTATGGCCCTGGGGTCGACTCAGCCTCTAACGGAAATGAGTACCAGACGCTTGTTCTGGGGTAAAGGCGGCCGTCACGCAGGGCTGACAACCCGGCTGACAAAGTGCCGATTGTCTAGAAAAGGTGGGAGCCTTAATCTCCTACTACCCCAAGGGCCTCCGGGCCTGTTGTGGGATCACTTTTACTTTAATTATTTGTGCAGAACAGACAAAAGAAAACCAGAAAAGAAACAAGTACAAGCTGAGCAAACTCATATATATATATATATATATATATATATATATATATATATATATATATATATATATATATATGTGTGTGTGTGTGTGTGTGTGTGTGTGTGTGTGTGTGTGTGTATGTGGCTATGACAAAGAAAGAATCCAGGCAAATAGAGTCTGCAGAGATGAGATTGTTGCGACCGGTGGCAGGATATTAAGGAACAGATAGAAAGGAAAATATGACATCATAAATGAGTTATATTCAACCTTAAGGGGAATCACAATACCAGAATTCATATTATGAACATGTTTTAAGAATGGAAGACCACCGACTCCTCAAAAAAAGGTTATACATTACAAACCTACAAATAAGAGATTAAAAAGACTTCCATCGAATAGTTCGATAGATCAATTCGTTGTACTTTGAGATCCGAACAGGCCCAGGCTTAAAGCATGCTGCTGGTGATGATGATGGTGATTATGAATATTCTATTTATAAATATTTCAAAGCAATTTACGTCTTAAATATTTTACGGCCACAATATAATCAATTATTATCAGCTAATACATTTACGCTTTTTATTTTGATTTGCCTTAACTAGCTATTTAAGTACAACTATTAGGTTATACTTCCAACTGAACTACATCTACACCAGCGACGTAAACTAAAATAAAAAAAGCATAAGAATATAAATATTATAGCCTATAATCCAGCCAATATTTTCATCCAAACATATTTGAGAAGAATGAATAAGATTAATAATAATAATAATAAATAATAATAATAATAATATAATAATAATAATAATAACAATAATGATAATAATGATAATAATACTGCAACTCCATGGATTATGAAAATCGCTGATTCGATCCAGCATTAACCAAGATCCTCCATTGATCCCTATTCTCTGCCAGTTAAATTCAGTTCATAACTCCAATAGTTTTGATCGCCAGATTAAGATCCAGATTCCTGCATTAAATTGCAAATCCCTCCGCAGTAGGACATATATTGAGAAGGCATGTGGTAATGTCGAGAGCGATTCGTCTCTCCGATGAGGATGTTAAACTTGGCGGCTCCCTTGGTGCTCTTCGTATCGACACCAAGTTTCAATTTTTTTCCTCCTCTTCATCATCTTCCACAATTAACACTACTCAAACACTTTAGAAATATTAAAATATATATGCAGTCAATATACCTATTTCACCAATAGAAATACACTCATTCTATAACCTACTTCTCTCTCAAAACAATAGAAGAATACATCATTTACATAAAATGATCGGCCGAAGCGGCGTGTAAATTAAAAGTAGACCACATTAACGCCAACAAACTACCCAGCGCAGAACTCTAACAACGGAAAGTGCAATGGGTTGCATTATATCATACACACATACATACTTTTAATATTATGGAAAATAATGACCCAATCTCTGTGAAAGAATAAAATATTATCAAAATGCTTATCTTCAGCACGTATTACGAATGAATGATCAGCGCATACCAAGAAGAATGTATAATTACAAACCGAAAGGGAGAAGAATGTTGGGAAGACCATTGAAGAGATGCAAGGACCAATTCGACCTATAATGGGCTTAATCCTTGTTGTTGATGATGATGAAATAATGACCCATTGAATGAAATGATGGGCGAGTGAGAGAGTGAGTGAATCAATGCGTGACTGACTGACTGACTGACTGACTGACTGACTCCCGCGTGACTGACTGACTGACTGACTGACTCCCGCGTGACTGACTGACTGACTGACTGACTGACTGACTGACTGACTGACTGACTGACTGACTGACTGACTGACTGACTGACTGACTGACTGACTGACTGACTGACTGACTGACTGACTGACTGACTGACTGACTGACTGATGTATTGTTGAGTCCCACATTCTAATACGATACGTTTCTGCGTGTTGCCTTTATTTTCCAAACGCATTGTGCATTTTGCAGAAAGCAGCTTGAAATGAAAATATCAGACACTAATGTGACTTAATTAAACACACGGATCAGGTAATCGACATTCTTGTTTACCAAATTACAACGAGATCTGGAGTTTGATTCTCAGCTTAGACATAGAAGTAGAACTAACACAGCCGGGCGTATGAATTGAGATAAAAAAAGAACTTGTGGATCAGGTTTTCATTTAATATTCTCTTGCAGTAATGAGAAATAACTGGCTTAATTGAACCGAGAATTTAGGTTGGTATTACTCTATAGGATTTCTGATAAAATAAACCTGATCGAATGAAAGTGAAAACTGATTACAGTATTAATGCATAAAATAAATATCTTAATCCTATTTCCTGCAAATTAAATCACTTTCAAATTTCAGATTGTGATATTTTCTGTGTTTATGTTGAAAAATGGTAAATATACCAAACCAATTTATACTTAGCCTATGCTTTATAATTTTCACTAAATATTTAACTAACCCTTCAACACTGACCCAAAACTCTGAAAACCTCACCAGAATTACATTTCTGAACTTTTTTACTAGTACTTTTCGCTGATTTGCATTTGATTTTCAATACATATGGCCATTTAAATACACTATTGGAAGGTTTATAATTTAACCGCTTGAACTTTAATGTTTTAAAATATCAAAATATCTTAAAACACTGATTTTTTTTTTATACTTAAAGAATGTAATTTAATATATAATGCATTTTTAAACCAAGAATGGCATGTTTAGAACACATTAAAGTAATAAATGTAAACATAACCTTTATATAATTAATAAATACCCAATAAATAATTAACAACTTCTCGTTGAGTTATAAAAAGAAAGGAGCCGAAAGCAGTAACGAATATATATTCCAAAAACAGCCTATATACAATGCGATAAAAAAGTTTTTTGCGCGATAGTGCGTTTTATCGTTCCTTCAGCAATGGCGACCATGATTGAAAGTTCAACCTCCTACATTTCGGGGTTGCCAACCTAAATAACTATACTGTAATATTATATAGGGCTATTACAAACCACAAAGTAAATGTACTCCTATCTATGTATTCTACGTACAATGTATATATACAAAAATATACCAAAAGGTAGTGCTAATATAAAAAAGGTAAAGTGATATTATTACAGGCCTCAGGAGGCCCTTGGGGTAGTAGGAGGTTAAGGCTGCCACTTTTGCTGGACAATCGGCACTTGATGTTAGCCGGGTTGTCAGCCTTGCGTGACGGCCGCTTTTACCCCAGAACAAGCGTCTGGTACTCATTTCCGTTAGAGGCTGAGTCGACCCCAGATCCATAGTGCTGCCAGAAAGTTTTGGTCAGTTTAAAAATCCTCGAACCCTCGACCTTCTGGCTTGTAGCGCAGTGTCTTAACCACTATGCTACGGCATGCCCCTAGTGTTAATATACAGTATACGAAACAAATCACTGCATTTAAATGAACTGAACTTTATTTGAGATAATATAAAAAATAAATACGTACTTGCCGCCGTTTGATGACTGATTGGTGTTACGGCCTACTGTAGTTTCAACTAATAAACATTGCCCACACTGTTAACGTTAGTCAGTTGTTTATAATGAACACAAATATTTCTAACAAATATGCCATTATTTTCCTATTATATATTATTTTGAAAACACCACGGCGCAAAAAATAATGCACAACGCACGTATGTGAAATGTTTTACAGATTCTCGGAAATTATAAACCTCGCTATAGCTCGGTTTTTAAACATTTTCCTCGCTTCTGTAAAAACCACTTCCCAACCTCGCATCGTAATATACTATTACACTGACGTGTGGAAGCGAAAGCGAAAGTAAGTGATGCTTATTTGAGAGCCTGTATCACTTGGGGAAAAAAAGCTGCAAAATATCTTGCACATGACGTAATTCATCTTCTTAAGATCCACAATTTGAAATGCCACGGAATCAATTTATTTTTATTTCCAGCTAAACTTATATTTATTTAATTTACTAGTAATACAGTAACTGCAAGCTACACATGAGTCAAAAAGTGAGTAGCACCTGTTCATTAAGCTCTAACTGAACTAAAAATATTCAATTAAAACATTATGTCCATGCATTTATAATAGATAATTAACTCCAGGAATTTTTCCAATGTTTGGCTCTTTCGGATCACTGTGTGTTTAATTAATTTATCAATACTAAATTAAATTAATAAAACTATAATACACCTTTTTTATTTCACTGTTTGCATTTTGTAAATTTTAGGTGGAAATCTTCATAACTGTATTTAACACAAAAAATCATAACAAAAAAATTCAAAAAAGCTTTCTAAATAAACACATTTGATCTTAAAAACATATGAATGAACCTACGAAGGCTCTTTAAGCAAGTCGAAGGTTGTACTAAACTGGATAAAATAAGAAATGAATTCAAAGTAGAACCATTTATATGATAAATTAATATATTGTAAACAAAAGTGGAATGAACAAGCAGATAGAATGAGTGATGTATGATATCCAAACTATAGTCAGCAAACCTTTATGCAATTAATTAAGATTGCAATTTAGATATATTCCAATTCAAATTCTACCCCCCCCCCTTAAAAATAAAACTTTATACGTACAATATAAGTCTATGGACCCACTATAAATGTTATAATCTTATACACTATGTCAAGGGAATATTTATGAATTTACTTTGTATATATCGTATCTGTGTTGTACATACACGTAACATATGTAGAAGTATACTTTAAATTCAAAACTGTCTGTTTATATCAGCCTAACTAAAAGATTGTTAAACACTAAAATATTCATTTTTTTAATATTACCATATACCTTCAGAGACATGAATTTATTTTCCTTGTATTTTTATTGTATACTAGCTAATGCCCGGCGTGCGCTGCTACGAATAAATAAATGGAAATTAATGTGCTTTTATGTTTAGTTCAATAAGTAAAAGCGAAAATAATTATACATTTATATTTTTTAGATAGCCCGTGCTGATTACCCGGCGTTGCCCGGGGATCTACTTATCCCGATCTTCTTGACATAAATCAGCAGAAATACAAAAATTAATTGTGTTTAGTTAAATAAGTAAAAGAAAACATTTATATCGTAATTTATTTCAGATACCCCGTGCTGTTTACCTGGCGTTGTCCGGGAATCTGCTCATCCCGATCTTCTTGGCATAAATGAGCTGAAAGACAAAAATTAATGCACTTCTTATGATTAGTTTAATGAGTAATACGGAAAGTAATTATAAATCTATATCGTAATTGTTTTAAGATTCCCTGTGCTGATTGCCCGGTGTTGCCCGGGAATCTACTTAGGTCCTATCTCGATCTTCTTGGCATAAATTATCTAAAGGACAAAATTCGTTATTGTGAGTTATCCGTAAAAGAATACACGTCATGTTCTGCTATGCTTGCACAGGAATCTACTTACTTGTCTTGGTCGTCTTGGCATCAACGAAAGACAAAAATGGTTATTGTGAGTTATCCGTAAGAGAAACATATGCTGTCGCGGACTTTTTTGTAGAGCTTTTTGAGATATTCAATTCTGTATACATTAATTTTGTGTATTTGTTATGGTTTAGGCAGCGTAAGCCATTTAAGCGTCCAAAGAGCTACTTTTTTTCACGTTTTCCACTACAAAGGGCGATTTTTAAGGGTGTAGGAGTTGAGATCACAACTCTCTTATAACCTATGTTCATCCCGGGAATCTCCTGAACATTTTGCAAAAAGCCCCATCACAATCGGAACAACGGTATGGACGCGCATAAAGTACGAACGAACGAACAAACAAACAAACATTAATTTTAATATATTAGATACGTTTATGAATGTAGGCCTACATACGTAATTCTTACCTCGTCTACTAATGTTCTTGCCACCGTTTTTCACTGAAACATTTGTATTTGATGTTCTAATGAAATGGATTCTACAGTAGAACTATTTGTTTGCGTATTCCAACTTAGTAACATTAAACGTCTTGAATCAAATGAGTTTCCGGGAATTCAACGCGTAATACGGCCGTGTAATACATTGGTTACAAATTTTAGTTGTATCGTTTTCAGAAATGCTGGGACGCACTATCATTTTTGTTTCAGAAAGTAGCAAGAAGTAATGAAACATTACTTTACATACGACTTCATAATTTTTATAGATAATACATTGGTTACAAATTTTAGTTGTATCGTTTTCAGAAATGCTGGGACTCATTATCATTTTTGTTTCAGAAAGTAGCAAGAAGTAATGAAACATTACTTTACATACGACTTCATAATTTTACAAATTGTAGTTGTATCGTTTTCAGAAATGCTGGGACGCACTATCATTTTTGTTTCAGAAAGTAGCAAGAAGTAATGAAACATTACTTTACATACGACTTCATAATTTTTATAGATAATACATTGGTTACAAATTTTAGTTGTATCGTTTTCAGAAATGCTGGGACTCACTATCATTTTTGTTTCTGAAAGTAGCAAGAAGTAATGAAACATTACTTTACATACGACTTCATAATTTTACAAATTTTAGTTGTATCGTTTTCAGAAATGCTGGGACTCATTATCATTTTTGTTTCAGAAAGTAGCAAGAAGTAATGAAACATTACTTTACATACGACTTCATAATTTTACAAATTTTAGTTGTATCGTTTTCAGAAATGCTGGGACTCACTATCATTTTTGTTTCTGAAAGTAGCAAGAAGTAATGAAACATTACTTTACATACGACTTCATAATTTTTATAGATAATACATTGGTTACAAATTTTAGTTGTATCGTTTTCAGAAATGCTGGGACGCACTATCATTTTTGTTTCAGAAAGTAGCAAGAAGTAATGAAACATTACTTTACATATGACTTCATAATTTTTATAGATAATACATTGGTTACAAATTGTAGTTGTATCGTTTTCAGAAATGCTGGGACGCACCATCATTTTTGTTTCAGAAAGTAGCAAGAAGTAATGAAACATTACTTTACATACGACTTCATAATTTTTATAGATAATACATTGGTTACAAACTTTAGTTGTATCGTTTTCAGAAATGCTGGGACGCACTATCATTTTTGTTTCAGAAAGTAGCAAGAAGTAATGAAACATTACTTTACATACGACTTCATAATTTTTATAGATAATACATTGGTTACAAATTTTAGTTGTATCGTTTTCAGAAATGCTGGGACGCACTATCATTTTTGTTTCAGAAAGTAGCAAGAAGTAATAAAACATTACTTTACATATGACTTCATAATTTTTATAGATAATACATTGGTTACAAATTTTAGTTGTATCGTTTTCAGAAATGCTGGGACGCACTATCATTTTTGTTTCAGAAAGTAGCAAGAAGTAATGAAACATTACTTTACATATGACTTCATAATTTTTATAGATAATACATTGGTTACAAATTGTAGTTGTATCGTTTTCAGAAATGCTGGGACGCACTATCATTTTTGTTTCAGAAAGTAGTAAGAAGTAATGAAATATTACTTTACATACGAATTCATAATTTTTATAGAACTAATTATAGCAAACTTCTTACTCATTGAATAATATTGAATATTTTAATTGATACATGTATGTTCAATCAGACCTTTGGTTAAGCAAAGAAAAGCTTATAAAAAAGTTATAATTTTAATGAGGTAAGCCAGCGAACTTACTTTTCATGCTCCATTTGCATTATGTATAAGTACAATTACTTAGTTGAATGCGTTTACAAAGAGTAATTTGTAATATGCATCACATAACCCTATACACCTCAATAATCAGCTCACCACATTATTTGGGCAACTTTATTCCCTTTCATACACGCCATGTTACTCTGACCGACTTTGTGGCCCAATGAACTCATTAAATATACAAAAATGAGCGTAACCTATATTTTCGCCCCTATATGTTAAAAAAAGGCGTAACTTAGTGTGAACATTTCTGGAAGAATTTCGATCAAAATACAAATCAGATACGCATATCTGGGCATATTCAGAAATACAAGAAACAGATGAGCGGCTCTATGGCACAAGCGGGTAGATGCTCACCTCTCACTGCTGGTGTCCCGAGATCGAATCTCGGTCACTCCATATGGGTTTTGTAGTGGACAAATCGGAGCTTGGGCAGGTATTTCTCGGCGTTTTCTCCTGGCACAATTTCTTTCTACCATTTCTCCATACTCATCTCATCAATTTAGTTTCTTTTCGTTCATCTGCCCCCGTGATGATGCGTCAGGCGTGGTCGGCCGACACCCTTGTCATTCACAGACCTCTATATAGGAGGGCTTAATCTCATCTCATCTTTCGATCTGACCCTGAGTTGGACATAAGTTGAGGACGTATTTATATAAGAAGGAAATGAAAGGAATCACAGTTAAATATCACTCAGCTCTCAACGCGACAACTGCTGAGCCAGCGCCCGATCGACTTCCATAATTATTACTCCAGCATATTCAACATCGATTTAGCATACATGATTAATAAACACTTCTGTACAGTTTTATTGTGCTTTAAGGGATAAAAATATAATAAACCTTAATATAAGTTAGGAAGCATTCAAAGTAACTTCCCCCTGAATTATTCTATTATATTTACCTGTTGGTCGTAGAAATACATTATATAATGGAAATGGACAGCTAATGACAAATGAGGGAAATTTTGAGGAAGTGACTGAATTCAAATACCTAGGAACAATAATCACAAATAGGAATGAGATGCACAAAGAAATTAAACATAGGCTCAATTCTGGAAATGCGTGCTATTATGCATTGCAGAGACTCTTGATGTCCCAACTCCTTTCAAAAAACGTTAAACTGAAAATATATAAAACTATTATTCTACCAGTTATATTATATGGTTGCGAAACATGGACACTTACTTTAAGGGAGGAAAGGAGATTACAAGTATTTGAGAATGAAGTACTTAGGAAAATTTTTGGACCAAAGAGAGATTAACAGACAGGTGAATGGAGAAGACTACATAACAATGAACTACATGGTCTTTATAGGAAGCCAGATATAATAAGAACAGTTAAGTCTCGTAGACTGCGATGGGCAGGACATGTTGCACGTATGGGGAGTGAAAGACTTGCATGGAAGCTTCTTGTAGGAAAGCCAGAGGGAAAACGCCCAGTTGGTAGACCAAGAATGAGGTGGGAGAATAACATTAACTATGATTTGAGGAAAGTAGATTATACAGGGAATGATTGGAAAGCATTAGCTCAGGATAGGGATGTATGGAGAGTTTATGCCCGCGCGGCCATGAACCTACGGGTTCGATAGTGCCAGTGAGTAAGTAAGTAAGTAAGTATTTACCTGTTGGTTTATTTTGGGCGGAACGCACCAGAAGACCATTCCGGAAAAAATATATATTACCCTTAACTAACACGCTACTACTATCGACCTCATAGCTTTATGACCGCGCAGATATAATCCTCACAATCTCTTAACCTCTTATTATTCTATTTTAACTTTACTCTAGCAGCTGGAGCCATTAGCATCGCAATTAAAATCTGGGCGTTAAAGTTATTTTACGTGTCATAAATGTATGATACAAGACCCACGCTTTTAGTTCACTTTCGAAGGAACCCATACTCAAGATTGTTATCGACCCTGGATGGGTTTGAATCCGTGAAACTTGGAACGAGGCGACCATAATAACTACTAGGGTCATCGTGCCATCTCTAACCTGAGTTAATATTTGCCAAATGTTCCCTGATTAATTCACCTCCTCAAATTATTGTTAATGTTGTACTTCTGCATCATTCTTGGCCTACCTACTGGATGATTTCCTGGGTTTCCTAGAAGATGTTTCCGTGCCCCTTTTTCATTCTATAACCGTGTCAAATGCCCTGCCCGTCGCTGATTACGGTGAAAAAATAGCACAGCCGGGAAACGAATCCGGGTCTTGGACTACAAACAAGACACGCAACTGTTATAACATAGAGGCGATCGGAAATGAATAAAAGGAAATATACATTTTATATATAATTTGTTTGCCACAAATTTAATTCTGTCGACATCAAAACCTGAGCTCAGGATCACTCACCAGAATGATCTGAAAGCAATTAGGCATAATATTGTCCTTGTTTAATCACATGATGTAAATAATGTATTGTAACATCAAATATTGTTGTGCTGCATAAAATGTAAGAACTAGTGTTAATGGTTATATAGCAATGATTATGATTTCGTTCGTTGTGTTTTATTTATTTACTTATATCGCAAAAGATAAAACGTTCACGAATCAGTTATCTTATTTAGTTAATGGTTCATTTGCTATCTCGGTAGTATGTACAGTATAATACATTCCTATCAAAATAACCATGTACAATCATAGACATTAAAAGTAATTTGATTTGACATCACTGTACACTTGTAAACACGAAGGAAATGAGGATGCGGTTAATACGAATGCCGTTGTCATACAGCGAAGCCAATTTATTTATCCATTTATATTTACCCGACGTTGATAGACGCTTGTTTCCATTTTTCACCAAGAGTTCAATGTAAATACAGGAAAATAAAGGCCATAGTAGGGGTGAGCGGCCCCCACGCGCATTCGTCCCAAATTTTGGCCAAAAGGTGCATCTGATGGGTTTACGAACTCACCCGAAATTTCAACCTTGTAGCTGCTCTAGGAACAAAGATAAAAATACAACTAGTATTTTTTGTGAAGATTTTTTTTCTCAGGATCTACTGGACCGATTTTTATGAAAATAATATATGTTGTAAATATATTCAAGGCGATTCACATAAAAAATCAAGAACCCAATCCCACGAACGTAACTACCCGAAAAACAATTTAGTTTTCGTGATTTTTTTTTTCGGTTACTCGCTCACGAGATACAATTACGAGTTTTTTGTATTAGACAATAGGACCTCTTTCTACAACATATAATTTTTCCAAGTCGATCGAAGAGGTGGAGCATAGTTAAAAAATTAAAATACAATTTTTTGTACATTTTATCTACATTTTATTAAGATTTCTTGCAATATAATTATACTTTCGATCAATATTTGGTGCTGTGACATTTACGTTACTGGCCGATTAAGATTTTCACTGCCTCCCTTAATCATCGTCGCTATCATCATTGATGATGGCAGTTGTATTCTTCTTTGCGAACAATATTTTACGACCAGCGGCGATTCTGAGTATATTTTAACTGATTTTATTTTAGGTATATTGTGTAATTCTTAAAAAAAATAAGTAATCTCTTCTCGTTAGTTTTCATCTGTTTTTAATAAAATTATTACATGAATGAAACCAATTGATGCATCTTTTAGGATACATGTTTAATT
This sequence comes from Diploptera punctata, assembly GCA_030220185.1. Classification (NCBI taxonomy): domain Eukaryota; kingdom Metazoa; phylum Arthropoda; class Insecta; order Blattodea; family Blaberidae; genus Diploptera; species Diploptera punctata. Next base: position 969,412 of record JASPKZ010008902.1, read on the forward strand.
TAGGGATTAAGGGAAAATTACTATGGTTTGACCGGGAATCGAACCCGGGACCTCATGAACAGTAGTCAGAAATGCTGACCACTAAACCCATGGAGTCTGGTCTTATTCACGGCATAAGTTTGACTTAAATAACTTCTATAAGTGTTCGGAATTATGCAATTTGTGATCACTTATTTTATTTAATGATGTTCTTTAAGAGCTAAGGTCATTAGCTTCGCAATTCAAATCGGGGCGTAAAAGAGCCGGCAAATTTTGATCAGAGGCCTCTGTTTTGAGTCTAAGGCATTCTTCGTGCCGTAAATTTAAGACGCGAGAACAATAACTTTAGTTCTCATCAGAAGATACCGATTGTGAGGATTTTTACGGCCTGAAAAATCCATCGACCCCGCCCTGGTTTCAACCCGCGAACCTTGGAAACAGATGCGGGTATTATAAATACCGGTTCTAGTCCACTAAGACCTACTCATACAGCTTGACTAAGTTGCCTCAGACAGGGCACTTTACAGGTCCGAACTTCAGATCCTGACCATGGCCCACCAGACACGTTTTTGAAAGTTATGTTCGGTCGTCAAGGTAAATGCTGAGCGAATTTTCGTTACCTCGAATCATATCAAATATATATATATATATATTAATATAATATATAATATATAATATAATATATAATATATAATATATTTCAAAACGACAGTGAATTAAAAAAAAACGGTTCCAAATTACTAATTTCACTTTTGTCTAGGACGGCACTCTACATACACGGTAAAATTATCCGAAGTCACTCAGTAAATATGGTGGTAAAATGAAAAGTTACTTCCAAGATTTTGGAAAAAAACTTCTAAAATTATTGCCAACATAGGTGGACGCGCGCGTGTATGTGTGTATATGTGTGTGTGGAGAATATGCACCCTGAACAGAAATTGAGCATACAAGTTCTGAATAATGTATACAAGATGTCCCAGAATTGAGTTGACACATGAGGAAATTACAATAACTTACTACTTCAAACCCATATGACACATAATCTTACGAAGAAGCAAGTTCCTAACATGGATTTTGACCACAGATTTCCAGTTTTATGCGCCGATGCTTGTCCTATTTAAGCGAATATTGTATAACAGGCACACATTATTTGTTATTGCTAAATCCTCGTAAATAGAGAAACTATTTTCAATTGTTTCATTGGAGACGATTACAAAAAACAGAAGTTACTGCATTTTATAAACTTTATCAAGATACATGTTGCTAGATAGAAAACAAACCTTTAAAAAATTGGCAGAATTTTATAAAAAAATAATACGCGGTGTGTATAGAGAATGTACACCACGATGAAAATGTACGTACAAATGGTGGAAGGCTGAAAAATTATTGGAAAATCAACTGAGAGGAAGATCATTTCCAGAAAGGGTGTAACTATGACAACGCCACACTCTTTTTTTTTTCTCTAACCTGGCATTCAGTCATCTCGCATGTCTACTGCTATGAAAAATTCATGTGACGATACTACTTTTCAGATTTGTGTTGAACTTTAGGGATTTGCCCAAGCGTAGGTAAGGTTCGCTTCAGAGGGTGATTTCAAAAGAATTCCAAAGAGGCTTCAGAATAATGACAAAGTTGCATTGGTTCCAAGAAGGATGTTACTATTCGATGTTGTGAATAGCAACCATTTTCATAACAGGTTATTGACATTTCAGTTCTGAAAATAGCGAACTAGGAGATAACTCGCTTATTTGCAATTATATCTATTTCTGAACCACAGCTTTCCCAGACTTGTCGTGAAAAGTGGGCCGCCAATTTTAAATGGGTCGAGAATTCAAAGAGATTTCTCAGGTGACTGGAAAATTGCCCATGACGCAATACATTTAGCGAAAAACATCACAAGTAATGAGCACAGACAATAAAATTGTTTGAGATCATTGACTTTATTTTTTATTTGTTTATTTTATCTTTTTGCATGTTTCACTCCGCTATTACAAACCAATAACCATTTTACTTTAAAAGTCAAACTTTCCATATTACTGACAATAGAACTGTTCAATCAACTGTAATTTTTTGTTAAAGTTTTGAAATTGTTTCAACTATTGCCTAGATATACTGAAATCCGCGAGTTGCGTTTGTAGATAGTGACCTTATGATTGTTTACTTCATCGCTATCCCTCCCTTATTCACATCCCTTTGGAAAGCTTATTTCTGCCGGTGTATAGTCATTAACCAGAGTTCGTTTTTTTTTTGTCAATATGTCTATCGAAAGGAACGTTATGAAATTCTGAATACTTAAAATAAAAAGACAAGCTAGATGGTCACTTCAACGTTTGAACATTTCCACAGCCTCAACCGATATTAAAATTACTTCTTCGTTTACTTTTACAAAGGTATGTTTCTGTATGTGTCTAAAATAATTTTGAACTACAAAATTGAAGATTGAAGGTAAAAAAATACCGACCTAGGAAACGTTGGCTTGGATAGTCAGGGTATGAGAAATTGAATGAATGGAGAGCTGTTATACGAGCGGCCAAGATTCATTCTCTGAACTCCAGAATTATATATTTTTTTCTTTGATGTGTATTCTTATACTATCAGTTTTTAGCTTTTTCCGAAGGTCGATATTAAAAGTACTGCTTATTTATGTTTTAAAATACACATGTTTATATTGGAGTCATGTACACCTTAAAAACTTGGAAGACTATGGAGGCTAAAGGCAGTTCTGCAGACTTTGGCGAACGCTCGCATATAGCTACATTCACACAAAATTGTTTTAAACTCTTGATGATAGCTGTATAGATGTATGCACCAGTTGCAGGCCTGACATACGCATGAGGAAAGGTTTGACCCACTTAGGCAAAATCTCGCTTCAAGAGACATCTCAGTTTTTGTCTTAAGATATGCATAGCAATGTCTTAGAATTTAATTGCATAAATTTACTACAATCTATTTCTATTCCCTAGTGAAAAAATGTTATTTTACCTATTATACGAGTGCTTTATGTCACATTAGTACTCAACTCAGAGGGACGCTGCCGTAATTCAACTTTGTACTCATTACGCGAAGTACTGGAAATACTATCAGATGTTCTAATAAAAGTAACACTTTTTTAGTGACTGTTTTATTCAACAGATAATGTGCCTGTCCGTTTGTTCGTATTGTTTTCTTCCGTTCAGTAAACGGAGAAGTGGACATTTGCTTCTGAGATCGTAGTTGGTATCGCTTGCGAAAGCGCACAGAACATGCACAGATTAGCAGTAAACACACCAATCTGCTATCTCTCTACCTACCCAGAATTCTAGAGATACTTAGTGGGGAGGGGTCATTGCTTTCTTGCATTACTTTCTACATAGCCCGTGGCCTTCTGCCAACAAACAACAACATATAGTGCGTCCCACTTTCAAGATGAAACCAAGTGTTATCAGCTATTGTAATACATCAATATCAAATATATAGTCCTTCAACATAGCTTTATGTCACAGACAGAAAGTTCACATTTTTTCCATCATTGCTTGATTTTATACTCATCCATATATTAATACACGAAGAAAAAACGTTTTACCCCTTTTTAAGCAAATTTCGCGCACGGAGAAGTGTAATATTTGGCATAATTAAAGCCCATATAGAGAATGAGTGTTGAAGAGTAAAATTTATATATAATATGTGTTACAAATAAATTAAACAAAATAAAATAAATTGTCTCTAAGGAATTTATGTGTATTATTCATTTGTGTACTCATTCATTTGTTTACATTCATACTGAAAGTGCATTGTTGCAGAAAATTGTGCAGCAGCAATGTGAATTGACTTACTCTCGCGTATTTATTAGTGGTTTAAAAAAAGTTGGTACATTTTATTATTTAAATTAAAATTAAATCCTGTCTAATCTTGGTTTCAGTAATTTCATCACATATATATTTTTTTTATTTACATATTCGCACCTCGCACCTACTTCCATTATGCCTCGATATAGAACATTGACGGGTCAAAGTGAGAGACGAAGAAGAAGGGATATGTATTCCCGTACACGTAGTAATAGGCCAAATGCAAATTTAAATATTACAAATAGTATACAAATGTCAAATGACGCGTTATTGTTTTTAAATATGGCTTAGCCAAGCTATACCACATAATATATCCTATCGTTCGTATTTTTAAAATAAATAGAAAATTAATGCATAATGATGTATTTGTGACAAACTTAACAATTTAATGAATTGTGGTCGAATTTCAACCGCTGGGCGACCACTAATAGATATTAATATTCTAGTATCGTGGACATTCGCGAATATAAATCCTACCGATGTCGATGGGTTTTAAGGACTTACAAATCCTAAATACGGTTTCTTTTAGAAGTCATGTATCGTAGATTTACGGAATGTAAAAGATTCTCGAAACAGACTCTATAGCGTAACATTTAGGATGTCTGACTGATGTCAAGTATCCTAGTTCGATTCCTGTGAATGAAAACATGCGTCACAGGTACACTTTGTGCAACGAACAATAAGGTCGCCACGTGAAACCACACTTGTAGTACAACCCCTAGAAGTCTGTAATACTAATTCTGAAACACAGGACACACGATATCAGCGCATTGTGTTTCGATCTTCAAACCTATTTTACATCGAAAGGTACATTTCCGGACATGGGTGACTTATCAAAACGTTATCTACTGATTCCCCTCTACAAACCCTAGAAGTCTGTAATACTTACTCTAAAACAACCTGTATCATATAATATAAATTATGTGGTATTTTATGTTTGCATTTAAATATTACAGAAGGTAAAATTACATTCTAAGTAAATACTTAAATAAGACGTTCAGTTCTTCGCAGTGGTATAACCTTTTACATCGTTAATTTAAAGTAAAGTATCTGGTGATTTTCTGAACGTTGAACATCAGTTTTTTATTGCGATATTTTTAATATTTACGTAAGATTTCGGTTTGGAATGTCTGCCTGCTAGATGATCATACTAGGGATTCTATTTTGTGCCACATTCCTTGCGGACAATTATAGAACTACTATAAGTAAGAAAAAATACTTTTATTACAGTTTTGCTTAACTTAGGTTACTAATTCAGAGGATGAACATTTACAGATAAAAATAATCAAGTTAATGAAGAGAGTAAGCATTACAAATATTCTGAAAAAGGCCGGGATCGGTGTATAGGCCTATTTAAGGTTAGAAAAAATTCAAGGAACAAGTCCTCAGGGAAGGCTTTAAGCCGTGGGTCCCAAGTCTGAAGATTTTCAGGCTCGTGAAAGAACCTAAACCCTGAAAAAAGAGGCCTCTAAGCAAAACTAATCGAACTTCATCATCCAAGTAATACATTAGTTGTCTACTATATGTCTGAATTGGTAGATAGGCTGACAACATGCCACTCATAACATCTGTAGGGAAATAGGCGTAACTAAATTAGCTTGGCCTAGAAACTCCTAACAAAGGAGAGGTTATGGTTAGTCTCGAAGGGTCGTAAAGCCAATAGGTAAGTAAGACAGAAATAAATATATTTTATTGATTCCAGACTAGTCGTTCTTGACTGTGGTAAAATACATAGGCTTATATGTCTATAGACGAACGGATGGACGGACGGCTGGATGGATGGGGTCATGAGTATTTCCAACTTATAATTTTAGGTGACCTGCAAATTACATCTCTCCACATAAAGTTAAAACTTACAGAACAAAATAGATTCAAAGTCTTGGTAGAATGGAAGAGAGCCGAATGCCCAAGAGAGCCTGGAAATATACACCTTTAGCAAGAAGACCAAAAAGGCGGTGGAATGAAAAACAGGAAGAGGCCAGAAGGCCTATACCGTGAAATTGATTATGGCTACTTTTAGTTATCCACCGCTGTGGTTTCGGAGTAATGTCATTATCCCAACGGGCTCTGTATCGATCCCCTCTCGGAAAAATATTTGCTGGTGAGGATATTTTTGGGGATTTTTCTTCTTCTGTAAGAACAAATGTCGGAACATTCAAGGCTCAAATTATCCCCGAACACCATTTTGTGTTCATAATCATCTTATCATATTCCCCTTGTTTAGAAGGTATGAATGAAGGGTACATAATTGTTCTAATGTACACTTTGTAAAAAAAAGAAAGAAAGAAAGAAAAGAATGAGCTCACTGTTCATCTCGAACATTTTAAGTTTCAACGCGTTATTCACACGAGTAAACTAATTGCATAGTACGTTCTCCTTCCTCCAATGAAGAGCATTATTTTATGCACAACAAGCCAGCGAATGCTAAGCTCAATGTCTTATGGCTTGTTTCGTATGCAAGAGATCACAGGTTCAATTCCCGATGGGATTACATTTTTTAATTGTTAAAATGCTTTCTATTTTATTCTCTCTGACCACTCTTAAAGAAAAAAACGGACTAACAATTTGAAAGTATTACTATTTATTGTTATTGTTATTATTATTATTATTATTATTATCCATCAACTATGCGCTATTATTAAGCTGGATTTGACCTACATATACTAAATAGTTTAATTTAATGGTGAAACTTTTTTCCTCGCTAATACGTAATAAATAAATACATAAATATACGAAGCTATATTATATTTTATTACATAAATTTACAGCATTATTATTAAAACATGGTACTTCACACACAATTAAATTTATACCGGTAGCTAAATAGTGTTATGGAGTTTACGAAGGCGGGAATATTACTTAAAATAGTGTAAAGTTGACATAGAATATGTGACTGGAATCAAATGTTATGAGATGTATTTTGCGGAATTACAAATAAATAACAAAAAAATTGTCGAGGGATTTGAAGCTTGGCTCTCGTTCGTATTTCATTTCTTAGTAGGCTAATTGGTTTAACGATCTACGCTACTCGAACATCAGATACTAATTGTCTTGTTTACTTTTACACTATGCACTAAAGTTGAACTTAATTTTAAATGTCGCAATTTGAGTAATATTGTATACGCCGAACTCTTGTAAATATCTAGAAACATGTCTCCTTCACTGTTCTTTAACTATTTAAGACGATTAAAACCAAATACAGAGTACTTAAAACGTTTAACAATGCATTACCTTCTTGGCTCTTCGAGCATACTCAATGGGTCATAACAGGGACTCTTGTGTTTTGAAACCGCTCATTCTCTATTTTTTTGCTAAGTGTACGTGTTGTCTCGGAGATGGCTCTGGCATGAGGTGATCAGTCATCTGGATAGGCCTTTGTAGAATCAAAAATTAATGTATGTGATCCAGCATTAAAAAATTACCTCGTGATAGACCATAAACCTTTATGTATAGAAATAAAATATTCGGAGCCTTAACAAATTTTATAATATTATTAACAAACTTATAGGAATATTTATGAATGTAGGTCACTGTTTGACCCGGAGACGTGGCCTATCTACACGAAGAGTTTAAACTAAAAATTAAAAACATAACCAAATAAATAAATAGATTTTAATAATCAATTGAGTTGGTGTTTACTTGATGAAAACTAAGTTTTATTTTTATTTAATTAATACATTGATAGTTAATAAGAGCCATTACATTGCTATCTAAACCGTCAATTTATTGAAAATAAGATTAAAACAAAACTATGAAATTGTTCATCATTTAATATTTTTGTGTCCTTCACAATAGTAATAATAATAATAATAATACATTGTTATTAATAATTGTATTGTTATTATTTATACTACTATTAATATTATTATTTATACTATTATTATTATTATTATTATTATTATTATTTATACTACTATTATTATTATTATTATTATTTATACTACTATTATTATTATTATTATTATTATTATTATTTATACTACTACCACTATTATTATTATATTTATTATTATTTATTTATACTACTACTACTATTATTATTATTATTATTATTATTATTTATACTACTACTACTACTACTATTATTATTATTATTATTTATACTACTACTACTATTATTATTATTATTATTATTATTATTATTTATACTACTACTACTATTATTATTATTATTATTATTATTATTATTATTATTATTTATACTACTACTACTACTACTATTATTATTATTATTATTTATACTACTACTATTATTATTATTATTATTTATACTACTACTACTATTATTATTATTATTATTTATACTACTACTACTATTATTATTATTATTATTATTATTATTATTATTATTATTATTATTATTATTATTATTATTATTATTATTATATTATTATATTATTATTATTATTATTATATTATTATTATTATACAGAGAAACACACGTCGCAATGTAATTTGTTGGTTCTCAATAGAATCTGGAAAGATTGATAACTGTATCTGTATTTCTTAGCTTCACATGTGCTATACCTCCTAAGGCTCACAATCTAGTATACAGATACTAAACTAACATTAACTCATACATTTGGTTACAGAACACAGTTATTATTAACATTTGTCACATTGAAGGGCATTTCTGAATATTACACAAGACAACATTACAGTTCAACGATACAAGATCAAGCATTCGAAGTAATCATCTGCTACTTGATTTTAATCCGTACAGCTGGTTTTCTTTACGGGGTTTTATCCTGTTATTGTGGTTCACATAACTTTGAGATCACGATGATGATGATGATGATATTATTATTATTATTACCATTATTATTATTATTATTATTATTATTATTATTATCATTATATAAGTAATTAAATTGGTATGGGCACGTACGACGAATGCAAGAAGAAAGATTACCCAGGAAAACATTGGAATGGTGTCCACCTGGAAGAAGGAGGAGAGGAAGACCTCGAAACTCGTGGATGCAGGAAATAAGAACTGGAATGAGAGCAAGAGGACTGGAGGACATGGATTGGATGGAGAGAGACGAGTGGAGAAAAAAAAAAAAAAACTTTAGGTACAGAAAGATGTGTAAACATTAAAATTCTGTATATAAATAAATTATTATTATTATTATTATTATTATAGCAATAATAACAATAATAATAATAATGTTTAACTTTGCCTTCACTTAACCCTTGAACGCGGATGGGCACAAAGATAATTAGCCATGATTGTATGCTTGAACTTGTCCTAATAATTGTTATGGGCAGGAGAAGGGCAATTTCTACGTAGAACATTAAGAAGATAGCTACAATTACGAAGAATCGAAGGGGAAAATGGTAGTCTAGCAGAATTAATTCTGGTCTCAGATTTGTGATATAGCAATGCCAGTAATATTGTAAACAAACTTGTTTAAGATATTACTCCGCCAACTCTGTCTATTGGGAGAACTGAGATGCCACTTTTACCCGCCATATGACTGAATTGTGTGCGGAACTGTCGTCGATAGAAACATTTTGTTCTTAGGCAACGTCGTATCTCAAGAGAAATAAGACTGAATACAAAGTTAAGATGATAGCAATAATTAGAAACTTCCACTTATTTATTAATTTATGACAATTATATCTACATCAGTTAGGAAAAACCGGGTAAGTCTTCAAAGTGATTTTTTACGGGAGAGCAAAAACTAGTTCAATGACTTACATCAAAGAGTGCATAAATCGAAAATTCAATGCTTAATAACACCGTCACTATTCGTTTGACGACTTACCCGTTTTTTACCGAACGTGCATCGGACCAAAAGCTATCGGGAGATGTTAATAACTCATTTTCGACCAAAAGTTGACTTACCCGGTTTTTCCTAACTGATGTAGATTTATATGGACCTATCTAATCAGATGTTTATGCTTCTTCCATGATGTCGATAGATGCCCTTTATTTACATTTCCATTACGATCAGAAGTTATCCAGCATGCTGACTCACCTGTAAATTCTATTATTTTCACCATATCCTCAACGGCTAATGTGGGATATTTTTCACTAAACTGTTTGGAAACATTCAAACTAATTTGTTTCTCTCCGCTTTTCAAATGCTTTCCTTCAGAAATTCTACAGAAGCGTCCAATTTGAAACAACTGAAATTCCAACCTAAGTTATTCTGCATTGCGCATGTGTAAGAATTAAAAAAAATGCTTATTTAACCTATTAAAATAGTAATTGGAAATCTCAAAAAATAAAACCAAATCAATGGCAATATCCAAGGACCCACGATGTGTTAAATTAGAAATAGAAGGGAAAAGTATAGAACAGGTCATGAAATTCAAATATTTAGGAATAGAAATTAATAGCAGCAACAGAATAACAGATGAAATCCTCCATCAAGCAAAGAATGCAAACAAAATATCGGGATGTTTAAACAATACTGTTTGGAAAAATACAAATTTAAGAATAGATACAAACGTAAGAATTTACAAATCTGTCATAAGACCAGTTCTAACATATGGTTGTGAATGCCGAACAGAAACTCAAAAAACAAAACAAATCAATGAAACAACCGAAATGAAAGTTTTAAGGAAAATCGATGAGAGAGAAAATTCGCAGCACTTTTATTAGAGAAGAATGTGAAATTGAACCTATAAATCTCTGGATAAATGATAGAAGACTAAACTGGAACGATCACATAGATAGAATGGAGAACAGTAGATTAGTGAAGAAAGTACGTGACCGGTCACCTCAACAGAAAAGGCCTTTAGGACGACCACAACTACGATGGAAGGACGTCACCATACCCCGGACCTGTAGTGAATGAACACGCAACAAGCTGCCAGCTTTCATGCGTAGAGGAAGAAGAAGAAAATTGTAAATGTATATTTTAAGATTCTTCTACATAACTTCCTACAGACATGTGCTTCTGTAGATAATACATATTTTTATCATTTTTATATACTTTATTTCAGGTGTTTTAGGAATGGAACTACATTTTCGTACAAGCTCAAAAGTAAAGTCGTTATTTGACCAATGAAAATGCTTTGTTCACATTACAACTATAACTTAGCTCGGAATTAGTATAGTCTGCAACATGTGCGTGTATTTCAAACCCACCCATTGGAATTTTTTGTATTTCGGGTTCCGCGCTAGATGGAGATATGGGGTTATTGTGATCTATTTTCAATTTAAGCACCACTGTCAGACCGCATTAATTAGAAGTGTATTTATATGAAGGGTGAGTTTGTGTTTAAGTTTTTTTTGTGTTGTGTGTGTTGTATAAGGGACGTCGATGAAGAGCAATGTGAAGTTGAACCCGATTCCGCAAATGACGGAAATACTTCTGCCGGAAATACTTCTGACGAAAACGTCCCCATCTGACGACGAATCGGTATCAACTGTACCAAACGCTTGCACTTGTACCAGGAGAGATTTAAATCAAACATCTGGTGCACAATCTAACCGCCACTCCTCCGATCTCCGAGATTAAATTTCACAACTTTGCAATTTTACAGAAATTAATATGTATAACAGCAAAAAAAAAAAAACATATCCGTGGCACAGCAGCTCCGAAGAGTCAAGGTCGATTGAAGAAGTTATTATTACTTACTAGCAGATGGTATAACAGAAAGTCATATGGTTAGCATGAAACAATCCCCCAACCTTAGTTTTAGTTTTCTTAACCTGATTTCGCTACTTATCAATTCAAATAGCTTCTTAAATACAGTAATGAGTCAGGGTGTAAATTGCAGCAGACCATAATCGATGGTCTAGCTGCGAATTGAATCAGGGACATCTGAAATGCTAGTTAGACATGCTACCTTTATTTCACAGGGAGTCACGTAACAATGTTGATAATGTTTTTTTATAATCGTTATCATATGTACTTAATAGTCTAATTAAAAAAGCTCCTGGCGCGACAGGCCTAGAAGGCCCTTAGCCTACCATCCGGCTGCTGGCCTCACATCTACATGTGTCAATCACAGCTGTAGATGATCATCCAGCCAGTGTATTAGTACGTTGTAATTCGTAATAAGCTAAAGTAAAAATAGATGCAAATAAAAAATTTCCATTTAACCTTGACCTTGAAGGAGAATTTCTCTGCTACGCTACCTCCTCATGTTCGTGGCTGAGATATGAATCCCAAGCAAAAGTAAAAACCTATTTTTAAAAAATAATTATTTTTTCCCAAAAAGGTTAATTGTACTTTAAAATTTGCAACATTCGTCCTTCACAAAAATTAAATTCCAAAAGCAAAGTAAAAGAGTACATGGTCCACGATATAGATTGTAAAGTCAGATTCAAGGACAAAGAGAGATATAGTCTCAAAAACGAAGTTCAAGGTTGTTTGGTTGGGACGAAGCATCTGGTCTGAGTTTGTTAGATTTCTAACAGGTCTGTAAAGCACTGATAACAGTCATCAGCACACAGTCAATAAGTATATTTATACTATTCAGTAGCTCGTCTTGTCAATACTGTCATACCACAAAAAAATAAAGAAATGACCTTGAAGCTAACGATAATAGCTATGAGTGGGGAGGAGGTGACAGCAAGTGGAAGTTGTTTGCAGCTAGTTCCGCGGACAGAGAAACACTTGGCACTATTACACATGTCCTACCAAACTGTCTAATCACCCAAACCTAACAACCAAATGTGAATATATCCTAAATACCTCCGAATTCCTTCCCGCAAATTTCAAAGATTTTGGAGATATCCTAGATAAACATTTTATGGGGTTACATTTCGTCATTGTGTCACTGTTACTGAAATATAGTTAAAAATTAAATACCTGTTTTTAAATAGGGAGCATGAAGGTGAGAGACAGTTTAGTAGTTACGACAGAAATAAACAATGATTTCATTTCTGTCGCCGTATCAGAATTATCGCCATACGACAGTCGGAAAATATGGAACGAACATGGATTAAAAATATTTATAAACTCTTTTTAATAACTGGAAATTAATACCAAACTCAGCTATTAATTTGGTTAAACCAGAAATAATTAAAAAATAAACAACGAAATTATCTATACGAATTACTGGACTTATTTTACAATAAGACACATAAATGATTTAATATTTTAAAAATACATTACTAAACTCCGTTGAGGTCACAGTGTTAAAGTTTTAGAAATGTCTAAAATGCCTGATTATGAAAGTTTTAGAAATGTCTACATTTCTAAAACTTTAAATGAGAGATTTAGTAGCTGTGTGCGACATTAAAGATTATATATACACACACACGATAAATTAATTCATTGCATTTTATTACTTTCCTTGTATTTTATATGTATATTAGATAGGAGCTGTTCTTTCTTTTTGTACATGTTCTTTTTATTAATTTTAATTATCATTAACTTTACTGTGTTATTAGATCTTACTTTTATTATTGTTCAGTTTGACCAAATAATCGTTTAGTATCTAATATTACTCTAATATTTGTATTTGAATATAACATATGTTTGTCCTGGAGAGTGGAGGAGAGGACCACATGGCCTTAACTCCGAAAGTCTAAATAAATAAATAAATAAATATAAATTAATTTTTGTCAGTAATGAATTCAGCCTTACAGCTAGAACATTACTGATTATGAATATTCTTTTTCTCAAATATTCGATATTTTAACTTGATTAACTATTATTTTAGGTAAAATAAAAATATATAGTTCAAATCCGAAAAAAGTTTATACTTGCACTTCTGTGATAATTTACGGCCTTCAAAGATCGATAAACAACTTTCCTTTTTTGTACATTAGTAGAGCATCGACCGAGATCTTCAATGAGAACGTTCAAATGCCTTTCGTATAAAACAAACTTCGATGACATCGTACTCTACAGGTTAGTTTTACACGACAAAACTAGGTTTTGCTCTTTAGTGTCGCAATTATTTTGAAACGAACGCATGTAAACTCTGAGTTGCAGCACCACTGAATTCTGGGTATTTCGAACTTTTCATGTAACTAATGTCGGCTCAGTAGTTTCGAGGAATTTAGATTATGTATAGGTCTGCTCTCTGTAACGAAAATACTGAGCAAAACTTCATGTTTATGTAGAGTAAGAAAAAAACTAGAGTTTACATGAATTCGGAAATGCTTGGTTTTTGCATTATTTTTTAGGCATACAGTACTGATAATTGACACGGAAAGTTTAAATCTTATCTAAAAAGGTTTGGTATTCCATCTCAAAATGGACATATCTGCTCCTATGGTAATTACAACAAACTGTTAAACACCTTATTTTATACTGTCCATCTCTTGGATATAAGCGATACATTCTAAATATTCATTTAACTGAATGTAATCAAGTATTACGTCGTCCATTAATATAATTGGTATTTTAAAACAGAAAATGATGTTACACAGCATTTAAAACATTTATAAATGCTATTTTCACCACATTATAATCTACCTTATTACTACTTATTTTGTAAGTTTTATTTTCTTTGTTCTTGTTTGGTTCATTTATATTTTGTAATTATGTGTATCATCAATTTTCTTTTATATGTAACTACAGCCCTAATATACATTTGTAAAATAGGGCACCAAATATTATAAACAAATAAATAATTAAATCCTAAATAAAAATACTGATAATCTGTGCGTTTTTTAGAAATATCAGGCACAAAATACACCGCTAGTGAAGTAAATTAATAAATGACGACATAGAAATCATCCCTTCCATTTAGTTGACAAAAGGTCCTCAAATATAGTACAGTATCATACTTTAAACTACTACTACGTCGCTCTGGATAATCGTATCTAAATGAAATTGGTGACAGTCAAAAGGGAAACTCAAAACGTTTGTGCATGTTAACAATGGAGAATAATGGACAACAATACAGAAACTAAACTAAATTTAATCATGTTTTTGTGGTCGATATAGGTTCATTGTTGGATATTTAGCAGACAGGTTAAATGTGAATGTTTGCTGTGCTTTTGAAATGGGCCACATTCAATCTCTATGAGGTACAGCAAAAACTTTTTGAGTTTATCTTTGATTGTCACCAATTTCATTTAGATACGATTATCCAAAGCGATGTAGTAGTAGTTTAAAGTATGATGCCATATTTGTGGGCACTGTGTACATCGGTATTTCTTTTAAAAAGCTAAAACATGGATTAAAAAATGTAACTAGAGCAAGTTTAATTTTATTTAAAAAATCTGGAGTGCAAGTCTACTTGAAACCATACGTTTCCAGACCCTTGTTGATAAAACCTTATATATATATATGTTAATCGGCCGCGGTGGACTAGTGGTTATGCTCCTTGCCTCTGGTCCAGAGGATCGCGGGTTTTTTTAGGACGGAAAAATCCAAGGAGCAAGTCCTCCGGGAGGGACTTTAAGCCGTGGGTCCGGAATCTGAAGATTTTCAGGCTCGTAAAAAATCCTTAAGCCTGAATGAAAAGGCCTCTAAGCAAAATTTACCGAATTTTCCCGTCCTAGTAGCCTACTACCTTGGTTTCCTAGATGTCAGTATGAGGCGGAACGCTGACCACGGACCACTCAAAAATGACATCTATACGAAAACAAGTGTAACTAAATTAATATGGTTCAAATTCTTCCCTATAGGGGGAGAGCACCTAAATCTCTGTAAAGGGAAAATGTAGGCTTACAATACAATACAATATATATATGTTTAACGTATGAAGAACTGATATCTGAAGTTTTGGCAATTAATTTCGTTACATATATATACAAAATGCAGTGAATGAAAAACAAAAAGCATATCATACATACTTACGACTGAAAACAGAAGAATCTTATGAAGAATATAAAATGAAAAGGAGAATCGGTAAAAGCATTATAAGAAAAGCCCATCAGGAGTCATGGGATACATTTATAAGCTCAGTAGAACATGATATGTATGGAAGACAAGAAATAGGTTATAAATTAGTGAAACATCTAAATCAGACTGAGAAAGATTCTGCCAGATTGAATATAATCCCAGAACAAGAATGGATCCAACATTATGAAAAACTTTGGAAAAAGGAGGAAATTGAAGGAAAAGAGAACAATGAGGAAGAAATAAAAGTGGAAAATATTGATGTAATAGACATAAATGAATTAGAAATGGCTTTGAAAAACCACTAAGAATAGGAAAGCAACAGGATTAGATAATATAAATATGGAATTAATCAAATATAGTGGAATATTGTGTAAACTACGAATACTTCATCTAATTAATATATGTTGGCAGACCTATGGGATTCCAACCACTTGGAAAACAGCAATTGTGAAGAATATATTCAAAAGAGGAGACCGGAGAAATTGCGAGAATTACAGAGGGATTAGCTTAATGAATACTGGCTACAAGATATATACGAAAATAATAAATAATAGATTGAGAAACATAACAGAAGTAATAATAAGTGAAAATCAAAGTGGATTCAGAAAGGGAAGGTCATGTATAGACAATGTCTTTACACTGAAACAACTCATAGAAAAGAGAAGAGAACATAACTTAGAAACTCACATAGGATTTATAGATTTGGATAAGGCCTTCGATCGAGTAAACATACAAAAATTATGGGAAATATTACGAATGAAAGGATACCCGCAGTGCCTTGTTGAAACAATAAAGACATTATATGAAGACACAAATATAATTATAGATACCGGATTCAAAAGAACAGATGCAATCAAAACAAATACTGGATTACGACAAGGATGTAGTTTATCACCCACTTTGTTTAATATATATATATAGACGATATTTTTAATAAATGGAAAGTTTTAGTAAATCCAGGAATAAGAATGGATAATAAAATGTGCATAAATAATCTTCTATTTGCTGACGATGTAATCATAATACAGAAAAATGAAGACGACTTTACAGAAATCAATGCATGCATTAAATGAAATATGTAAATTATACGATCTAAAGATTTCTGTAAGGAAAACGAAGACCATGGCTTTTAGAGGAAGAGATCCAGTGAGAACCAAAATTATTTTAGAAAATCAAAGTATAGAACAGGTGTCTAGTTTCAAATATTTGGGCTGTGATGTTGGCTACAATGTGGAAAGAGATATTGACTCCAAAATAAATAAATTTCAGACGGTGTGTGGAACAATACAGAGAACATTCAAAAATAAAATTAGAAAAGAAACCAAGATAAAAATGTATAATGTTATGGCGGTTCCCACAATATTGTATGGATGTGAAACTTGGGCTCCAGTGAAAAGACAGAGGGATAGAATACAGACGGCAGAGATGCGGTTCCTAAGACAAGTAAAAGGATGTACAAGACTTGATAGAATAAGAAATGAGGATATAAGAGAAGAATTGAAAGTACAGCCTTTATTGGATAAAGTCACGAATTACAGACAGAAATGGATTGATCATATGGATGGAATGAGTAAGGAGAGAAATCCATTGTTAGCCAGAAATTATCAAGCAAGAGGAAGGCGTGATGTTGGAAGACCTAGAAGACGTTGGGCTGATGCAATATGAAGTCGGAACGGGCAATTGCCTAATCCCTGGAGTGATGATGATGATGATTTCGTTACATTCGGTTTTTTATCCCTAACTGATTCGAAAACAATGCAAGGGTGGAAAGAAGAAACAAATATCTTTATTTATGAGGCATACAAAAATAACTTAGCGCCTTCACGAAAACTTTAATAATCAATACACAAAATTAAATTTATTGACATTTTCTCGGTTTTTTTAAATGTCGTAGTGTCCAAATTCTTTCAAATAACGTCCCCGCGATCTTCTTGTAGTTTTCTTCAGAAATTGTCCTTTATTCAGTTCCAAATCTCCTGGACTAATTATATTTAAATTATTAATTTCATGAAACCAGTTTTATTGCATTTGTTGTAAAACAAATTCTGTTCGTGTGAACTAAGCTTAAGAACTCGCTTAAATACCTGGCATTGCAAGTCAGCTAATGTTCACCTCATTATCATCCAAGTTAGACTGTTAGGTTAGAATGCACAACATCAATACGATATATATTAGATAAATTGGAAGCAATTTTAGTGACAACTTGCTTATGTTCTTAAGCAACTTAGTTGCATTAGTGAGAGCGAAATATTTACATTTATTTTATAATTCAGCAATGTCCAAACTAACATTTAAGCTATGAGAACCGCATGGGCCTAGTACATCTTTAACCTTCATTGAAATTCTAGCATTTACTTTCATGATCAAAAATCCTTAAAATGTTACAGGAGAAGAGGCTCCTAATTTATATATTATAAGATTATTTTTGGATTATACCAAACATCCGTTATGATCCTCCATCTTTAGAACCCGACATCTTATAGGTTTTTTTGTTTTCCTTTCCAGTAGTTGATGTTCATATTGTAAAAATAATATTTATATTGAATTTTTAAAGTTTTTTTAATTTAATTGTATTGTAAGCCTATGTTTTCCCTTTACAGAGATTTAGGCGCTCTCCCCCTACATGGAAGAATTTGAACCATACTAATTTACTTACACTTGTTTTCGTATAGATGCCATTTTGAGTGGTACGTAGTCAGCGTTCCTCCTCATACTGACATCTAGGAAACCAAGGTAGTAGGCTACTAGGACGGGAAAATTCGGTAAATTTTGCTTAGAGGCATTTTCATTCGGGCTTAAGGATTTTTTACGAGCCTGAAAATCTTCAGACTCGGGACCCACGACTTAAAGTCCCTCCCGGAGGACTTGCTCCTTGGATTTTTCCATCCTAAAAAATCCATCGATCCCGGCCGGGTTTGAACCCGCGACCCTTGGGATCAGAGGCAAGGAGCATAACCACTAATCCACCCCGCATACAGGTGAACTCCCAATGAAACAACACAACTGACAAGCGAGTATCAGTGTCTTACCTTGTCAGCCTATCCGACGTAGAGTTGAATATGAAGGTCGGGTCGTCTTTTCACATCTAGTAAGCATTTATTAAAAGGCCTGTTTCAGAAAAATATCATATATTCGCCTGCTGGATGTTTTCCTATGAGGATATGAGTCTTTGGTTTGTGAAAGGGTTGTTGTTTAGCAAACAGAAGTATTCAGAGCCAGATTTCCAATAGGTTACATAGGTCCGGGCCTAGGGCGGCTCTTTCATAGGAGGAGACAGGTTTTTTATTACTTATTTTTATTTTTCGGATTAACCACTAATTCACCACGGCCGACTTTAATTTAATAATCTATAAAAAAAGAAGATCTGGATCTAGATATTTATTATTTGAACAAAATATTATAGACAGTGGCTGAATGGGATTTGAGATTATTCTGAACCTATGTTGTCTTTTTATCTCATTTGCTCGTAAAAATTGAAATTTATTCAATATAAGCCTATTATGTTGCAGGCAGTTTTATGGGTTGTCAATAGAGGAGCGCGTGAACATTTTAATCATTTCTTGAAATGATCTTTGACCTTCATTTTAATACGTAAATTGAAAGGAGAAAGTTGTCAACAGCCGTGCTCTAATTTCTCTTACAATTACCAATATCTGATCAATCTAAACTAATCAATCTAGTAACCAAAATTAATCACCATCAATTTAATTATAGTAATAAGTTTAATAAGGAAAGTGCCCAAAATGGGGGGAAATTGTCGAATAGAGTACCAACATTTTATAAGGGATGCAGAAATAAACAAAACTGTATTATACTGTCTTCAAATAAGCAAATCTTTGGATGGCCGGATGTACAACAGAATGCCTAGTATCAGTATTGTTGAATTTCGTTTCAATTATTTTTCTTCTATTTTATGTCTATTCCGTTAAAGAAAGCAAACAGATTTTACTGAGTTCGTTTTTTTTATTTATCAAAACAAAATGGGTATGATTATTGAACATTATAATATGTTCATTCTTGAAAGTAATTTTATAACTGGGCGATTAATTGGAGGATGATATTGTTATGACGATGGCTATTGTATGGAACTTTTTTTTCCTCGTTCATCCACAATTTCAAAGTATAAACAGGCAAAAACGTTGTGAGGTGTTCACAGATTTCTTGAATTGTTTTAATATAAATAATAATAAATCTGCGTATGTTTGTTTACGTGGATGTGTTTTTTACTGATTTGAATATTGCGTATACTCTTCCGTCCTAGATTTATAAGTAACGTAATTAATTACATCATAAATTTCTTAATGATAATCGCTCCAACATATATACAATTCAAATTTAGGGCCCAAAAATATTTGAATACCCAGTACTGTTTGTCTGATGGGTGACAATTTTAAAATCTAACAAAAGATCGATCGGCTCTTTGGAGTAAAGAAATACCAATGTCACTGCCAAAAATAAACCAGAATGATGGAGTGCAGAATAAAGTACTGAACTGTGCCCAGCAACATTTGCTCATTTACATATTTCACTTTTTTAATCATGTGCAGTATGTGTATATTAAAATAATTGAATTATTAAAATAAATACATTTACGCAATTTTCTTCTGACCATATAAACATATAATCAAATTCAGCTCGATTTTTTTTTCACTCCGCTAATAGAATGTTTTCTTTTTTATGTGGGCTGTAAGAGTAATACTATAGCAGTGTATTATTTGACGCTCTTTAATAGATAAGGACCGCGATTTAAAGTCAGGCATGTTTTCGTAAGGGACGCCTAATTTCAAAATTGAAGTTCTATTGCATGCCTTAGATCTATAAAACGGGACGTTTTAGATCCTATGCACAAATAAAAATACCTATGGAATAGCTGGAAAATGAAGCTCAGACCATAGAATTGCTAGTCAGTCGTGTTAAATTTACACCACAAAGAGATTCCAAGGAAAACATTTCAATATGCAAAATTATAATAAATATCCGAACCGTTTATTTAAAAAAAATACTTAATCTAATGGACGGGAGCCGAAATTTAAACCTGAGACCTTCCAAGAGAGTTTCCCTTAAGTTTGCATTGAGCCACCTGACTACAAGAGATACGAAACAATTGTTATCACTTTTAAGAATGGCGTGTACTTGAACTTTGTACCATAATGATTTTTATCTTGTTACAGTGCACTGACCGAAAAAAGATGGCTGAAAATCAGTCAATCAATACACAGAAAATCATATTTGAAAGTTAGATACCAGCTGTGTCACCTGATGTTTATTTTAATGAAGTGGTCTTATAATGTTTGTGCCTGGGTTCTTCAATTTCTTATTAACGCGGACCGATCTCTATTTCTCCCATGGCAGATTAAATATTGAATAACATTGCACAGTGATGTGGATAAATCAACAATCTGTAGATTAAAGGAAGTCCACAATGAGATAGCAAACTGCTTGCCAGAAATCCCCTCTTTACCTCTCATTTCTATATAACCTTAGCCTACAGCATGTACAGGTCCATCTACAAAGATAAGAGAGCATGAATATTGAATGCATTCTATGTATTGCCTTAAGTAAGTAACCTGTATTTCTGAGTTGTGTCACATTTAGTTGTTTCCAATTATATTTTAGCACACTTCTCTTACTGCAGCTACTGGCAATATTAATCTTAGGCTCGTTTTCATAGGGACTAACTAGAGACTAACGTTATATTTACGAAGGACTAATTTACACCATATTCATAAACATTCGTAGTTGAGAACGCGATAATCATATATAGATTTTAATTTTCGGGAAAGGGTAGTAAATTTAAAGATGTGCATCTTTGTGAATGGTGAACAACCATCATCATCATCAACAACAACAACAATCACGGATTAAGCCCATGTGGCTTGTTCCGGTCTCATAGATTCTCATTCAAAAGTTGGATCCATCTCTTCTTCGGTCTACCAACATTCCTGCGTCCTTTTGGTATGTATTTAAGTATAATTTTGGGAATGCGATCATCTTCCATTCTTTGAACATGTTCTTTCCAGTTTTTTCTAGATTCTTTTATTCTATCTAAGAGTTTAAAAATATTTAGCTCATTTCTAATATCTTCACTTCTTCTCTTATCTAGAAGTTTGCAACCAGCCACACTTCTCAGAAATTTCATTTCAGCTGCTTCTATGATCTTCTCTTCTCTTTTAGTTAAAACCCAAAATTCACTACCATACAATAGTAAGGGGACTGGCACTACTTTATAAAATTTTAGTTTTGTTTCTTTTCTTGTGCTTTTAAATATCCTTTTGATTGTTCCACATATATAATTAAATTTATTAAGTTTGTTAAATAGATCTTCATGGTGAACAATGAATTTTAATACGTAAAATTTGAGGAAAACTATCTCAGCATAAATTTCCTCATGTTTCCCCGTCCAATTACTAGAATGTTTTTGTCGTCTTCCATTTCCTATATTTTTATTACTACAATAAACAAGGAAGAGACGGTACATGCACGTGCAAATTTAGCATCATGTACAACACTCTCTCAAGATGATCCGTTTCTCATTTCTAGATTGTTTAAGCTTTCATGAATAACATTGTTCAGTATTATGGGTTTAATATTATGTGTATTTACTGCAATAACAGTATTTCTGCCCTAATTAATGTCTATTGCCTTGCAAAACATTCACTAATATATTTATGCTATTATTATTATTATTATTATTATTATTATTATTATTATTATTATGCCTAAAGTTATATTAAAGTTCTAAAGTTTTAATACTTCCAATCCTAATTATTAACGGGTGTTTTGTGACAAATGGTACAGAGTAGTTGGAAATGCTGACTTTACCTCTCATTTGATTTCTATAAAACCTAACCTATAGATATATTGGGTTTCATCAACACATATGAGGGAGGAATCCAAATGAACATTTTTGAAGATAGAAAACTATAATGTTATAAAAATGTTCACTTCAGGCTTCAATAAATATTAAACGATTAACATAAAGAGTTATGAGGAGCATTTTTATCAGCTTCTTTATTTGTTATACCCAGACTTCTTGATTAAAATTAACTCATACATGATAAAGGACATTTTTAATAGGGGACTACTGCAACGCACTATTGCGGAATTATCGACTTCAAGCTCCATAATATCATACTATACTGATTTGACACAAGAAGCCTACATGTCTTGTATATATCAATCAGAGATATATGCACTTTGACAAGTGTCGTATAGTTGGTAGGTCCAATAACTACAGTGAAATGCTTTGGTATTAATGTACGGCCCTCTGACAAAACCCAGTGGCGAATGCATTAGTAGGCATATGAGGAAAATACGATTTTTAATGGAACTAATTATCTGATGAATGTTATGGATCTATCCCTGTTCATATTTTAACGGACTTACTGTTTACGACTTGCCAATGACTGCAATTATGTACAGTTCTAGAAGACAATTGAAGTGAAATAAAATAAATTTACAAATTTCAAGTTTTCTTGTAATTTAATCAATTCTTAGAAGCTGTTAAGGGAATAAGTGTATCGCCTAACATTCCTGAACACAAGTAGGCTGGTATGTATCTGTGTGGATGGACAAAAGCATGTCCGAGCTGATACGAAATAAACCGTTGTTTTGCAGCTGGTGCATTCCATACCAAGACCTTACCATACTCACATATTTTGTGTACTGTATAGTAATCTAAGCTAAGACACGTAGATTACCTTCAAACTGACAGTACGTGCAATAAAGTTTACTGGTTGACCCCCATCAATAAATTCACACTATTTTTTTATTTTTCCTAATTTTTAAAAACATATTATTACTGTATTTTTCTTTGTTACGTTTCAAGTTGTTTCTTAAATTTTGGTACAATTTCCTTTTCTTCCTCTTTTGTATTTTTTTCTATTCCTTTATAAATTTTCTTAAGAATTAAGACTAAAAGTTTTTCTTCTTCTTCAAATATTAGAGCAAAGCGAAGTGATCACACTACATTACTTAGGAAGCTCTTGGGGTGATACAGTTAGGAGGTTTCAAGACAATCGGAATGAGATATCAGCCGGGTTTTCACCCCTGCGTGACGACTGCTTTTATCCCCAGAACATTTATCTTAAAGACTGAGTTGACCCCAGGCCATGATGCTGCCAGAAAGTTTATACTACTTTAAAAATCCTGACCCCATCAGGACTTACAAGTGCAACCTTCCGACTTGTTGCATATTGCCTTAATCAACTGTGCTAGGGTGTGACTCTTTTTCAAATGTTACTGGACCATTTTGAAAACATCGGTTTCCCAAATAAGAAAAGATTCCATTGCTCTGTGTTTTCTTCTGCGATGCCACAGCTACCGGTATCTAGATTTTATATAAAATATGACCCGCAATACATCAATTATCTTTACTATGCAAATAATTTCTAAAATATATTAAATTTCATAATTAATAATAATAACAATAATGATGATTCATTTTAGCTGGCAGAGTTAAGGCCATAAGGCCTTCTCTTCCACTCAATCAGCGAATAGTAAAATTATACAAAAAATACGTACATATTACAATTTTAAGATATTATTAAAATACAGACTAAACAAAATACAATGATGATGTAATCTAATACTAGCTAATACTAACAAAACATAGAATATAATAAAATTAAAATGATATAAAATAAAGTAAGTAGCTTCCTAGATGATTATTAATGCAATGCTCTATATAGTTGTTATGCAGTTAATGTTTTCATTGTGTCGAACTTAAGATATCAGTTAATTTGGATTTAAATAATGATAGCGATTGACAGTCCCTGACATGACTGGGAAGTGAGTTCCATGCTCTAGCCATAGATATTGTGTAACATTCAGAGTATAGGCAAGTCCTGTGTTGTGGTATCAAAAGTAAAGAAGAGTCTTGTGATCTTGTTCCTAAATTGTGATGAGCCGATAAATTTTGAAAACGTGTTGTTAAATAAGTTGGTAAATATGTGTGCAGAATTTGGAATAGTAAGGTATGTGAATGTAAAGTTCTTCTGTCATTTAGGCGTAGCCATGATAAGGCCTGAAATGAAGGAGACACGTGGTCATAACGACGGAGATTGGATATAAATCGAATGCACGCATTATGAGCACGCTGTAGTCTGTCAGATAGATCAGTTGTTAGATTAGTCAGTAATATGTCGCACTAGTCGAAGTGTGGCATTATGAGAGTCTGTACAAGTATTTGTTTTAATTTTGTAGGAAGGAAGTTTTTAAAACTATTTAGGGAGTGAAGAATTGAGAACACTTTCTTGCAGGTGTTATTCACCTGGATTTCCCAGTCTAGGTGTTGGTCCATATAGATACCCAGATTTTTTACTACTGAGCTGTATGGGATGTTTTTGTCATTTAGGAGAATGGTAGGGATATTTTCGTGATTTATAATGCTTTTGATTCGCCGATGTCCTATAATTATGTATTTAGATTGTTAATTTCATTATGTCAACCAGGATATAGAGTTTAATGCTAAATCAGAACAATAATAGTTTTATTTCCTGCTGGATATAGTAAATATCCTAATAGAGTTATTGCAATTTGCGACCAAATTCAGAATACTACTCAGAATAAACATTTCTAATTTCTGTTACATTCCTACTGATCAACCAATCTCCATCCTTCAGATGATTTTATTTGACATACCACTCTCTCCAAATGTCTCAAGAAGATATATTTACTCCACCTTAAAACATTTTAGTAAAATTGTTCATACATATTTTTGAAAATCCCTTATAAAACAGGCCTGTTATTTTCTTTATTATATTGTATTAGTTATTGCAGTATGTTTTAAATATCTACGCAACGTAATTGAGCTTGGCCATAATCAAAAATAGTTATGCCATATTTAAAAAAATTGATTTTTAACTGAATATTACCCTAAATCAAAACCTAAATGCCGGTAAACCATTATCAAATATCCATAGCTAATATGTAATACATTATCTTTCCATAATGGAAGTTTTCATCAATATTAGTTAGCCTATTCCATTTAAATTCATCCAAAAGTCGCTTTCTTCCAGTTCTCACATTGTTGCCCCTTCTTCCTTCTCTTGTTTTAGGCACACCATCATCTTGCACTAACTTCTAGAAATACCCCAATTACTACAAACTTGATTTTTTCCTCAATGTACTCTTTTGTTTCAATTTAATTACAATTTTATTGTACAATTAGTATTTTACTGTTCTGAATCCACTTATCAAATATGAAATCTAGGCCTTTATATTTTTCTAATTATATAATTCTTAGCATTTCCCTCAATTAGTATCTTCTTAATACCAGTGAGCTACATTATCTTTATAGGAAACCAGATGTAATAATAGCAGTTAAGTCTCGTAGACGGCGATGGGCAGGACATGTGGCATGAATGAGGAATGCAATAGGGGTATGGAAATTTGTAGGAAAACCAAATGGAAAGCGCCTATTAGGTAAGCAAAAATAGGATGGGAGAATAATATTAATTATTTTTAAGGAGGATGAATTATACAGGGGATGATTGGAAAACAGCTTAGAATATAGTGGTATGGAGAGATTATATCCTCGTGGCCATGAACCTTCTGGTTCAACAGTGCCAGGGTTTTTGTTACCATCTTTTTAATAGGTATAGGCTATTTCATTCTGCTGACTATATTAGGTTTTTCACAGCCCATATAACAGAAAGTATACAGTATAAAGACCTATAGACCACGTAATTTCAACTATTTTATTAAAGTGGTTTTGTTTAAATTATCAGTTCGCCATATGTGTATTTTTTTTTCTAAATATAATTAGCAGAAAAGAATTGTTTTCTTAAAACAAAGTAATCTTATTTATACGTACAAATCGAAGCAAAAAAGAGCCTTACATGAATTTCCAATTAACTATTTCAGAGTATGAAACCATTAAGCTTAACTATATTTGTTTAAGAAGTATGAATATGTGCTCGTTAAAAGCTATGAAGAAAACTGTATTACGCTTTCCATATCGAGAAATACATTTTCTATATAATTAGCTTCACCGTCTACAATCAAGTAATTTAAAACCTTATTCACATACTGTAGGTGTAAGAGTGTAGGAGTATATAGGCAACGTTTAAATTTAACAATTACTGTTTTTTTTTCTATAACTACGTTGATCTACAAAAATAACAGTAACAATAAAATGACAAAGTTATCAAGAAATCTAAACGAAATTAAATTCTTTCTTTGAATGTTATTCATTACACAACAGAGGCGACTTCATGAACCTTTCTTATTATTTTACTCTCAATACTGATAAAATTCATATCAAATTCCGTTGAGGTGAATAGTCATAAGATAGAAACTATGATGAAAATATGATGCAAGTCTAAGTTAAATTATTCAACATTTTTAATATAGATACTTCAACATCATCATCATCATCATGAACAAATTCGTTTTAGGCCATGTGGCCTGTACGGTAAACCTAACGAAGATGGTCTTGATCTTTCCATCGATGTTTTGGTCTTCCTTGGTCCCTATGTCCAGTTGGGGTATATTGGAATGCCAATTTTGGAAGTCTATATATACGTAGATACTTAATGAATATATTTTAATTTTACAAGTAACCCAGTATAAGATACATATATTAATTAGTGTTTCCCGTATAATTTATCATATTTATATTATTATTATCATATTATTATTATTATTATTATTATTATTATTATTATTATTATTATCGTAAGGAGTATTATTGTTATTATCGTATAAAATATTGTTTGTACATGAAATTTACATTTCTACATTTAATATGTCTTTAACTGTTTATAATTAGTACAGTATATATATATACGTCAAATATTAATTTTTATTTGTTTTATTTATTCTGGCAGCAAGTTGCTACTACAGACACTTGGAGTCTATATCGTCATAAACAACAAGAACAACAACTAGTAACAGAAGCTCATCCTGCTGATGATGGAAGTTAACTTCCGAAAGGCCTCCAGATAATATTATAAACATAATATTTTAACATAGTTGAGGACGACGGCACCTGCCAAAAAGGTACACATTTTAAGTTTCTATCTTATGACTATTCACCTCAACGGAATTTAATATGAATTGTATTAGTATCGAGAGTAAAATAATAAGAAAGGTTCATGAAGTCACCTCTGTTGTGTAACGTTTCTGACTGGCATCTAAATAGTTCAATTCCCAGGTACACTATATATTTCTGTAAGTATAAAGTCTGCTGAAATGGACGTACGCTGCAGAGAAGTGTAGAATTTAATCCAGGCAATTGGTACACAATCTACTTTTAAATTAAAAATTTCTAATCACGCCGGGTATCGAAACCGGTCCGGTCAGAAAACAGATACTTGAGGCATCGCGGAGGAATTACCTCAAATATTACATATGCGCTCTATTTTCTATGTAATTTTTGTACACACATACAGAATCAGTCCACCGCTGTGGTCTCGAGGTAGCGTGCTGCCTTTTCACGCAGCGGGCCCGGGTTCGATCCCCCGGTCGGGGCAGTTTTTCTGGGTGAGGTTTTTATCGGGGTTTTTCCTCACCTGTAAGACAAATGTCAGGAAAACTTTAAGGCCCAAACGGTCCCCGAAATCATATGGCCATCATCATCATCCTTATTATCATCATCATCCTTCACCGGTGTGGAAAGCAACGGGAAGCTACCGCACCTACAATTCCCTAGTAAAGCTGCAAGCATGAAAATGCTATGATTGCAGTGAAGGATCTGCCTTTTGGCAGAATTACTATGGAGAGGATACAGAATCATTCTGTACAAATAATATAAGATGGAAGGATGCGTAATTCACTTCCCAGTTTCTAACCAAACTCAAATTAGCTTAATTCTGGATATAAAACGAATCAGCAGTAGCATTAATATCAGCATGAGCAGTACTATTAGTAATAGTTGTATAGTAAACTTAGTATTTATTTCTTTAACTTGGCCGAATTAAGAACACATGGCTTCATCCACGCAATCAGAACGAACATATTACGTTAAAATACAATTACATCACGATTTAGATACCATACAAATGACAAATACCTCAAAGTTAATAATAATAATCAATTTCTCTAACGCAGTTTAACCTCTCATCTTACAGGTACTTTAACGTGCCCACGCACCCGGGCCTTACAGTGACACAACATGACGGGAGAGAGATTTTTTAATATGGATCACACACATACTTTTTTGACCACACAAGAACGTAGAGAGCCTCCCCGAAAAAAGTGAACAGCTCAACGTCACGGCCTCCTCCATAACATTAAGACGAAATAATAATAATAATAATGATATTAATTTGATTATTATTATTATTATTATTATTATTATTATTATTATTATTATTATTATTATTATTATACCTTGCATCCCCACGTAGAAACAAGGATTCTCATATCGGGAGTTACTTAACCAAGATTTAGATAAGCTTATTTCCCTACATATATGTCAGCGAGTGATATGTGGACCAGCACATTGCCTCAAAGAGATATCTAGTAAGGAACCAAAGCATCATTTCCAACCTGTGGTTCGCGAACCCCCAGGGGGTTCGCCAAAACTTTTTCGTAATGGCGGGTTTCGAGGTTAGGTCTATTATTGTTCCCTTAATTTCTGCAGTATTCCAATAATAATAAATAATAATAATAATAATAATAATAATAATAATCATTAAAATTAAATTACCCTATAATACCCTTTATTGTATATGTGTAACATCGTGAATTTATCACATTATTTCCACAATAAATTAATATTTACAGCGAATGCCTGATTTATAGTTATGTAACAACGTTAGGAATGCATTTGATTTCGCTACAACTAGGCCTACACGCTGTGTAACTTTTAAGCCATAACTATAGTAACTTTAGGTTTTAACCATTAAGGGTTAAGTTAATTTAAGGTTATTAAACATTTTGCTTGGAATTAAATTTTATGCATATTTACTGTATGTATATTTAAAAGTCAGTGACTCACCCAGCTCAGATCTTTGTGGAAGGGGTTCGCGAGTCGAAAAAGGTTGGGAACCGCTGAACTAAGGTATTACTTGGATGGGAAAGGTGGATTAAATTTTATTCAGTGCTTATAATTTAGGCCTGAGGTTCTCTTACGAGCCCGAAAATCTTCAGATTCATGGCTTAAAGATCCTCCCGGAGGACATTTATTTTTTATTTTTCCAACCAAAAAATAATCCATCATCCCGGGCGGGTTTAAAACTGCGACTCCTAGACCACCGACGATAATAATAATAATAATAATAATAATAATAATAATAAATGATGACGATGATGATGATGATGATAATAATAATAATAATAATAATAATAATAATAATAATAATAATAATAATAATAATCTCACTGGCACCAACGAACACGCAGGTTCATGGCAGCGCGGACATAAAGCTACCCATACATCCCTATCACGAGCTAATGTTTTCCAATCATCCTCTGTATAATCTACTTCCCTCAAAACATTGTTACTGTTATTCTCCCACCTCATTCTTGGTCTATCAAATGGACGTTTTCCCTCTGATTTTCCTTCAAGAAGTTTCCATGCACCTCTTTCATTCCCCATAACTACTGTTATTGTATCTGGTTTCCCATAAAGATCATGTAGCTCTCTGTTATAAGGAAATAAAATTAAGAGAATCAAATAGTCGGTTATTTACATGTTTATGTATTCTATTTATTTCACACTTACCGTTAGTTTTAGGTCTAACTTATGAAAGAAATTAAGTCTACAGTTATAATATTTGTGTCAATCTCTAATGGCCTCGAGGTATGTCGTTGCGTCGTACGCAACGAGCCCGGATTCCATTTCCCGGTCAAGTTTCCTAAGGTTTTCTTTCCAGGGTTTTTCTTTACATATAAGGGCAAATGTCAGGAAATTTTAAGGCCCAAATGGTCTCCGAATCTGGCCATCACAATCATCATATTCCCCTTGTTTAGTATGAATGTATGGGTGAATGGTGTGTGTGTGTCTTAAATGTTAATTTTGTCTCGGAGGCGGCCCTCTTATTGAGCTGATCACTTATCAAGGGAGGCCCGCACGTCATTGTGTAGCCAGAAAAAGTTAAGTGTGTGGTCCAGAGTTTAAAATGCTCTTCCAACAGGTGTGTCCCTCTAAGAATGATGTGTGTCACGTAAAAGTGTATATAAGGGAGATGTTAAACTAAGGTAAAGTGAGAGATAATTAAAATATTTGAATACACTTGGCATGTATGCCTATCCTGCCTGTATAATTAGTTTTTGCGCGATAGTGCGTTTTGTCGTACTTACAGCAATACTTACTTACTTACTTACTTAACTCACTGGCATATCGAACCCGTAGGTTCATGGCCGCACGGACATAAGCTCTCCATACATCCCTATCCTGAGCTAATGCTTTCCAATCATTCCCTGTATAATCTACTTCACTCAAATCATAGTTAATGTTATTCTCCCACCTCATTCTTGGTCTACCAACTGGGCGTTTTCCCTCTGGCTTTCCTACAAGAAGCTTCCATGCAAGTCTTTCATTCCCCATTCGTGCAACATGTCCTGCCCATCGCAGTCTACGAGACTTAACTGTTCTTATTATATCTGGCTTCAGCAATGGCGACCATTATTGAAAGTTCAATTTCCTACATTTCGGGTTGACAATCTAAATAATTCTACTGTAATAAAATAACTATACTGTAATATTACATATAATGCGTGTGAGAAGTAAAACCACTGTCCTCTATGTATACTACATACGATGTATATACAAGAAATATCTGAAAGTTAGTGTTAATATAGGCCTACATTATACGAAACAAATCACTGCATTTTAAATGAACTCAACTTTATTTGAAACGATATAAAACAATAAATACTTACTTGCTGTCATTATATCACTAAATTGGTCTCACGGCCTCCTGTTGTTTCAACTAATAAAAGCATTGCCCACACTGTTAACGTTAATCAATTCTTTATAATGAACGCAAATATTTCTAACAAAGATGTTATTATTTTACTATTATTTTGAAAACACCATCGCGCAAAAAATAATGTACAACGCACGTTTGCGAAGTGTTTTACAGAATCTCGGAAATTTTCCTCGATTCTGTAAAAACCACTTCCCAACCTCGCATCGTAAAATACTATTTCCGTACAACCTTACTCATTAAATCTTAATGATATTGAGAATATACTATTAACATTGTATGGCTCATGGTAATGAAATTCCAATCCAGCATTTGCCCTGAACGACTAAAGGAAAACCACAAAAAAAGAAAAAAAGAAACCTTGTTCTCCTGAATCTGAGTCTCAAACGCTATTGTCTGATCCAAGTAACTTACTTAATATATATTACCAGAGTTTATCTTTATTTCTGTTGAAAAAGGAGTGCTATTCCAGGTGCAAGCTGCACGAATGTAGGCCACTAATGCAAGAGTCGTTGCGATAGGTCAGT
Source organism: Diploptera punctata (assembly GCA_030220185.1). Lineage (NCBI taxonomy): Eukaryota > Metazoa > Arthropoda > Insecta > Blattodea > Blaberidae > Diploptera > Diploptera punctata. The sequence continues at coordinate 1,001,385 of JASPKZ010008902.1, forward strand.
TACGTTATGATATCCGGTACTACTGCCACCTATTTCAACTTTAAGGTCACTTACAATCGGTCTTCCTTGTCTTCAGGGCACCACAACAATATAAACAATTTACTTCCCGCATTGAACTCTCTCACAAGTATAATTGCACATCTGAGAATACAAAAACTTACCGGTTCTCAATATACAGAGTGAAAGAAATATAAGTGGGTAGATTATGGCAAATATGATAAAACTTCGTTGTGGTCTGTGAGTCGCAAATACAGACTACGTTTTCTTTTAAAAAAAGTTTGTTGGTGCATTACTTTATAATTATGATGACTATGTAACTCAGGCCCCAAATGGGAGTCAATGAATTTTGTTTTAAAACCAATCACATTCGTGTTTAACCTAGATAATTATCGGATTTTGATTACCAAAATAAAGAAATCTCCTCATTTTTAATATTCTGATCAGGTCATAGTATTATTTTGCAGTGACTGACTCTAACAAATACGTTGAATATAGCAAATAATGAACAGATTCCTTCGCCCTACACATTTGATAATTGTGTGTTGAATAATTGTGTTTTTAAATAACGATTTTAACTGAGTTGTTTCCGAAAAAAATGAATTAATAACCTATAATGTTGGTTATAATATACAGTTTGATGTGTTTCATTTTTTCTCCATTAGGGTGCATCTTACAATATTGCGATCCTTTGGCAATAAATAATACGATCAAGTTGCAGTGATGAACAAATGAAACATAACCAAACATTTCTCATTTGTTTTCAAACACCGCCGTTTACATTAAATATATACATATTTTAAAATATGTATATTTAAATAATGATTTATGAGTAAACAGCTTGATTTTATACGTTAAATAGTCCTAACAAATGCCACTCTTGATTTCCAAATCCTCTAGATAAATTGGAAATCACTCGTTGCATTACTTATGAAAATTGGATTGATTTTTTACACAGTGCATAGTAGACATGAAATTAAACGTTTTCCTTGAGTATTTTTTCAATAAAGTACACAATACACCTCTGAAATGTCAGTTTTCCTTGAACACGCGAACCCCGGTTCCAGAGTCAGCTATATCATTGTATACTGGAAAAATACAAAAAGTAATATAAGTATGCAGTTTTTAAGTAGTAATTACTTGTAAAATGTAATCAACTTGTCTTATACACTTAGGGTCGCAAATGTATAATTTTCTCAGAATAAATATTTTTTGTATAGAAATTTATTGATGCATTAATGATGGCGAGTATAGGTTGATTGCCGCACATCACACATGACCCTTAATGCACAGCCTTTTCCTTTGGTATTTTTTGATCTCATGATTTGTTTGAGCACAAAGTAGGCCTATGTTAAAAACAAATGTACCTTTATAATGACATTATGCAAGAAAGTGGAAGGAATTTTCACGACTTTTAAAAATTCTTAGTTCCTTCAGAATGGAAATAAGCCCTGGGCCCCGTGTCGTAGATTTGCAGTACATAAATTAACTTTAGGTCACATCTTTGATATAATGAATAGTGTGTCTCTTTGACTTTCAGTGTCAGATTCAATACCTGGATACACCATAACATTTTTTTTTTGAATAGATTGGAACGGTCCGTTCAGCTTCATGGGAAATCAAATAGCTACTTTATATGAGAAACAATATCGAAATTCGTTCAGGACGAATAATGTTTTATGTACTGCGTCACGCTAACCACATGATTCTTCTTCTTCTTCTTCATCTTCTTCTTAAGTGGCACTACAGTCCAAAGCGGACCTTCAACTCCTCCACCAACCTCCTCCGGTCGTCTCAATCCTTAGATCTTATATTCCACCTTCTGATTTTACATTTCTTAATATAATTGTATACATCATCCCACCATCTGGTTTTAGGTTCCCTCTTTGTCTTTTCTTTGTTGTTGATTAACAAAAATTTGATAAGGGGATCTCTTTTCCCCCATTCTATTCACATGTCCTATCCACTTCAGTCTCATAATTTTTATAAATAAGACTGTATCCAGATCCATATGCAGCTCTTTCATGTTAATCTACCAACCTGTGATAGCAAAAATACTTTAGACGCCCTTGGTTCTACGTATTATGTCAAGAACCTTGTAAATCAACAGTTTGACGCTGTTTATTTCTGCTGATTAAACTTTTAGAAAGGGGGAATTAATATGTTTCAATTAAAAATATTGAAAATTACGCAGTTCAAAAGTCCGACTACGGATTAGACATCTGAGTTCTAAATCCAAAACTGAGGGATCTGAAATGATTATTCACCAGCAGATCAAACTTAAGAGTCCTCTCAACCTCGTTTTAAGTTAGTACCGAAATTTTTTGTGCTAATGTACCTAAAGAGAACATCGGGCTACTAATTTCCCCTTCAAGGTGTCACAAGATGAAAATAGGAGCAAATACTTAAAACTGGATGTGTCTATTTGGGTAAAATTAAGTTTCACATTGATCATTATTTTTGTCAAGTTCTTCTCCTCTTTACTCTTTACCAAGTTAACTGATATTCCCATTCTATAATGGAAATATCGAATTTTGAAAGACTGCTCCTGATTTAGATTCTTCAATCCTCCCATTGGTCAACATAAATTGTAGACTACTATATTCTTTACTTATAATGAGTGTATTACGATTAGGAGTGTAGTAAGTGAGGTTTATGAAAACGAGGAAGAATTTCAAAAGACGTGACAGTCGAGTCTTTTCAATTTCAGAGTTTTGTAAAAACACATAATGCAATAGTATTTCATGGTCTATTATTTTTTGCACTTCAATTATTGATATAAATTTGATTATATTAGGATAATTCACTTATAACTGAAATCCGTGTGTCTATCTTTAATGTTAGAGATTGGAAATTTAATCCTGTATACTTGTTATGGGAATCGTAAGCAATGTAGCACCCGTAAGCAAAATAGCACACATGATAAGCAATAAGAATCCCCGTAAGCAAAGTACTATTGGCATTAAGCATTACTATTTGTAATGCATTGTTACAATCCATGGCAACAACATTCTTAAGAACCGAGAATTGTTTATGTCGTGCATTTTTTTTTTTTTTTTTTTTTCCCAAACTGTCCACCATTGATCTCAGAATAGATTGCATCTATATAAGGTAATCATCTGGTTCCGAAGATGATTAATATTCCAGAATCAACCAAATATTTTGGGTTAGTTACAGATATTTTGTAAACGAGAAAATTCTTATTTCGCCCACAGAAATAGTACTTTTTTTTAAATATATAAAAAACATAAAGGTTATAAGAAATATTTCCAAAATTTAATAAGCAAGTGTTAGAAAATAAATGCTATAGTCTACTAGCTATAGATATAGCATTTTTTTACAGGGCCCGTATTACGCATATGATATGCCATATTTTAATTGAGACCCTCAGATTACATATATGCTATTACAGAAACCCTATTTATTAATTTATTACTTTTTTGCAATTTTAGGCTATTCTTATTTTTTGATAATTTTTGTTACTTTTAGTCATTATTTTGTCATTTCCATTAATTATTTTGTCTTTTTCATTATTTACTTGAATATGCTGACATATTTTACCATAGACTATTGTCCGAACTATAAGCAAAGACTAGCATTCAAATACACTGTTTTATTCGGTCAATGAATTGATTAATTGCTTTGTGCACTCTTTATAGAATTCTGGAATAGATCAAAAATTTTAAAAGTAGTATGGAAGGGGTAAATAATATCACAGTGCAAGTTGTTCTGTAGGTGGAAACGGCAACTTTTAAAGCACGTATAATGATTTAGAGTCCCTCGCTGTTCCTTAGCCGAGTAGTTTAAAGCATCATACCTAGGCGCATAGCTACAGTTCATGCGCTTTTTCAAGTCCGTATGGAAGAAAAAAAATTATCATGAAATTTCGGTCAGTGTGGGACCGGTGTCCACTCAGCATCTTCGGAAATTTTAGTAATTACAATGTATAGTGCTCCAGGTAGACAACGCCAGCTACAACGGCTGGAAGATTCGATAATCTGACTACGTCTCTCCAACGATTTAGTGAATATTGGGTTATTTAACTGTAATTAATTGGGCCATAAATCATTAAATTATTATAGATATATCTCCAGCAGATGTGGGAGATTTAAATTCTTAATTCGAACTACTTACGCCTGGAGCACGAAAACGGTACGTTTACGGACAAAAGATTCCTATTCAAAACTTTATCTATACAATACCCTCTACATCAGAGCCGCTCAAACTTATTTGTATCACGGGCCAAATGGAACAAACATCAAGGTGGCTTGGGCCAAAGGTCCGGTTAGAGCTGTTGTGGATTATTTTTATTAATATTTAGCAGGTTTCACATCTTCCTGCTCCCAATTAATCTACTGTCATTCTCCTCCACATCTCTCTGTCATTCCAATCTCCATCGTATTTTACTTTTTCTCTCAAAACACCATCAATCCACCTTATTTTTTGCTATTCTCTTCTTCCTCTAACAAATGGTCCCCATTCTAGTATTCTTCTTGGGAATCTATTTTCAGTCATTCTTTTTACATGACTATACCATTTTATTGTCATTATTATATTATTATTATTATTATTATTATTATTATTATTATTATTATTGACGTGGCGTAATCGGCTAAGGCAATACGCTACCTATCAGAGGGTCATGGGACTGAGTCCCGAAAGGGGTCAGATTTTTAAACTGCCTTAAATCTTCTAGTGGCACCATTACCCATGGAATCTACTCAGCCTATAAATACCGACGTTTAGTCTAAGGTTGAAGACGGCCGTCACGCAGGGCTGACAACCCGGCTTATATCTAGTGGCGTTTGTCTAGAAAGGTGGGAGCTTTAACTTCCTACTACCCAAGAGTATCCTAAGTCTGTGGTGAAATCACTTTATTATATATTATTATTGTTATCATTTTGGCAACTATATTTACACCTAGCATTCCTTTCATAAGATTTCGAAATTAAATAAGTTTAACCCTGACGAATCTAGGTGTAGCGCGCCTGCTTTCGAATCCGAGTTTCGGGTGTGACCTCGGCCAAAATTATCAGAATTTCGTAAATGTTGAAAATTCAACTTTTTTTTCGATTCCGATTGAGGGTCTTTCCACTTTTCAGCGGTTGCCCTTTTACCAGCCGGCTGCTGGCCCTTCACATCCACATGTGTCAATCACAGAGGTAGATGATCAACAGCCAGTGTAGGGGTGACATGTGGTTAGTATGTCGAGTCCCCCAGCCGTTATAGCTGGTTCCTCAACCTGGAGCCGCTACTTATTGTAGCTACCCAATTGCCTCACGATGCTGGGTGGGCACCGGTCCCATACTGGCCGAAATACCATGACAAAATGTCTTCCCCCATGGAGACTTGAACCAGCGCAAGTCCCGTAGCTCTGCGCCAAGGCTTCCTACCTTAACCGCTCAGCTACGGCGCGGGACCTTTTTTTTCGGAGGAAGTTAAAAGAGAACCGATGTCACCGGGGAATGTGGCTGTTAAAGAGCTTCGGATATCTTTTACAGGAATGTATGTCACAGGAGAGCTGTATAAAAGACTTCTTTAACGTGTCACACATATGTAACATTTGGCCAAGGACTAAGTCTCTTGGAACGAATTCCACTCTCGAATGATCTTGGCTACACGAAAACCATGGATGTCGTGTCCAGACACAGAAATATCGATACTAACCCTTTTGTCACCAAGCCTGACGTGCAGTTGAGTGATATAAACCTTAAAAACAGTATCAACCGAACTAATTTACTGAGTCGGTAAAATTTCAGATTCACAGTTGGAGATGTCTCAAGTTCAAATACCGAGGTCGACCAATCTTACTGAATTTTTGTGTGGTTTTTCTCATTGATTCCTCTTACTTCACTCATTCGGAGAGACCCTCCAAGTCCTTGTAGTCATCCACAGTTTAAAATCCCTGTCCCGACAGTTTCTTCCACTGTAAGGCCTGGGTGACGTGTACCATGTAAAAAGTACCTATAAGGTGAATGGTTAAACTGAGTTAAAGAAGACGATTTCACTTACTGGTTTGGAATATCATACCAAAATCCATTTATCATTAATATCTGTTTCATACATAGATAAAAATAATGTTCTATAATTTTAACAAGACACACGAAGACACTCAACAACAGATACACTGTACACAGCCTTCTGGTATACGAACAGAGATCCCAGATGTGATACGTGTATAAATAAGATAAAATAATGATTAAGAAAAAAATATATATATACCGATGTGTATATATATCTTAATATATAAAAATTTCGTGTCACGTTGTTTGTCCGCGATGGAATCCTAAATTACTGAACCGATTTTAATAAAATTTTGCACACTGTGTGCAGTTTGATCCAACTTGAGACTTAGGGTAGTTTATAACTAAATTTATAGTCGCATTATTTTTTATTGCAAATTATTTGTTTATTATTTAACAAAGAGTTATAATTATCTGTGAGTTCCATACGATTCTAACAGATGGCGGTGTAATTATCTATGAGTTCCATACGATTCTAACAGATGGCGGTGTAAGGTAATTGAGTTATTATTTAAACAAAGGGAGATCCAGATGGCTGTGCTTTTTGTTGCAACCGCGAATTTCAATTGAATTACAGATATTGATTATTTCATAATTTAAGTGTGTTCAGTGTTTATTTTATTTTCAATATTATTAATTTCGTGTGTAAGTATTAGTTTTAAGTAATCTGGCTGAAAGACAGTAGCTTAATTTAAATTTTTAACCTATACCTTAGCCACAGCAAAGCGTGGCCGGGACTTCTGGTATATATATATATATATATAGGCCTATATATATATATATATATATATATATAATTTATTTATTTATTTATTTATATATATTGTATTGTGAGCCCATGTTTTCCCTTTACACAGATTTAGGCGCTCTCCCCCTACAGGGAAGAATTTAAACCATACTAATTTAGTTACACTTGTTTTCGTACAGATGTCATTTTGAGTGGTCCGTGATCAGTGTTCCGCCTCATACTGACATCTAGGAAACCAAGGTAGTACTAGGACGGGAAAATTCGGTAAATTTTGCTTAGTGGCCTTTTCATTCAGGCTTAAGGATTTTTACGAGCCTGAAAATCTTCAGACTCGGGACCCACGGCTTAAAGTCCCTCCCGGAGGACTTGCTCCTTGGATTTTTCCGTCCTAAAAAATCCATCGACCCCGGCCGGGTTTGAACTCGCGACCCTCGGGACCAGAGGCAAGGAGCATAACTCTGCCAGAATAAATAAAGCATTATTATTATTATTAACCACTAGTCTTATTTCACTTCAATTTTAACTTAGAGGCTTCAACACCTTTAGTCACATATATCTAGAATATTTAAGTTATATCAGTACATTGTGTACAATATGTCTATTGTGTATGTATTTATGAGCATGTAGCCTTTGTTGAATATGGGTTATAATAAAACATGAAAATAAGAATAAGTATTACATTGAAGTACCAATCCAGCATTTGCTTTGATAACTAAGGAAAACCTCATAATAATCAGCCCCGGAATTCGAACTCAGTACCGCCCAAATTCGAGTTTCAAACTCTACCGTCTGAGTATTTTTTCGATAGTTCATATTTTAATTATGGTTATTTATAAACAAAAATTTGCGTCTATTTCTTATGAGTAAAAATCGAAATATAAATGTAATTATTCATTACATGGTCAGTAAATACAAACTCGTATTTTGTTTGTTTCTGATATGAACTAATCGCCATTCTGCGGGGAAGTTATACTAACTAACTCATTGGCACTAACGAAATCGTAGGCTCATGGCCACGCGAACATAGGCTCTCTACACATCCCTATCCTGAGCTAATATTTTCCAATCATCCTCTGTATAATCTATTTCCCTCAAATCATGGTTAATGTTATTTTCCCAGCTCATTCTTGGTCTGCTAATTGAGCGTTTTCCCTCTGGGTTCTCCACAAGAAGCTTCCATGCCCCTCTTTCATTCTCAATTCGTGCCACATGTCCTGCCAATCACAAACTACGAAATTTAACTGTTCTTATTATATCTGGTTTACTATAAAGATAATGTAGCTCACTGTTACGCAGTCTTCTCCATTCACCTGTCCATCTCTCTGGTCAAAAAAGTTTCCTGAAGACCTACACCTGACAATTTTATTGAATATGTTCACCAAATACATTTTTGAAGTTTTTAATCCCAAGGGCAGATTCTTCATTAAAAATGCATCTTTCTCCACTCCTTTCTCTTTCCTGTCTTCCTTTTCTCATCAATATACGACTCGTTTATCTTATTTTTGTCGTATTCACTACATACAATACTTTTCTCTTTATGCAACAAACATCTGTCACGTGGAACACGTAGACTATTCAACGTCCCTCCAAATGAGGTCGCATATTGCATTTTTTCACTCGAAAAAATGCTCTCGATTTTGCCGGGGATCGAACCCGCGCACCTCAAATTCAGAAAGAAAGACGATACCATTATGTAATCGAGCCGAAAACCAGTCATATTAAAAATGAATCAATATTGGTAAGATAAATAATTTTAAGTCTTGACGTAGAAAATTAAACCTAACCAAAATCCAAGTATTATAATACCTTAATAAAAAAATCTGTAAAATAACTTAATTTAAAATGATTCCAATGAACTCCACGATTTTTTCTACAGAAAAAATAGTAAGTTGTCTTCTTCGTCAGTTGCGAGTCACAAATTTTGTGGCATGTTAAAGAATCCTCGAAAATGAATTGTGACATTTCCAAACGTAGGCATTCATTCCCTGTTTTCGCAATTTGACTATACCATAATGTCATAACAATCCTAAAAAGTGACCATGCAGATATAATTTTATTTTTACTGGAGTGTTAGCTATATAAATAGAAAGATACCTTGACCACCAAATAGTAAATAGCAGATACTATTAGACAGTGAGGCATGTCAGGAGATTTATTGAATTCTACAGCAAGATTACTTAATGATCCATGACTGTAAAATTGATTTAATAGTTTCATTCAGTGATTTTAAGGCAACGACCGGCACAAGGAAAATATAGTAGAAAGAGGGAAATTAATTACATTGAGTTAATTGATATATACCAGTGTAAATGAAAAGTTTTACTGACCTGATTTTGGGGACGGGCCGAACCATGACTCGCTTTTCGTCTTTAGGGAGCCGCAGGTAGTCTTGGTCACCCAATAGGAATAGATCCTTAGAAATTATCATCTCCAGGCGTACCAGAGCCCGAACAAAAAAACGATGACACGGGACGACTTAATGCTGATGATAATTTCAAGTCGCAGTGGTGAATACTGGCAGTTGTAACACTTTCAGCCCCCTGCTGACAACCAATCCACTGTTGTCAGTTCGCCATTTTTTAATTTAAAAATATATTTTAATTAAGAAAATACAGAACTCTTCGTAGAAAAAAAAAACTTTATGTGATTCTATCTTATTGATACCATTCACACAAAAACACTTTTTTTACGTTCTATTATATCCAGTGAAAAACTAGAACACAATATGATGGCATAAATGCGCACTTCACTTGTTTTTCGCGCGGGAGAACAGAAAACTTTTTCCAGTGAGCGCGGTGCCAGCACCCGATCTACTGAGTTGCTTTTAGTCGTCGGTCTAGGGACGTCCAACCATCGCGCCGATAAGTCAGCCAATAGAATCACCTGGAATCTCTGCCAATCAGCTGGGAGAAGACAAGTCTCATAGGATCTCCCTCCGACACACCCAGAGACATCTAACGCATGATTTCTCAACTATAGCTGTACAGGACTGAGGTCCTTCATTGTCTACTATCCAACTGCTGTAATAAATTGATATTCTAATTTAAATCGCAACCAAAAGTTTATATTATCGATTTGTTTATATAATATTATGTTTATATATGTATTTTTATGCATTAATGTTACAAAAAAATACAAGGTAAATAATATATAATATTTAGCGTTTGAAAACCATTCGAAGAGATCATGAGTTAAAATTTCGGAACTATTAGTTTATCATATATAATTTCAAAATAATATTTTTAATGCAAGCTATTCATATACGCATTAAATATATCCTATACATGATCAAGGAATTGAAGTGTCTCAAAATAACAAAAGTGAAACAAGAAAATAATATATTGTTTTTTTTTTCAACGGTATTTTATAAGGAAGACTTTAAAAAAATTATCTACCGAGCGAGTTAGATCAGGCGGTAATGTTTGAGGTTCGTACTCGGGAGGTGCCGAGTTCAAATCTGGTACAGACTACTTTTACTAAGATTTTTTTCTTGTTTTATCTCAGTCGTCAAGGTATATTTTGAACTGAATTTTACTACTAGAACCCATTTTATCATAATCACCATTTCGTAATATGAGAATTAAATCAGTTCACTCCTTTAAAAAACGCATTCGAAAACTCGATAGAAACATACAGTCAATTTGATACACCTCAAGATCGTAAACGTCATATGTCCGAAATAAAAAATATATCTACAAGCCTATTAACTTTATCGGACTCGGTCGTTTAGAGATTAAGTTCCCGAGGGTCTAGGGTTTAAACCCGGCCAGGGTCTATGGATTTTTAAGATGAAAAATTCCAAGGGATAAGTTCTCCGGGAAGAGTTTAAGGTATGGACCACGAGTTTGAAGATTTTCAGGCTCGTAAGAAACCCCAAACCTAAATTAGAGCCTCTGAGCAAAATTTAATAGTCCTACTAAGTGTCACTTTGAGGCGATAAGTTAATTGCTTGTCTACATCTTGCTGAGATCTGTAGGGATATAAGCGCAACTAAATTAGCTTGGATCTCGCAAGGGAGCACCCTTAGTCCTCGTGTGGATGTAAGATTTTAGATATGCTTAAGTTTAATAATATATTAGTTCTCCGGGAAGAGTTTAAGGTATGGACCACGAGTTTGAAGATTTTCAGGCTCGTAAGAAACCCCAAACCTAAATTAGAGCCTCTGAGCAAAATTTAATAGTCCTACTAAGTGTCACTTTGAGGCGATAAGTTAATTGCTTGTCTACATCTTGCTGAGATCTGTAGGGATATAAGCGCAACTAAATTAGCTTGGATCTCGCAAGGGAGCACCCTTAGTCCTCGTGTGGGTGTAAGATTTTAGATATGCTTAAGTTTAATAATATATTTCTTTCAAAATCATTGTCATCTAACGTAAAAATTTGATTAAATTGGATAACTCCTCTGGGCATTCCTTTAGCAAATAAACAAATTTTGCATATTTGCTGTATGATAATAAAATGGCGCATAAGGAAGCACTTAAGTTTAACTCTTAAATTGGCAAAAACACTAATTTCTCGTGTCAGTTATTTAGACGTGGCAGACCGCAGTGAAAACTAAATCGTGCATGACTGCTATTATTAGGTATATTGTGTAATTCGACACATACAGTATTTAAATAATTTTTCTCGTTCGTTTTCTTCTGTTTTATTAAAAACTAGCTATTACCCGGCGTGCGTTGCTACGCCTAAATAAAATAAATGTATTTTTATGTTTAGTTCAATAAGTAAAAAGAAAAATAATTATAAATTTATATCGTAATTATTTTTAGATACCTCGTACTGATTACCCGGCGTTGTCCGAGAATCTACTCATTCCGATATTCTTGGTATCAATGAGATAAAAGATAAGAATGGTTATTATGAGTTATCCGTAAAAGATAGACATATGCTGTCGAATTTTTTATACATATTTTACTGACATTCAATTATGTGTACATTAATTTGGTGTATATGTTATGGTTTAGGCAGTGTAAGTCATTTAAGCGTCCAAAAAAATCCGAAAAACACGTTTTTCTCTACAAAAGGTGAAGGGATTGAGTATTACAACTCTTATAGAGCCTAAAACCCTCCCGGAAACTCCTGAATATTTTGCAAAAAAAAAGCCGCATCACAATTGGATGAACGATATGGCAGCGCATAAAGGACAGACAGCAGACAGACAGACATACATTCGTTTATATATATATATATATATATATATATATATATATATATATACACCACCGCTGTGGTCTCGAGGTAGCCTTGTCACGCAGCGGGCCCGGGTTCGATCCCCGGTCGGGGCAGTTTTTCTGGGTGAGGTTTTTATCGGAGTTTTTCCTCACATGTAAGACAAATTCAGAAAAACTTTAAGGCCCAAACGGTCCCCGAAATTATATGGCCATCATCATCCTTATCATTATCATCATCATCGTCCTTCACCGGTGTGCAAAGCAACGGGAAGCTACCACACCTACAATTCCCTAGTAAATCTGCAAGCATATCATAAAAATGCTATGATTGCAGTGAAGGACCTGCCTTCGGGCAGAATTACTGGATATATATAATAAATAAAACTAACTGATGTATTCACAGTAATTCTGCCCGAAGGCAGGTCCTTCACTGTAATCATAGCATTTACATGCTATGTTTGCAGCTTTACTAGGGAATTGTAGGCGTGATAGCTTCCCGTTGCTTTCCACACCGGTGAAGGATGACGATGATGATGATAATGATGATGGCCATATTATTTCGGGGACCGTTTGGGCCTTAAAGTTTTCCTGACATTTGTCTTACAGGTGAGGAAAAAACCCGATAAAAACCTCACCCAGAAAAATTGCCCCGACCGGGGATCGAACCCGGGCCCGCTGCGTGACAAGGTGGACTATTTCCACATAAGTGTACTGATATTAAAATATTAGACAAATGATGCAAATAAGGTATACAACCGAGAATGTAATGGAAGTGCAGTAAGCCCTTGTTATCAGTTTGACGACATTATCTTGAGTTCGATGACTTCATATCTTACTCAGTGTAGTATGTTTTCTCTCTTGTGGACCACGTCTAAACCTATTAGACCCTATTCCTATATTTTATTTTCAATCTTGTTAAAATCGACAATTAAGTTAACTAACATAAAACATCAAAATTATTGTTAGTGAGATTGAGCACAATAAAAACTAAATCAAGATATGCTCATTCAGAGGAATTGTAGCCTCACTATGATGGCTGTCCAGCGGCTCGCTTTGTTTCCCTGCAGCTGTTATATATAATTAAATAAAAATATGCAGACTACCGCCACTATAATAATTCCGTATGTTAATCATTGTCAAGCATTGTCGCGCGGCACTTTTATATAAAGTGCCAACCATCATAGAGAGGCAATAATAACTAGGGGAAGGATTTTAAGATACAAATTTTGGTCTTAAAAATGGGGGAAAAGGTTCTAAAATACATACAAAAAGGTACAAAAAATTGCTGCTGAAAAAATTGAATTAAGATTTAAACCAGTTACACGAACTCAGTTTCTATAATATACATATAATTTTGCACTAAACGTTCATTCTTTATAGAGTCCATAAGAGGTAATTCATAGTTATTTACTTTATTGTAATATTTACTTCGCAGACGGAATATAAAAAATGATGTCATCAGTTTCGATAAATTGCGTTTTGAATTCTTCTGAAAGTGCACACAACTTATCCTTCTTAACATTCGCCATGTTATTGTTGCGAAAACCCGGTTGTATTACTAATAAAATACGTTGTGGTTCAGACTAGTAAACACAGCCAACAACAAGTCGATAGATAAAAAACTGTTAAATTATTGCCAGTACGTATTTTAAACTGTTGCAGCAACACTGTTTAAATTTAAATTTGACTTCACAGATGCAGATTGGCCATAAGCGACATAAATTACATTTTAATGTTTATTTAATATTGTTGACTTCCGATTGAGATTTTAAAAAGATGTTGAAGAAAAAAATCTGCATTTTTCTGTCCAATCTTTTAAAAACTTAGAGAAGAGCGAAGGACGTGGGAGGAGGAGGTGTTGTAGCATAAAAAAGAAGAAAAAAAGAGGCGAAATGTAGTAATTCACAAAAATGTGCAAAAAGGTGCAACAAATTGTGTTCATTTCGCTTCATTTAATCCCCCCAAATACATATATTGGACTATTGATATGAAAACAGCAATATTTTTTGCTATATTCTGTTCATTTCGCTTCATTTAATCCCCTCAAATACATATATTGGACTATTGGTATGAAAACAGCTACATTTTTGCTATATTGTGTTCATTTCGCTTCATTTAATCCCCCCAAATACATATATTGGACTACTGATATGAAAACAGCTACATTTTTGCTATATTGTGTTCATTTCGCTTCATTTAATCCCCCCAAATACATATATTGGACTATTGGTATGAAAACAGCTACATTTCTGCTATATTGTGTTCATTTCGCTTCATTTAATCCCCCCAAATACATATATTGGACTATTGGTATGAAAACAGCTACATTTTTGCTATATTGTGTTCATTTCGCTTCATTTAATCCCCCCAAATACATATATTGGACTACTGATATGAAAACAGCTACATTTTTGCTATATTGTGTTCATTTCGCTTCATTTAATTCCCCCAAATACATATATTGGACTATTGATATGAAAACAGCTACATTTTTGCTATATTGTGTTCATTTCGCTTCATTTAATCCCCCCAAATACATATATTGGACTATTGGTATGAAAACAGCTACATTTTTGCTATATTGTGTTAATTTCGCTTTATTTAATTCCCCCAAATACATATATTGGACTATTGATATGAAAGCAGCTACATTTTTGCTATATTGTGTTCATTTCGCTTCATTTAATCCCCCCAAATACATATATTGGACTATTGGTATGAAAACAGCTACATTTTTGCTATATTGTGTTCATTTCGCATCATTTAATCCCCCCAAATACATAAATTGGACTATTGGTATGAAAACAGCTATATTTTTGCTATATTGTGTTCATTTCGCTTCATTTAATTCCCCCAAATACATATATTGGACTATTGATATGAAAACAGCTACATTTTTGCTATATTGTGTTCATTTCGCTTCATTTAATCCCCCCAAATACATATATTGGACTATTGGTATGAAAACAGCTACATTTTTGCTATATTGTGTTCATTTCGCTTCATTTAATCCCCCCAAATACACATATTGGACTATTGGTATGAAAACAGCTACATTTTTGCTATATTGTGTTCATTTCGCTTCATTTAATTCCCCCAAATACATATATTGGACTATTGGTATGAAAACAGCTACATTTTTGCTATATTGTGTTCATTTCGCTTCATTTAATTCGCCCAAATACATATATTGGACTATTGATATGAAAACAGCTACATTTTTGCTATATTGTGTTCATTTCGCTTCATTTAATCCCCCCAAATACATATATTGGACTACTGATATGAAAACAGCTACATTTTTGCTATATTGTGTTCATTTCGCTTCATTTAATCCCCCCAAATACATATATTGGACTATTGGTATGAAAACAGCTACATTTTTGCTATATTGTGTTCATTTCGCTTCATTTGATCCCCCCAAATACATATATTGGACTATTGGTATGAAAACAGCTACATTTTTGCTATATTGTGTTCATTTCGCTTCATTTAATTCCCCCAAATACATATATTGGACTATTGGTATGAAAACAGCTACATTTTTGCTATATTGTGTTCATTTCGCTTCATTTAATTCCCCCAAATACATATATTGGACTATTGATATGAAAACAGCTACATTTTTGCTATATTGTGTTCATTTCGCTTCATTTAATCCCCCCAAATACATATATTGGACTATTGGTATGAAAACAGCTACATTTTTGCTATATTGTGTTCATTTCGCTTCATTTAATTCCCCCAAATACATATATTGGACTATTGATATGAAAACAGCTACATTTTTGCTATATTGTGTTCATTTCGCTTCGTTTAATCCCCCCAAACACATATATTGGACTATTGGTATGAAAACAGCTATATTTTTGCTATATTGTGTTCGTTTCGCTTCATTTAATTCCCCCAAATACATATATTGGACTACTGATATGAAAACAGCTACATTTTTGCTATATTGTGTTCATTTCGCTTCATTTAATTCCCCCAAATACATATATTGGACTATTGATATGAAAACAGCTACATTTTTGCTATATTGTGTTAATTTCGCTTCATTTAATTCCCCCAAATACATATATTGGACTACTGATATGAAAACAGCTACATTTTTGCTATATTGTGTTCATTTCGCTTCATTTAATTCCCCCAAATACATATATTGGACTATTGATATGAAAACAGCTACATTTTTGCTATATTGTGTTCATTTCGCTTCATTTAATCCCCCCAAATACATATATTGGACTATTGGTATGAAAACAGCTATATTTTTGCTATATTGTGTTCATTTCGCTTCATTTAATTCCCCGAAATACATATATTGGACTATTGGTATGAAAACAGCTATATTTTTGCTATATTGTGTTCATTTCGCTTTATTTAATTCCCCCAAATACATATATTGGACTATTGGTATGAAAACAGCTACATTTTTGCTATATTGTGTTCATTTCGCTTCATTTAATCCCCCCAAATACATATATTGGACTATTGGTATGAAAACAGCTACATTTTTGCTATATTGTGTTCATTTCGCTTCATTTAATTCCCCGAAATACATATATTGGACTATTGATATGAAAACAGCTACATTTTTGCTATATTGTGTTCATTTCGCTTCGTTTAATCCCCCCAAATACATATATTGGACTACTGATATGAAAACAGCTACATTTTTGCTATATTGTGTTCATTTCGCTTCATTTAATTCCCCCAAATACATATATTGGACTATTGATATGAAAACAGCTACATTTTTGCTATATTGTGTTCATTTCGCTTCATTTAATCCCCCCAAATACATATATTGGACTATTGGTATGAAAACAGCTACTTTTTTGCTATATTGTGTTCATTTCGCTTTATTTAATTCCCCCAAATACATATATTGGACTATTGATATGAAAACAGCTACATTTTTGCTATATTGTGTTCATTTCGCTTCATTTAATCCCCCCAAATACATATATTGGACTATTGATATGAAAACAGCTACATTTTTGCTATATTGTGTTCATTTCGCTTCATTTAATCCCCCCAAATACATATATTGGACTATTGGTATGAAAACAGCTATATTTTTGCTATATTGTGTTCATTTCGCTTCATTTAATTCCCCCAAATACATATATTAGACTATTGATATGAAAACAGCTACATTTTTGCTATATTGTGTTCATTTCGCTTCGTTTAATCCCCCAAAATACATATATTGGACTACTGATATGAAAACAGCTACATTTTTGCTATATTGTGTTCATTTCGCTTCATTTAATTCCCCCAAATACATATATTGGACTATTGGTATGAAAACAGCTACATTTTTGCTATATTGTGTTCATTTCGCTTCATTTAATTCCCCCAAATACATATATTGGACCATTGGTATGAAAACAGCTACATTTTTGCTATATTGTGTTCATTTCGCTTCATTTAATTCCCCCAAATACATATATTGGACTATTGATATGAAAACAGCTACATTTTTGCTATATTGTGTTCATTTCGCTTCATTTAATCCCCCCAAATACATATATTGGACTACTGATATGAAAACAGCTACATTTTTGCTATATTGTGTTCATTTCGCTTCATTTAATCCCCCCCCCAAATACATATATTGGACTATTGGTATGAAAACAGCTACATTTTTGCTATATTGTGTTCATTTCGCTTCATTTGATCCCCCCAAATACATATATTGGACTATTGGTTTGAAAACAGATACATTTTTGCTATATTGTGTTCATTTCGCTTCATTTAATTCCCCCAAATACATATATTGGACTATTGGTATGAAAACAGCTACATTTTTGCTATATTGTGTTCATTTCGCTTCATTTAATCCCCCCAAATACATATATTGGACTACTGATATGAAAACAGCTACATTTTTGCTATATTGTGTTCATTTCGCTTCATTTAATCCCCCCAAATACATATATTGGACTATTGGTATGAAAACAGCTACATTTTTGCTATATTGTGTTCATTTCGCTTCATTTAATTCCCCCAAATACATATATTGGACTATTGATATGAAAACAGCTACATTTTTGCTATATTGTGTTCATTTCGCTTCGTTTAATCCCCGCAAACACATATATTGGACTATTGGTATGAAAACAGCTATATTTTTGCTATATTGTGTTCATTTCGCTTCATTTAATTCCCCCAAATACATATATTGGACTACTGATATGAAAACAGCTACATTTTTGCTATATTGTGTTCATTTCGCTTCATTTAATTCCCCCAAATACATATATTGGACTATTGATATGAAAACAGCTACATTTTTGCTATATTGTGTTAATTTCGCTTCATTTAATTCCCCCAAATACATATATTGGACTACTGATATGAAAACAGCTACATTTTTGCTATATTGTGTTCATTTCGCTTCATTTAATTCCCCCAAATACATATATTGGACTATTGATATGAAAACCAGCTACATTTTTGCTATATTGTGTTCATTTCGCTTCATTTAATCCCCCCAAATACATATATTGGACTATTGGTATGAAAACAGCTATATTTTTGCTATATTGTGTTCATTTCGCTTCATTTAATTCCCCGAAATACATATATTGGACTATTGGTATGAAAACAGCTATATTTTTGCTATATTGTGTTCATTTCGCTTTATTTAATTCCCCCAGATACATATATTGGACTATTGGTATGAAAACAGCTACATTTTTGCTATATTGTGTTCATTTCGCTTCATTTAATCCCCCCAAATACATATATTGGACTATTGGTATGAAAACACAGCTACATTTTTGCTATATTGTGTTCATTTCGCTTCATTTAATTCCCCGAAATACATATATTGGACTATTGATATGAAAACAGCTACATTTTTGCTATATTGTGTTCATTTCGCTTCGTTTAATCCCCCCAAATACATATATTGGACTATTGATATAAAAACAGCTACATTTTTGCTATATTGTGTTCATTTCGCTTCATTTAATCCCCCCAAATACATATATTGGACTATTGGTATGAAAACAGCTATATTTTGCTATATTGTGTTCATTTCGCTTCATTTAATTCCCCGCAAATACATATATTGGACTATTGGTATGAAAACAGCTATATTTTTGCTATATTGTGTTCATTTCGCTTTATTTAATTCCCCCAAGATACATATATTGGACTATTGGTATGAAAACAGCTACATTTTTGCTATATTGTGTTCATTTCGCTTCATTTAATCCCCCCAAATACATATATTGGACTATTTGGTATGAAAACAGCTACATTTTTGCTATATTGTGTTCATTTCGCTTCATTTAATTCCCCGAAATACATATATTGGACTATTGATATGAAAACAGCTACATTTTTGCTATATTGTGTTCATTTCGCTTCGTTTAATCCCCCCAAATACATATATTGGACTATTGATATGAAAACAGCTACATTTTTGCTATATTGTGTTCATTTCGCTTCATTTAATCCCCCCAAATACATATATTGGACTATTGGTATGAAAACAGCTATATTTTTGCTATATTGTGTTCATTTCGCTTCATTTAATTCCCCGAAATACATATATTGGACTATTGGTATGAAAACAGCTATATTTTTGCTATATTGTGTTCATTTCGCTTTATTTAATTCCCCCAAGATACATATATTGGACTATTGGTATGAAAACAGCTACATTTTTGCTATATTGTGTTCATTTCGCTTCATTTAATCCCCCCAAATACATATATTGGACTATTGGTATGAAAACAGCTACATTTTTGCTATATTGTGTTCATTTCGCTTCATTTAATTCCCCGAAATACATATATTGGACTATTGATATGAAAACAGCTACATTTTTGCTATATTGTGTTCATTTCGCTTCATTTAATCCCCCCAAATACATATATTGGACTATTGGTATGAAAACAGCTACATTTTTGCTATATTGTGTTCATTTCGCTTCATTTAATCCCCCCAAATACATATATTGGACTATTGATATGAAAACAGCTACATTTTTGCTATATTGTGTTCATTTCGCTTCATTTAATCCCCCCAAATACATATATTGGACTATTGATATGAAAACAGCTACATTTTTGCTATATTGTGTTCATTTCGCTTCATTTAATCCCCCCAAATACATATATTGGACTATTGGTATGAAAACAGCTACATTTTTGCTATATTGTGTTCATTTCGCTTCATTTAATTCCCCCAAATACATATATTGGACTATTGATATGAAAACAGCTACATTTTTGCTATATTGTGTTCATTTCGCTTCATTTAATTCCCCCAAATACATATATTGGACTATTGATATGAAAACAGCTACATTTTTGCTATATTGTGTTCATTTCGCTTCATTTAATCCCCCCAAATACATATATTGGACTATTGATATGAAAACAGCTACATTTTTGCTATATTGTGTTCATTTCGCTTCATTTAATCCCCCCAAATACATATATTGGACTATTGATATGAAAAACAGCTACATTTTTGCTATATTGTGTTCATTTCGCTTCATTTAATACCACCACATACAATATATGGACTATTGATATGAAAACAGCTACATTTTTGCTATATTGTGTTCATTTCGCTTCATTTAATCCCCCCAAATACATATATTGGACTACTGATATGAAAACAGCTACATTTTTGCTATATTGTGTTCATTTCGCTTCATTTAATACCCCCAAATACATATATTGGACCAATGGTATGAAAACAGCTATATTTTTGGAAAGGTGCTGCACCTCATAATCCTTTCCCTAATAATAACAAGTTAATTTTTTCCATTTAATTTTAAAGACAAAATACTATTTTTTTACACTTCACGCACTCTTTACTGGCGGTTGAGGGCCTTTACATATTTGTCGTCTTACAGCCTAAGGAATCTCACTCTACATTCCAACTCCTATTATAGGCCTGAAAGAAAACGCTGTCCCTGTTGTTTGTATCGGTGTTGACAAGGAAAGTACTTATGTTGGACCAGTTAGATTGTAACAAAAATTGGAGGATATGTTGATTGACATTAAATATGATGACGTTAGTCGTTTTGCTGCAAAATTAATAAAACTCGTTTTATTTGTCATTAAATTTCAATCGCGTCATTAACCGGTTCGTAACGGCACGATAGCTCATTGCAGCTGGTTTCAAGAACAAGTGCAGCTAGCGGGGCGAAGAACGTAAATATTAGTTTCCCACCTTGTCAACATTAATAACTATTTTCGAGTACCTTATACAGATAGCAGAGCACTGTGTAGGGCCTACTTTCTGTTATTTGAAATTATACTTACAATGTATTAAGTTGTTTATATTTAAACAGAAACAATTAGTATATACTGTACGAATACTCGACTGCGGGAGTGGAAAAAACTCACACTCCGGTGCGTTGCTCTTTAGGTAACCGTGCCGCTCCGTTGCAATATTTATTTCGTTAGTTTATATCTCTCTCCCCGTCCTTTATTGTCCTTCCCTCTTCTACCACACTATCATTTTCTATTTTTATTTGTCTATATTATTTTTTCCAAATGTTTTACTTATTTATTTTGTCATGTACCGATGTTAAGCCTTTTTTTCTATTTTCTTGTTCCTTATTTTGTGTAAATATTAAGCATACTATTGAATTTGCAGTGAAATGACTAATATCACGGTGTTCAGTATCCTTCATTCAACATATCCTCCAATTTTTGTTACAATCCAACTGGTCTAACATAAGTACTTCCTTTTTGAGATGATTCGTGTCGTGTGCTACACGCGATAATAATTTTGCAGTCAGTGAAAAGTTCAGTTAAACTTAGTCTAACTTCTAGGAGCAAATTCACATTTGAAATGCCTCTTTAATAATAACAGATGCGTCGATATTTTAAGTCAGTTACTAGTACCAATACACCTCTTGTTTGCTTAATACAACATGACGTAATGGACCCCGTCAGCTTAGACTGCGCGAGCTATAAATTAGCTCACTGACAAACTATCGAATCCGTAGGTTCATGGCCTCGCGGATATAAGCTCTCCACACATCCTTATCCTGAGCTAATATTTTCCAATCATTCCCTGTATAATCTACTACCCTCAAATCGTGGTTTATGTTATTCTCCCACCTCATTCCTGATCTACCGACTGGGCGCTATTCTTCTGGGTTTCCTACAAGAAGCTTCAATGCCCTTCTTTCATTCCCCATTTGTGCCACATGTCCTGCCCTTCGCAGTCTACGAGACTTCCTAATACTTTTACTTTTATTTTTATTTTTAGAATTACTGTATTCCTTTTCGAATCCGTTCAACTCATTTCAACCTGTGAGTGTGTCACCGACCAAGGTGAAAGTGGATGACTATCACGGTTTGCTTTGCTTCAGACGGTGCAGCGTTTAACATTATTATATACATACATAGCGTTCTGCCCAAGAGCAGGTCTTTCACTATAAACTCAACATTCTCCACTCTTTCTTTAACTCGGCTTTCCTTTTTTGCGTCCACATACAAACCATTTATTTTAAATTGTTCTATCATCTCATGTATTGTTCTTCCTCTAAACTTCATTCCGTTCATCATTCCTTCTAGGGCATCCATCAACAGGCAGTTTCTACTTAGCCAGTGGTCAATACAATTTATTTCCCTCTTTTTTAAGAGTTCGAGCATTCTTCTTCCTTCTTCCACTCTGTTTAGCACATCTTTATTTTTTATGTTGTCTGTCCATTTTATATGCTCCAGCCTTCTCCATATCCACATCTCAAAAGCTTCCACTCGCTTTTCTTCATTCCGTCGTAATGTTCAAGTCTCTGCACCATACAATGCTACACTTCACATAAAGCATTTCACTAGCCTCTTCCGTATTTTTTTTGCGAAATATTCGCAGAAAATGCTTCTCTTATTGTAAAAACTTCTTTTGCCATTGCTATTCTCTGCTTTACTTCTTGACCGCAGTTCATGTTACTACTGATAGAACAACCCAAGGCCAACTTGCTCAATGGCCTCATCTTTAATCCTCATATCTATTTTCTTATATTTCCTATAATCATGGCCTTCGTCTTATTTTATATTTATCTTCATCCCATAATCCTCGTATCTGTCATTTAACTCCATCAGCATGTTCCTCAGTGTAATTACATCTTCTGCTAGCAAAGCTTATGTACTTGATTCTTTCAAAGGCCTTTTCCAGGTCAACAAATATTGCAGAAACTTCTCTATCTTTTTCTATCTATTGTTCGTATCAATCCAATTGCTCTCTCGTACATTTTCCCTTCCTGAAGGGAAACTGTTCTTCTTCCAATTCGCTTTCTATCATAGAGGGTAAACGTCGATTCAGTGCAGTATTCACAGGAGAATCTTTTCAGAATGTGATATCAAGCTGATAGTCCTGAACTCCTTAAATTTCTAGGTATTATTTTTCATCGGTATTGGTATTAACACGTCTTAGTTAATTATTCGGGTCATTCGCCTTTTTTATATATCTTATTGCATAAAAACAGAATATCCTTCATTCCTTCGTCCAATCCACAGATTTATGCCAATTGTTATTGAAAGAATTTCA
Organism: Diploptera punctata; assembly: GCA_030220185.1. Taxonomy (NCBI): domain Eukaryota; kingdom Metazoa; phylum Arthropoda; class Insecta; order Blattodea; family Blaberidae; genus Diploptera; species Diploptera punctata. Next base: position 1,024,858 of record JASPKZ010008902.1, read on the forward strand.
ACAAATAAATTTATCAATTGAATTTCTAAATTAAGAGAGTTATCGGATGACTATTTGTTATTTAAGATTTATTTTTTTAAGTTATCAAGAATTAGATTAATTTTTTAAGCGTTTATTTTATTTTATTTAACTAATTAATTGGGGATTCCATCTATTCCTGTCACATCTTCCCATTTTTAATTTCCTTAATTGCTAGTTCAACTTCTTCCTTCAGAATTGAAAATCCTTTTTCATCTTCTGATACGGCTTCATTTTCTATATCCAAGTTATCCGGACGATTTCTTATCTCATATGGCTCTTCTACATGTTTCTCTCACGTATTCAAAATTCCCTGTTTGTTCTGTTATTTCTTCATTATGTTTGTACTCAATCAGCCAGATAGTTTTACTGCTCTTCTTTCCCTAGTCCAAGCATTTAACTTCCTGGTACATTAAATCGCATTTTCCTTCCCTCTCCTGATACTCTAGTTCTTCACATTTCTACTTCATCCATTCTTCCTTTGCCTTGTTAGTTTTCTTCTAAGTTCGGTTAGTTTCCTGAAGTTTCTTTTGACTTTTTCTGTATTGCTATTTTTCCATTTTCTTCTTTCTTCCATCTTCTTCAACATCATTTAACATTGAGAAATGAATATTGAAGACGGCAGATAATAAAATTATTCTCTAAGTTCCAGTAACTTGACGAAAATTTGCACTGAATGAGGAGTCACCATAGTACTACCATGAAATATGTCATCACATGCATTTCTCTTCACTCACAATATGAACATTTTTCCCTAGCAAAAACAAAAAAATGTATTCGCTCAATTGGCGGGTCTTTTCAAGAATATTGTTAGAAAGGGGTGTACAATTAGATCTATGGCATCGGTTATCTCCCATTAAAATACAATACAGATCTTCATTAAAGTTTAGGGCTCTCTTTTAAAATGTTCAATTAGTTTTAGCCTGAGAAAGTGAGTAGTTTTATCTCTTTATCTTTCCCCTTGTTAAGAGAGATGGTTTCGATTTATCAGCCATATGGAGAGTGTTCACACGCAAGTCTTGCATGAATGACTTCATAATTTGATTTTTAAATTACTCATACCATTGCCATCCCTTTATTATTTTTTCCCGTGACTGTATGTTGTTCTTCACGCAATGTTCGAGGCATGAGCCGCCACTGTTTTAAATAGTGTATAATCTCGAATATAATTGAATGAGTCATTTCGGAAAGGGATCATCTACAGCTGATCAAATTTTACAGGAGAGGGAGAAAAACTGATTCAACTTGTTCAGGATAGAGCATTGAATCTGAAATTGCTACTGAATAAAATCAGAAAGTGGTAAAGCAATAGTGTAGTTGATCTATTCTCACACGAAAACGATGGAAGTAGATATCTAAACATGGAATAATGAAAGAAGTGAATTTTCAGGAAAATTGGAGATGATCCCTTTTCGAAATGACTGATTCAATTATATTAAGATAGATGGGCCTAGTAGAACTTTTTAATTTATATGTACCTTAAAACAACATCACTACATTATACTGCAACTGGTAGGAATTCAGAAGTAATATAATTTTATAAACAGGGAAATTAATTTATTTTTACTTGTTTTATTTTTTTTTTGTTAAATGCCACCTGTTTGTCATTCGACATTTCAGGAATTATCTCCTGGCATTGGCATATTGTAACCCACTTCTGAGGTTGGGGCGCCTGGAAGGCGGGTTTACGCTGCCCTAATGATATGATGGGTGATGGCGATGGGTAATGATGCGTCAGAAGAGGCCTTAAACCTAAACCCAATCTCATGAGGTGAATATGATACTGATGATGATGATGATGGCCAGATGATGTTCGGAGACCGTTTGGGCCTTAAAGTATCCTGACATTTGTCTTGCAGATGAGGAAAAACCCCGAGAAAACCTCACCCAGGGAACTTGTCCCGAGCGGGGATCGAACCCGGGCCCGCTGCGTGACAATAAGGCAGCACGCTACCTCGAGACCACAGCGGTGGACATCATTATCATTATTATTATTATTATTATTATTATTATTATTATTATTATTATTATTACCTGTGTTTCTGTGTGAACTAATTTTTCACGTATCTACTAGTGTCGTTGTCGGCCGCGGTGGTCTAGTGGTTATGTTCGTTGCCTCTAGTCTCCAGGGTCGCGGGGTCAAACCCGGCCGGGTTAGATGGATTTTTAGGATGGAAAAATCCAAGGGACAAGGCCTCCGGGAGGGACTTTAAGCCGTGGGTCACGAGTCTGAAGATTTTCAGGCTCGTAAAAGATCCTTAAGACTGAATGAAAAGGCCTTTAAAAGAACCGCATGAATAAATAGAAAGGCCTCTGTGCAAAATTTAACCGACCTTCATCCATCCAAGTAATACCTTAGTTGCCTAATAGATGTCTTATTGAGGCGATGTGCTAACCATATGTCACTCGTTGATATTTGTAGGTAAATAGGCGTAACTAAATTTTCTTGGTTAAGAAATTCCCGTTAGGTAGCATCCATGTCCCCACGTGAGACATACACACACACACACACACACACACACACACACTAGTGTTGTTGCACCCATCCTCAACACCAAATCACTGTCTCATTTTCATTTGATACTTTCAGTCAAGTAAACAGTACTGAGAAGTACTCATCCATAGTGTTCTGCTTAAGAGTAGGTCTTTCACTGCAAACTCAGCATTCTCCATTCTTTCCTTAACTCAGCTTCCCTTTTTGTATCTGCATACAAACCATTTATTTTAATATTGTATATCATCTGATGTCTTTTTCTGCCTCTAACTTTCTTTTCGTTGACCATTCCCTCTAGGGCATCCTTCAGCAGGCAGTTTCTTCTTAGCCAGTGGCCAATCCAATTTCTTTTCCTCTTCTTTATGAGTTCCAGTTTTGTTCTTCTTTCATCCACTCTGTCTAGCACATCTTTATTTCTTACTTTGTCTGTCCATTTTATACGTTCCATTCTTCTCCATATTCACATCTCAAAAGCTTCAGTCGCTTTTCCTCATTCCGTCGTAATGTCCAAGTCTCTGCACCATATAATGCTACACTCCACACAAAGCACTTCACAAGCCTCTTCCGTAATTATTTTGCCAAAAGTCCGCAGAAAATGCTTCTCTTCTTGTTAAAAGCTTCTTTTGCCATTGCTATCCTCTGCTTTACTTCTTGACCGCAGTTCATGTTACTACTGCTAGTATAACCCACGTATTTGAAGCTCTCCACTTGTTCAATGGCCTCTTGTTTAATCCTCATGTTTATCTTCCTTGGTTTCCTTCCTATAATCATGGCCTTCGTCTTATTTATATTTATCTTCATCCCATAATCTGCCAAACTTTACAATCTTTCAGAAACAAATTGAAAATAAAATTATTAACAGACACAACTCACTAATATTACTTTTTTTAAATTAATAATTTGTTTTTTCATTATTTAATAAAAATAGTTTTAAGATTTGTTAATATATTTATCTAATGGCTTGTATAATAAGCGATAGATTAGTTCATTATAGTTTATTAATTTCTTTGTATGTTTTTCTTACTTTTCTTTTTATGTATAGTAGATTCGAGCTGTTATTCCTTTCTGTATTCATTCTATCATTAATTTAATTTTAATTGTATTTAATTTTGTTGTATTATTAGACATTATTTTCATTATTATTCAATTTGACAGATAATTAATTCTTTAGTATGACTATTATTGTAATTTTTATGTATTTATATGTAACATGTGTTTGTCCTGGTGAGTGGAAGAGAGGCCAAATGGCTTTAACTCCACGAGGCTAAATAAATCTAAGTAAATAAATATAAATAATCCTCGCACTTATCATTTAGCTCCATTAGCGTGTCCCTCAGTGTCATTGCATCTTCTGCTAGCAAAGCCATATCATCAGCAAATCTTATGCACTTTTTATTCTTCCTCCCATGTTTACGCCTCCCGTATTGCTGAAGCAGTTCTTCATTAGGTCTTCCAGGTAGATGTTGAAAAGAGTAGGTGATAAAGGACATCCTTGCCTTACCCCCCTTTCCAATTTCTCTTCCCTCTGACATTTCTTCTCCTATCTTCATTTTTATTCGCTGTTACATATAAAGACTACTTATGAGCCTCCTCTCCTTCCAGTTCACGCCAATTTTCGAGTGTGTTGTAAAGTATGAGCGCGTAATATTACGCTATACTTTTAACATTTATTACGAAACACCGTTGAGGTCACTATGTATAAGATAAAAATAAAATTAGTACATGAGATATCCCTCCGTGGTATCATTACCTTGTCGTGGTGGAGTGACTTGCGTGCTTAAATAATCCCGAGAGCTATGTCGGCGGTAGCATTGCTGCCGATTGGGTTACCCATGTCGGACTGGTCGAAGGTGATAAGCCAGACGAAAAAAAAGTACCTTGTTCAAAAGAGTGACGGTCATTCACCGTAAAAATACAACAGTCAAGAAATGCGGACATGGGTTCCACTGGGGTAAAATTTTCCGGAGGTCAAATAGTCCCTCATTCGGTACTCCGGGTGGGGACTACTTCAGGGAACCCATGCCAAAAGCTCAAACACAGGGGCATGTTCCTAGGAACATGGAATGTTAGGACTTTATACAATGGCGGGGCACTAGAGATATTAACGCGGGAATTAGATAAATCACCATTGGGAACTACATGATCTTTATTGGAAGCCAAATATAATAAGAACAGTTAAGTCTCGTAGACTGCGATGGACAGGACATGTATGGGGAATGAAAGACATGCATGGAAGCTTCTTGTAGGAAAACCAGAGGGGAAAACGCCCAGTTGGTAGACCAAGAATGAGGTGGGAGAATTACATTAACTATGATTTGAGGGAAGTGGATTATACAGGGAATTATTGGAAAGATTTAGCTCAGGATAGGGGTGTATGGAGAGCTTATGTCCGCGCGGCCATGAACCTACGGGTTCGATAGTGCCAGTGAGTAAGTAAGTAAGTATATGAGATTTCAGTCTCTAGTTGAGGAAGACTGAGATCCCTACTAATGCTATTTTTAACCTTTATATTTCGCCATATCGTAAGTAGATGCACCAGTTGGTTAATTAGTATTTTATTTAAATATGCTCTTTCATAGTTCAGATCATTAGCGTCGAAATTCAGAGGTTTCTTATTTCAGGATTGAGGTTCTATATAGTACCTTAAATTTATAAAACAATTATAATGACATTTTGGGGAAACGATCATATAACTTAAGATCAAGAATCGTAATAGACAACAAACCTCTGGAACAAGTAACAAATTTTAATTATTTGGGTTGTAATTTTACTATAAACACAAAAACTGAAAGAGACATACATATGAAACTGTTGAAATTTCAAAATATATGCGGAACTATACATAAAACATTAAAGAATAAAACAAGAAGAGATACTAGATTGAAGTTTTATAAAACATTGGCAGTTCCTGCATTACTTTATGGGAGCGAAACTTGGGTAATGACCAAAAAAATTGCAAAGTAGAATACAAATCGCAGAAATGAACTTCCTTAGAAGAACAAAAGGCTGCACAAGATTGGATCGGATAAGGAATGAAGATATAAGAACAGAGTTAAATATATATCCATTGGATGAGAAAATCAGAGAATATAGAGGGAAATGGTTTACACATGTGGAAAGAATGAATGTATCAAGATTACCAAGAGCAGCATTCAACTAGAAGCCAAGAGGTTCAAGGAATGTAGGAAGGCCAGTGAAAAGATGGAGAGAACAACTGAGAGGCGAAACAGGCAATTTGCCTAGACCGTGAAGTGAAGAAGAAGAAGATACCTAAGGCTTTATTTGCCTTCAAAATAAACATACTCAGAATTTTATAAAGTAAGTAAAAATCCATCGACCTCAGTGGATTTGAACTCATGGACCTGAGAATTAGAAGTCAACATGGGACCCATTATGGATGCGCAACTTGTATTCGTCCCATATCTAGTAAACTGCAACTGTCTCTACTCGTTACTCCCTACATAAGACAGGTGTGCTCCCTTGCAGATACACATACAATGTAAGTCTACGGATCCCCAATATATTGTCACTTTACGATATTACGGCGCAAATGAAACACACTGAATTTGTTTAAAATTTCACTTACGGTAACACTTTATTTGCTTCCATGATTATCAGTAAACTTTGTTCACAATGACAACTCACAATTAATCTTCTTTTAATTTTTATCACAGTCACAACTATTTTGAAAGTCACTGCTGAATAAGTTCGCCACAATGTCTCGTTCACTTAACACTACCCATCGCGAGACTGACTATCGCCGTCGTCAAGCACAGACTGACTCTTGTCTCGCCTTCGCCCCCTTTTATAAGAGCGAAGAAACTTCTAGAAATAGCATCAAGATATTTTGAAGCCTAGAAGCCTCTGGAAAGACACTCCAGACACTTCGGCCGGATTGTGTGGATCCTCTATCTCGCGATTGGCGCTTCGCCCGCGCAATTCAAACGTCATTATGCGACACCTAACACTATCTTATAAACTTACTCACTATGCCAATGGCATATTTTACCAAATTAGTTAAGCTTAAGATTAGTTCCCTATAAATGTAAGACAGTGACCAGTGGTTATCATCAAAGAGACATCTATTAGATAATTAAGGTATTATTTGGATGCAATAGGCCATGCAAGATGGCGGACGAGGCAGATTGCGGTTTGAAAGTGCTTTCGAATGTATACTAAATGTAGTGAAAGTAGGAGGCCATCTGAACTGAAGGACGACATTCAGCGAGCGGTAAGAATCATTAGAGATTGCTTTACATTAATGAAATTGGCCTTGGAGAGTGGAAACAAATAACAAGATAAAACTCAAGGAGACGATGTAGTGGCGCAAGCTGGAGACGTGCACAAGGAAGAAGACATACGTAAAGCGGAACAACTAGAGACATCTGTCGGGCAAGTGGAGGAAGCTGCAGACGGCGCGAAGCGCCATAGCGAGCAGACACCCCCACCTTTTGAACTCCAGCGGAACAACGATGACAACATCGGTGGCCCCACCGGTAAGAAGTCCGCAGCGACCGCAGAAATAACGAAATATCAAAACAATGATGATAGACACGGAGATGAGGGTTAGAAGCCAACGTCCAGAAAAGTCGAACTTAACTCACTCGCGACAATACAGACACAGAACTAGAAAGAAAAATAATACAGAAAATAAACTATCAGATGCAAAGTATGATGCAAAACATCACAATCAGCATCAGTAAGATGCTAAAGGAAGAAAGGCAAGAAGGGGAAAACATCTTGTAGCAGCAACTCGCACCCTTTGACACACGACACCGCAGGAAAAGAGATCGATGGAGGCAAAACACACGGAATAATTGAAAATTACACCAATGAATATAACCATGAAAACCAGGAGAGCTGAACTGAAGTTCGAAGAAGACGCAGAGGCAACACGCGCATCACGGGGACAGAGAGAACAGGGAGAACACACTTAGAGCGGCAGACCGGACAGCGTGGCTATATATAGGCCGCCTCCACCAGACAACCGAGCGGGATGACCTCATTAGTTATATGAATGCTAACGGCATAAATGGGACGATAGAATGTGAAGAATTGGAGGTAATCGGCTCTAACAGGGCATTCGAAGTAGAAATCCCGTTTGACTTACAGACCAGGCAAAACAACCACAACTACGGCCGAAGGGAGTTATCGTGAGGCAGTATATATTTCGGAGACAACAAAGGCAAGGGATACAACTATAACAATCATGTAACGGGAATAAAAAAAACGGCAACAATACAGATCCTCGCAAACCTAAGGAATGTAATAAACGCGGCACCGAAAATTGGACCCCGTACCCCGGACAGCACGTTACTAATGGTGAACATCTACACAAGCAACAATAACGCGAATGACCACGTCAAAATAATGACATGGAACGTGGAAGGACTGAACTCCATATTAACCGCGATACCCATAGGCCTACTTGTGTTTCAAGAAAACTATATAGGCCTACTATTCTTCTCAGAAACTTTCTGCATGAAAGACACAGAATTATACAACTTTTATGGAGTTCACTACCAGCCAAAAAATGAGACAAGGGTCGTCCCTCAAGGGGATTAAGTGCTTTGTAAAATCTCTTACAACCCATCAACGGGATCATTGGTACTGAGAACACATTAACGATATCCACCAAAATAGTAAACATTATTGGTACATACTTCGCGCCCAACACTAAACCAGAGAGCATCATAGATGACCTAGGAAGGGCTCTGAAGAACACAGACGACGGTAAACCAACCATTCTAATGGGAGACCTCAACTGTCGCATAGATAAGTGGAACACAAAAAACCCAAGCGGTCATAGACTGCATCCTAGACCACAGACTGCGACTCCTAAACCGAGAACAGGAATTTACCTACATAGCTCCAAATGGGAGGAGTAAAATCGACCTGGTCTTCACAGACAGCCAGGGACGACCCCAAGTCAAAATAGAAATATGCAATAGAAAACACCGACTGGTAATAACTAAACTTCAACTGAGTCACCTAGGACAGCCAAGACCAAACTGTAATCACAGAACAAAAATCTCACGACACATCGACGAAGAAAAATGGCAAGCAAGCAAAGCACAAATACCGGCAGTAATAAGTACGATGAGACAGGGAAATCTAGAAGAAGCAACAGCAGCCTTGACCGAGAATATCAAACAAGTCACCAATAAGGTAACCATGGTCACATGCACGGCGAAGTCATGGTTCGACGAGGAATATTATATATCTACACAAAGAACTTTAAAGCTCCTTCACGAAACCAGAAAACCCGAAAACATCGCACTAACAAATTACGCAGAGCAACGCCGGGAGTACAAACGCCTACTAAAAGAAAGGAAGACAGCCTACGATCTACACCTAGAACAAATTCTAATCGCCGAAACAGAAATGCAGCCATATAAAATATTAAGTACTTCCAAGAAACGTCACCCAACTCCCCTCGTGAATTTGGAGCAAAATATCAGTTGACCCAACACCGCACATGCGTAATACAAGAACGAAACTCGACGACCGAATCACTCCTGACAATGTAGCCCGCTTCATAAGCAATACTAAAAACAACAAGTCTGCCGGTCCGGGTAGGATATTCGCGGAACACTGAAAACTTTGTCTCAAGATCTGGCAGTACTACTAGCCCTCGTATACAACGAACGTCTCACGCACAGCACAATCCCACAGCAATGGAGAAAGACAATAATAGTGGTACTCCACAAAGGCAAAGTCAGGAAAGACGACCCAAACAGTTACAGAGGAATCGCTTTGGAGAACACAAGGTTCAAACTATTCTCCAAAATCATACTAGAGCGCATCGAGCTAAGATTACGAGCAAACATCCCCACGAATCAATTCGGGTTCACTCCAGGCAGATCGACCCTACATGCAGTACAAGAAATCCTAGTTGAGATAGGAAATAGCTTGGCACAACCAAAACACCCCATGTACGCAATATTCATAGATTATTCAAAAGCATTTTACAGCATTGACAGAAAGCTACTATGTCACAAACTGGAAAACACACTGGGCAGGACTAATCACGAATTGGAGACAATAAAATCGATTCTCAGCACCAACAATGTAGCAATTTATGATGGCATATCAATCTCAAAATATATAGTTCAAACACGAGGAATCTTACAAGGAGACCCACTGAACCCAGTCCTCTTTAACATAATGATGGCCGATATCGGGCAAGCTATAAGGCAAGAAATGTAAAGCTATTAATGTATGCAGATGGCATGGCCATCCTCTCCAAGAGTCCTGAAGATCTGAAAGAAGCCATAGAGAATATAAAAAAATGGGCGTTAGAAAATTCAATGGAAATAAATAGCTCCAAGACAAAAGCAATGAAGTTCAGAAGAGAAGGAAAATTATCAAAAAAGGGCTACTTTATGTGCTGCTACTCGGCCCTAGAAATAGACCCCAAATTTAAGTACCTGGGAGTGACGCTGCAGACACACTGGAGCCACGTTCACCATGTACATACAAGACAGGACCACAGCGGCAATAAATTCGATGTTCGACATCCCCAAGCATCAAAGACTATCCTGCCAATGACGATGGCGCTATTCCAACTCAAGGTAGCACCAGCGGCCACATACGGTATTCAGATAATTTGGACTCACCTAAGAGCGAAAACCCTCAAGGAACTGGAGAACGCCAAAGCCAGATACCTCAAGAGAGCCTTACCACTCTCAAAGTACAAAAGAAATAGCTACGCCTACAGAATAGCACATTAATCATACTTCATTGAGAACATCAAGTTCCGTTTCAATCTATCAGAAACCCAGGCATATAAAGACGACATCAAAGAGAGACAAATCAAAGCCAATGCAATACCTAGGGAAATAATGGAAATAGAAACGATTAAAACTGATGTGTGAAAAAGCCAGAATTTCCAACTTCACCACCTACACACGTGCTTCGCCGCGCATGGTTTCCACGGGAAGATATGCCAGAATCCGTCATACCACGACCTCAAGTAGGACTGCAGATGTCCGAGCCATGCACCAAGTACCACCTAATGAAATGCAAAAGAAGAACTCAGCCTCTCATCACAATTACAAAAGACTGGTGAAAACTCAAAACGTACACATTGTGTTTAATAAAATCTATTAAATAGGCCGATTAAACTTTGTTTAAGGTCTCTAATTTAGGTTTGAGGTACTTTTACGAGCCCAAAAAAGTTTTCAGACTCAGGATCCACTGAAAGGATATATAATGTAAAGTAAATAATTATGGACAAAACTAATATAATAAATAATAGTTTTAAAAAACTAAAACAACACGCTTTATTAGAAAACCGAACTAAAAAAAGGAATAATAATCTTAATTTCCAACACTCTTTGAAAAATTAAAGTGGTCAACAAAAAAAAAATCATCTCCAACACATATAGAATAAAACTAGAGTTATCAACAAAAAGAAAATAATTTTACCATCAAAAGCGTGGGGTGCTATATACCAATTAAGTTAATATATTTGATAATAAACAGATATTGGTAAAAGTAAAGTCTCTAAGAAGAAAATGTAAAAATCATAAAAAAGCACCCCACGCTTTTGATGGTAAAATTATTCTCTTTTTGTTGATAACTCTAGTTTTATTCTATATGTGTTGGAGATTATTTTTTTGTTGACACTTTAATTTATCCCAAGCGTGTTGGAAATTAAAATTATTTTTCATTTTTTTAGTTCGTTTTTCTAGTAAAGCGTGTTGTTTTAGTTTTTTAAAACTATTATTTATTTTTTAGTTTAATATTTTACAGAATAAGATCAAAATGTAAATACCTTTAAATTCGATACTATTGTAGTATGAGCTAAAAGTAATACTCTTCTAAAAAAACCTCCCAGCCGGATTTGAACCAGCGACCTATGGATTACTGAAATTATATACCACTAGAATTCACCGCTCTACCAACTGAGCTCTTACAACGATTGACCAAAAGTTGACAAGTCCGCAACCTATTATACCAGTTTTCATTTTTTTTTATTTTCTGATGATTCTGGCCAGAATTTTAGAAACAAAATATTAAACTATTGTATTGTCACGGATCCTTTACAAGTATACAGAGTTTCAAGTCGATCCAATGTTTCTAAGTGGGTGAAAATCGTGTTCATAGATTCCGTTACATAGATACAAAGACAATTTTTTTGATTATCTGACGATTTTGGCCAGGATTTTAGAAAAAAAATATGAAAATATTGTATTGTCACGGGTTCTTTACAAGTATACAACGTTTCAAGTCGATACAATGTTTCTAAGTGGGTAAAAATCGTATTAAAAATCCGTTACATAGATACAAAGACGCTTTTTTTGATTTTCTGACGATTCTGGCCAGGATTTTGGAAAATAAATATGAAAATATTGTATTGTCACAGGTATTTTACAAGTATACAAAGTTTCAAGTCGATCCAATGATTTTAAGTGGGTGAAAATCGCGTTGAAAGATTCCGTTACATAGGTAGATACAGGTCAAGCTAATATAAAGCGTGTAAAAATAAACTGTAATACGTAGTTGGCAGCTAACATAGTACAATGATAATATTCCTTACCTTGACTGTTCATTTCTCACTACCCAGATTGGTGTCCCCCTCTTCTCTTCTTTTTTAATCAACCAGCTTCCATATCCATATCTAGACAACAGAGAAAAAAAAGTCATTCGGACGTGGAGGTTACTACAACGCGACTAGATTGTCTCGTGAGAGAGTTGTTGTTTTCTTAAGCACAGTATATACAACAGAGGCGCGTGCAGATGTAGGCTGGGGGAAACGTAAATTTACACATGGAATACTCATTGGATATTGGTTGTACATATATATATATATATATATATATATATATATATATAATATATATATATATATATATATATATATATAACTATTCTAATGACATATTGTCACAGCTACTTACGTGAAACAAATAATTGTGATGATAAATTTGGAGTAGATTAATCTACATATTCAAACAATTAAAAGTGTTTCTATCTGCCTACCTCAAAAGAAGGAAGATAATCTTCCTAAGTCCTGTGCCGGATTCACGTAACAATATACTTCCGAAAATTGTTGAATATGAAGTTTTTTTTTCGAATTCCTAGATATAATTTTTGTATTTTTTGTCCAATGTCACCAGGTTGTCTTTTATGACATTTCTGGCTTTCTCCCCTGACACTGGCAGAATTGTAATTCATTTCTTAAGTAGGCGCACCTGGAAGGCGGAGTCATATTACCCCGATTATATAATGGGTGATAAATTATAATGAAGCGCCAGGAGAGTCCTTAACTAAACTTAACCCTAATTCCAGACTATGCGCTACCACAGGGCAATTCCTTTAAGGAAAACTTCCTATGGTCTGACCGGGAATCGAACCCGGGACCTCATGAACTCTACTCAGAAACGTAGCCCATGAGGCTGGTCCATGAAAAACTTATTTCATCACCACGTGATGTTATTGGGGCATATTTGAAGTATGACGCGTCAGCAGCGATGATTTCTAATCAATCAGCTGTTCTAATTGCCCGTTATCATAAGTAATGCCACCAGTGATTTTCAATTTATCTTGAGAATTTGGAAATCAAGAGTGGCATTTCTTAGGACTATTTAACGAATAAAATTAAGCTGTTTACTCACAAATCATTATTTAAATATAGTTATTTTGAAATATGTATATATTTAATGTAAATGGTGATGTATTCACGTAGACTTTCACGGCCGGAGTTGCTATGATGACCTTGATGAAGATTTTCGGGCTGTAGGCCGTGGTCGTGAGGCTTGTAGTTCCCCGACATTTCGCCAGAGACTGCGTCTGACATCCTCAAGGGTTGTCGGTGGCTTGTAGTTCCCCGACGTTTCGCCAGACGCAGTCTCTGGCGAAACGTCGGGGAACTACAAGCCTCACGACCACGGCCTACAGCCCGAAAATCTTCATCAAGATCATTGTAAACGGCGATGTTTGAAAACAAATGAGAAACGATTGGTACGCTTAATTTGTTCATCACTGCAACCAGATTATATTATTCATTGTCAAAGGAACGCAATATTGTAAGAATGCACTCTAGTGGAGAAAAAATTAAACTCATCAAACTGTATATTAATTCATTTCTGATGCCCTATGATGTAAATATGACAATTATATTTTTCTGGAATGTTATTACCTGGGAAAAAATACATTTAAAAAACTGCAAACAGTGGTTTCTTTTTTTGGTGGTATAATCAATTGCTACAAATGTTTTATATTAACTCCCGCATGCACTATGTGTTGACATTTATGCACTATATATACAATCTGGTAGCCGTATTTCTTGGGGTCACTGCAAAATAATGCTATGGCCTATTCAGGATGTTAAAAAGGAAGTGCTTTTTTTATTATGATAAACTTTAGTTGGTAAATTCTAGGCGAAACACGACTGTGATTGGTTGTAAATAAAAAATTATTGAAACGTGATTGGTCATTGACTCCCATTTGGGGCATGAGTTAAATAGTCAACCAAAACTCACTGCAGAGTAACCATATTTTTCAACAAAACTACTGAACTTGTCTTGCACATTCAAGCTGATAGGCGACGGTGCTTAACTAGCGAGCGTGCGTGACAATTCGTCTACTATATTTAAAGCTTTCGACAATTCTAAATTACTTAGTTTCAGAAGTGTGATACTTTTTTGACACAGTTTCAAAGTTATGTTTTATTAAATGTATATTCATCAACATACTTTGTGATTTTAGTGATTTTGTTATCTTAATTGCCTCATTTTCATTAAACACATTCACAATATTTAGATCTTATTGTAAATTTCAGCGTAGTATAGCGCAGCTTCTAACCACGTTCCCCAGTGAGTAAATGAGTTTGTAGAGGAAAGGAAAGTTCCGGTTCATTATTCTATATGAATATTTTTTGATATTAAGAATAAAAGCGTCAACATCGCTAAAGGAAGAACGAATAACTTCTGCCATCTTATGATTCATAGGTATATTAAATGTACATTTTCGCATAACGGCGTTTTATTTGTTGACAGACTTCATCATGTGAAGAGTTCAGAGCAAAAGTTGGACCAAGTCTATATTTTATACATTCGAGAAAAACTTACATAGGCCTAAAGCTAAAGTAATATATTTAGTTACAGATGAAGAATTAAAGATTAAAAAGTGAAAAAGAACAAATACAACATTTGGTTCACCATTTCTCTGACGTATTGTTAATAAGTTAAACCCAAATTCAAATATAATTAGGATTTGTCATTTTTGGACTTGGTTTATTTTTGCTCTAAATACCTCATACACGGATTACCATCGGATACAAAAAACATTACTTTTCATATTTTATTGCATCGGACCATAAAAATGAGATGACATTTCAAATATCGTGTCTACTTATGCTTGGTTGATTTTTCAAGCGTTTCCGACGTCAATACATTATTTTCACACGGAAAATTAGGTGACATTATTCTAACAATTAGATTTGCTATGTATCTGCTCTTCACGTACGAGTTTTCGTATATTGAATCCCAAATTTAATTTTGACTACGGTATTCCTAATTCGATTTATAACTTCGCTATAATACACAGGTAAGAACTGTTTTTCGAATCGATGATTCAGAAGGTGCCTGATATGTTGTGCACTTTTCTATAAACCCTTTAAAGTGAGGATTTTCCAAAATTTTGAATTGTAATAGGCTATTGCAACTTATCAACATTCGACACAAATCCTGGCAAAAGTCATATTGCATATTAATATAAGGCGGGATTTGAATTTGAACCTTCTTTTCATCTTGGATTCTTATTTTAAGGGAGGAAAGAAGATTACGAATATATTTGAGAATAAAGTTCTTAGGAACATTTTTGGACCAAAAAGAGATGAACAGATGGGTGAATGGAGAAAACTGAATAATGGTGAGATACACGATAAGTATAGGAAACCAGATATAATAAGAACATCCAAATCTCGTAGACTGCGATGGGCAGGACATGTGGCACGTATGGGGAATGATAGACGTAGGAAAACCAGAGGGAAAACGCCCAGTAGGAAGACCAAGAATAAGGTGGGAGAACAATACAAAACAATAAATACGTACTTGCCGCCATTGTATCACTAATTGGTCTCACGGCCTCCTGTAGTTTCAACTAATAAACATTGCCCACACTGTTAACGTTAGTCGATTGTTTATAATAAACGTAAATATTTCCAACAAAGATGTTATTATTTTACTATTATTTATTATTTTGAAAAAACATCGCGCAAAAAATAATGTACAACGCACGTTTGAGAAGTGTTTTATAAAATCTCGGAAATTAAAAACCTCGCTATAGCTCGGTTTTTAAACATTTTCCTCGCTTCTGTAGAAACCACTTCCCAACCTCGCATCGTAATATATTTATTCTTCAGATGTATCTTATTTTAGACTTCAGTTTCTATCGTAAATCTAGGACACGGAATCCACGATTTTACTTTCCTTCCATACTCACATCATAATTAATTTAATTTTAAAATGTTCAATACCGGAGCTAGTAAGGGTGATGGTAGATACTATTTGTAATCGCTAGATTGTGCACCAGATGCCCAGATTAAATTCTAAATCCTTCCGCAGTCACATATGTTGAGAAGGTGTAGATTACTGATACGTACGTGGGATTGCGATGTTAAGACTGGTTTCAGTTTCTCTCTTCTATCTATCATCCCTCATACAACACACTTACTCTACATACAGACAGGCAATTTTTGTTTCAGCCTTTATCTTTTTTTTTTTTTTTAATTTGAACAAGTTTTTACAACCTGCGTTTTACCCTGTGGGTATATCGCAGGATATTTAGTTTACACTTTATATGGTTTTACAATTAATGGATTACAATTAATATGGATTATTTCAGTGTCTGGAATATTTCATTTATGTATTTGATTGTTTGTGGCATTTTAATAACTTTTCTTAGCACTATATTTGGGTCCTTGATGTGCGCTGGTCTGTTCTTTTCTTGTAGCTTGCAGTGAAGTAAAAGATGCATAGCTGTTTGGTCGTCTTCTGAGCATTGACACTTCGGTGAGGCTGTTTTTCCAATTCTGTGTAGGTATTGTTGGAATTTTCCATGGTTTGTGAGGAATTGTGTAAGTACGAAAGTTGGATTTAGGACGGTTTCTTGCCTGGTATGGATGTTTGGGAAGAAGAGTTTTGTTTGGTGGCCTTTGTGTGATGATGTGTACAGCGCGTTCCAGATGTCTGTGTAGTATTGAAGGAGCTTTTGTTTACAAAATGAAATAGGTAGTCGGTCATATACTAGAGTTCTTTGAAACGTTGAGTCTATTTTTGCTAGGAAATCTGCCCTTTCGTTTCCGTAGTGTCCAGTGTGGCCTCGGATCCAATAGAAGTTTACTTGGTTGTTACTCTGTATGTATTGAAGATCTGCCCTGATTTGACTTACAATGGGATTGGCTGATTTGCTTTTTTTGATTGCTTTAAGTGCTGCTTGTGAGTCAACGTTTATGGCGTATTTAGTTTTAGGTTTTTTGTATATTTTTTTATCCATTTTAGTGTCATCTGAATTCCGAGCAGCTCGGCTTGAAATACTGAGCATTCGGGGTGGAGTTTTGCTGATTTGGAGAAAACTTCTTTTCTTCCTGTATAGACTACTAGGCCTGCTCCGACACTCCTTCCGACATTTCCTTCTGTGTTTTGACCCATCTGTGTAGAGGGTGTAATCTCCATCTCCACCAGAGCCTGTGAGTTCTACTTTGATGTCTAGGGTTTTCAGTCCCTCTTCACTTTTTGGAATTTCTGCTTTCGATAACTCGGGTAAGATTGCTGTAGTCTTCTTGTTATGATTTAGTGCCCAGATGTCATTTCTTAGTCTGAGTTCCAGTTCTATTGGGAGAGCATTTGCTATGACTGTGAGTGCCTCTGTAGAGACCGAACGATATGATTTTGTCATGAATATCAGGATTTGTCTTTGTATTCTAGTTAGTTTGTCCATTTGTGATTTGTAGCGAATTTGTTGGTACCAGACGCTACAGGCATAAGCTATGGTTGGTAGTAGGCAGTATTTGAATATTGTAATTAGGTGGTTGAATGATAGCCCCCAGGATGATCTTGAGCAGCGAATTAGTTTCTGCAAAGTGGACTGTGTTTTATGATGTAGGTTCTGAATATGTTGACTCCATGTGAGGTTGCTATCCAAAGTCACTCCCAAATAATTAATTTGTTTGACGACAGGTATATTGCTCTCTTGTATTGTTTGGTGTGTTCGATATTTTTGTAGTTGGCGACAAAACATTGGCATTATACAAGATTTCTGTTTTGCTAATTCCAGTTTGTTTTCTTTACACCATCCTTCAATTCTGGAAAGAGCATTTGAAATAATATTTGGTATATCGTTATGGAGTGACCCCTTGACCAGCATCATTACGTCATCTGCATATAGGACTACCTCTAGGTGTTCTTGTAGCTGTGATAAGTTTTCAATCAGATCGTCAGCTATGAGATTCCATAATATTGGTCCGAAAGCCGATCCCTGTGGGCAGCCTTTGAAGATGTACGCAGCCTTCTTGCAATTAGATAGTGTTAGGTTTGCGCTACGGTCTTATTGACTAGGATAATGGTTTATTATTATTCTTTGGTTGTATCAATCAAAGAGTGGCGATTCGACCAATTCTCTGCCCATAGCCTTTCCAACTACTTTCCTCCATTCTACTCTGTTCCTTACTGCTGTTTTCCAACTCAGGATGTGAAGTAGGTTGAAAGCATCATTTTCCAACTATATCTTTCCAACGGTTTGGGTCTTCCAACCAGAATCTTCCCTCCAAAATGTCCATCCAGAACGTTCTCTGGTATTCTTCCTTTCTATTCTAACGAAATGTTTGGCCCCCTATAATCCCTTAATTCTTATGTTGTTTGACAGTGTCATATCATAGAACAATGTTATATCTGATTCTCCACATTCCATTAGATACTGAACCAAACACATTTCTTAACATTTTTATCTAAAAAAATCAATCCTCTCTCTTTTCTTCTGTAGAAAGGTTCATGTTTCACTTCCATATACATAGGTTGTTTCTTTATTTGGCAACTATTTATTTTCTGGATACATAGCATACATACATGGTTGTAAGTTTTAGAGGCCTTCGGTGAAGTCACCAGCATTGCGTACTATGTATTCCCAGCGATGTGGTAGTCGTCGAATGCCGTCGGCACTGCCTAATCTCTGGATGGTGTGTAGAGACTGATTAACTGCACTCAGACTGTCGTCCACTGTTCTGAATCTCTTCCTTGAGTTTAGGAATGAGGTTGAAGTCACAGGGACTTATGTCTGGAGAGTATGGAGGGTGGTAGAGCACCTCCCAACCCAGCGATTGAACAAATCAGACACTGCCCCTAGGCACATGTGACACATTTTCGTGTCCTCCAAAGGCTTGTACCCACCTTGCCACTGTTCGATACTGCAATGTATCTGCACCACAAGCCTCTCGCAATCCTTGATGACACTGTAGTGCGTTTCTGCCTCTAAACATTCAATCTTCAACCAGATTCTCTGCTCCTGCTTTCAAAACTTGTACTACGTTATACTGCGACGCCTAGATCTAAACTGATAACTTTGAGGAGGGGAGGGGGGAGAGGCGAATCCATATGCTCAGACGGAGGGGAGGCACTGAAATTACATGTGCAATAAATAGAATTGTCAACCCTAGTTTTATTTGGATTCCACACTATTGTTGCCAAAACTAAAGAAACAACCCTTGTACAACCTTTGGTTGTAGGCCTATTTTGCTAAAATTTAGTCCTGTTTAATTGATTTCACTAATTATGTAAGTTTTCGGTGTTAAATTATAAAACACACTCTGTATCTCCGTCTTGATCTGCCAGCTCATTACCAGCAATTCATAAATTACCTTTAACCCAACTTAAGTGAATTGTCCATTCGTGTTGTTCCATTGTTTTGATCTTCTTTAAAAGTTGTTCTATTATAGAATTATGCTTACAGTTTCTTTATGCACTAAAGGCCAACACGCACACATTATTGAGTAACACCAAGAAATTATGACTGAAAGTAAATATCAATAAAACTAAATATATGGCCACACGTAGAAATACATTATATAATGGATGTTAAAATTTTAAGAAATGTAAAAGAGTACCTGAGATCTCAGTCGTCCTGAATAATCAGCAGTGTAGTTTTGTAGGAGGCCTTTCGATGACTTAAGTATCATCTTCTGCTTTCAGTTTGATACTGACTGTTGCTGGTAATAATTTTGTTCAGTGGATTCACATTACTGGATACGTTCTCAATTAACAGTGTTTGTAGTTTCCTCGATTATTTCTAATTCTTCGAGAACGTTGATTTTCGATGTATCGTTTTCTCTATGCAGGATCGATAATACATAGTCTATTGTATTAAATTGATGTCCTGCTTCTACTATGTGTTTTCAAAAACTTGATTTACCCTCATTCCTCAAGATATCTTTAAAATGTTCATTAAATCTTGTCGTGATGTTTCTAGTAGTTCTTCCAATATAAAATTTGTCACAACCATTGCATTTCAATTTATAAACTCCTTTGTTTTTATATATGTTCGTTTCTTCTATTTTATTTGAAATTATATTATTTAGTTTGTTATTTGTTCTGTAGGCAATTTTTATGTTTTTACCATGTTTTTTAGGATTTTTGCCAGCTTTTGTGTTTGTTAATGATACCCACTTATTATCACTTTTATCAATTCCCTTACTCAGTAGTGTTATATTTGTTAGCTCTTCTTTTTTTTTTTTGTTTCATAACTAATTTATTAATAATTTCTTCATTATACCCATTTTTATAAGCCAGAAGTTTTACATAAGTTAATTCATTGTTATAATTTTCTTGGGTAAGTGATAATTTCATCGTTCTGTTGATTAAGCTAATAAAAGTGCCAATTTTTTGTTGTGGAGGATGTCGATGTTTTATGGATAGGGATTGTGTTGCTTGTAGGTTTTCTATATCTATATGCCGATGTCCAAACTATTGCTATTTTTAGGGTAAGATCTAGGTAATTTATTGAATTGTTATTTTTAGTTTTGGATGTGAATTTTATTTTTTCATGCATCCTATTTAGTTCTATTATTATACATTTCTCTATAGAATTTTCATTGTCATACATCATTAGGACATCTTCTACATATCTTGTTTTTAGTTTTATGTTGAATTTTTCCTTAATTTTAAAATATTTTTCTCCTAAATTTTGAAAGAAAATTTCAGACAAAATCCCAGAAATAGGACTGCCCATAGGTATACCGTCATTTTGTGTAAAGTATTCATTATTAGATTTGAAGTAAAGAACGTACCCAGTAATGTGAACCCTCTGTTCAAAATTATTACCAGCAACAGTCTGTACCAAACTGAAAGCAGAAGATGAAACTTAAGCTATCGAAAGGCCTCCTACAAAACAACACTGATGATTATTGAGGACGTCTGAGATCTCAGGTACTGTTTTTTTTTCATATTTCTTAAAATATTAACATAGTGACCTCAACGGAATTTCGTAATGTGTTTTACAAATCTTGAATAATGGAAATGGACAGCTAATGACAAATGAGGGACATTTTGAGGAAGTGGCTGAATTCAAATACCTAGGAACAATAATCACAAATAAGAATGAGATGCACAAAGAAATTAAACATAGGCTCAATTCTGGAAATGCATGCTATTATGTATTACAGGTCCACCGCTGTGGTCTCGAGGTAGCGTGCTGCCTTGTCACGCAGCGGGCCCGAGTTTGATCCCCGGTTGGGGCAGTTTTTCTGGGTGAGGTTTTTATCGGGGGTTTTCCTCACCTGTAAGACAAATGTCAGGAAAACTTTAAGGCCCAAACGGTCCCCGAAATAATATGGCCATCATCATCATCCTTATCATCATTATCATCCTTCACCGGTGTGGAAAGCAACGGGAAGCTATCATACCTACAATTCCCTAGTAAAGCTGCAAAGCGTAGCATGAAAATGCTATGACTGAAGTGAAAGACCTGCCCTCGGGCAGAATTACTATGGATGGATGGATTACAGAGACTCTTGACGTCCCAACTCCTTTCAAAAAACATTAAACTGAAAATATATAAAAATATTATTCTACCAATTATATTATATGGATGCGAAACACGGACTCCTACTTCTCTTACTTTAAGGGAGGAAAGGAGATTACGAGTATTTGAGAATAAAGTTCTTAGGGAAATGTTTGGACCAAAGAGAGATGAACATACATGTATATGGAGAAGACTACACAAACAGTGAACTACATAGTCTTAATAGGAAGCCAGATATAAGAACAGTTAAGTCTCGTAGACTGCGATGGGCAGAACATGTGGCACGAATGGGAAATGAAAGATGTGCATGGAAACTTCTTGTAGGAAAACCAGAAAAGAAACTCCCAGTTGGTAGACCAAGAATGAGGTGGGAGAATAACATTAACTATGATTTGAGGGAAGTAGATTATACAGGTAATAATTGGGAAACAGTAGCTCAGGATAGGGATGTATGGAGAGCTCATTATCGCGCGGCCATGAACCTATGGGTTCGATAGTGCCAGTGGGTTAGTTAGTTTCTTTAAGCAACGCCACCGTTATTTTGTTTTAACACCAACTAACTCGCTGGTACTATCGACCCGGAGGTTTATAGCTGCAGATATAAGTTATCCATACATCCCTATCCTGAGCTAATGTTTTCCAATCATCCCATGTATAATTTATCTCCCTCCAACCATGGTCAATGTAACATGTCCTTACATTCCATATTATTATTAACATGTCCCAACGTTTAAGCCTTTGTCATGGATTCCCTGAAGTAGTCCTCACACTGTAAATCCGATTGGGGGACTATTTTATCTCTCGAAAATGTCATCCCAGTGGAACCCAAGTACACTGGGATAAAATGACGATTGTATTTTTAAGGTAAGAGATCGTCACACTTTCGACCAAGGTATTTTTTCCTACTGGCTTATTGTCTTTGACCTATCCGACATGAGTGACCCTTTTTTGGCAGCAAAGTTACAGTTTTTCAATTTATTTAAGCACATAAGCCACTCCTCCACGACAAGGTAAAGATACCATCGGAGGGAAATTGCTATTATCTTATCCGCGTTTTGCTAGTCTTAGATTGTTTCAAGCTCCTGCAAATTTTTAAAATAACTATTTGTTCTGCCTGAATATTTGAACATTCTAACTTATATTTTAATTGTCGGATTATCGTTTAATTTTGAAATATGACTACAGCACATCCTACCTCATCACCTCTATTGCTTCCATCTGTGTATATATTTATTCCAAATGCTATAGTGTCTTCAGCTTCTTTGATGTTCACTTTTTCCACTGGATGAGACCAGTTATGCAGTTGCACCGGAGCATCATAATATCTGTCCCCATGGGTTGCATTGTATAGTCTTTTTCTGGCAAAGATAATTAAAATCGATTAGTTAGACTCCAGCTGCTGTATATATACGATATCTTCAACGATTTCGTATCACAGGAGATGTAATATGTACATGCAGAAGAGGAACCAAACCATCAACCACATAACCTATGAATTTACAGACATAAGAAAACAAAGATTAGTACTACTAATAGCAGATAACACAAGAAATAGTGACACTTGTCCGTTATTAATCAACAGCTAGTTCTTCAACACATGAAAACGTTTAATTGATCATCATAACAAATAATCTGTAACTAAACTTGGAAGTTAAATAGTTAATTGTAACAAAACGTAAATAAAATAGTGTAACATTGTATTATATCGTTGGAATATTATGTTATAGAATGCATGTAACCCTCAGGGGTCCTCATCTAGAGGATATGTGGATGGCGACCACAAGGTGCCCAGGCTGAGCAAAACATTTCTTCCACTTACTTGTGTTTTGCACTCTTTTAACTTTACTATCTAACCTCCCTTGGTTAACTCTTGTTTTTTCGACCCCGACGCTATTAGGGCATCCGAGGGCTAGGGAGTCTTTCCTTTCTTCCATTTCTTCTTTCCTTTATTTTCTTTTCTTCTCCAGAAAAGCTGACCAGAGGCTATAAGATGGCAGCCCCATCACTGGTCTTGCCTTCTTTTGGCCAGCAACCAATCGAAGGGACTATTATTATGCTTTCAAATCTTATATGAGAATTTTCCGGAAGGATCAAACTATTTACGCTGGAGGGAAAATTTAACTATAGGATCGTAACAGGCCTTGGCCTAATACTTGGAAGGAAGAAGAAGAATGCATGTAAGGCCTAATATTATCATATGTAATGGCACGACTGATTTATAAACCATCGATAAATTCACTCGTCGTTTCGTGACTCGTGAATATATCTAGAGAATTTGGAGTGGCATTTGTTAGGACTATTTAACGAATAAAATTAAGCTGTAAATAAAAAATCATTATTTAAATATGATGTTTGGAAACAAATCAGTAATGTGTGGTTATGTTTCATTCGTTTATTCACAACAACTTGTTATTTATTCCCAAATAGGATCGGAATATTGTAAGAATGCACCCTAGTGGAGAAAAAATGAAACACATCGAACTGTATATTATAACCAACATTATAGGTTAATAATATATTTTTTTGGCAAACAACTCAGTAAAAGCATTATTTATAAGCACAATTATTGAACACACAATTAACAAACGTGTAGTTTAAAGCAATCTGTTTATTATTTTGCTAAATTCAATGTATTTGTTGGAGAATCAGTCACTGCAAAATAATTCTCTGACCTGTTAAGAATATTAAAAAGGAGGAATTTTCTTTATCACAAAAGCAGGAGCTGGTAAAGAGAATTCGATAAAAAGCGAGGTAAAACACGGCTGTCATTGGTTGTAAATCAAAATTAATTGAAACGTGATTGGTCATTGACTCCCATTTGTGGCATGAGTTAAATAGTCAGTATAATGGTGCCTGCTGATTTATTTTGAATAAAGGAAAAAAATCGACACACGAACACTTATCTTACACTCTTCGCTGTACAAATACAAGTACGCATCATTATTTAGGTACCGGAAATGTGATCTGCCGAAGTGATGTGTAAATTAAAACAGACCACTTTAACGCCATCTATCCGCCTAACACGGAAACTGAAGCACAAAAAGTGCAGCAAGTATGAAATGCACACACATACCCGTAATACAATAGAGACATATTTTGTGATTTCATGAGCATGAAAGTACGGTTCCGATAGACTAGAAGTTACCATACTCGCCTCTGATTCCGAGTTTCGAGGCTGCAAATCCGGTCGGAATAGATACATCTTCAACGGCGTAAAAATCCTGAGTATAGCTTCCTTTGGAAGGGAAGTGAAATCGTGGGTTGCGTGACGTAGATTTACGAAACATAAAGAAGCTCAAGCTCGAAATAAGAGGCCACTGGGCTAAATTTTTTCGGACCTTAAACCCCCAGTTTTGGATTGAGATGCTCTTAGAAAGCGTCGTTAAATAAAATACATTATACTACTACCTGCGAATTTCCTATTCATCTTTCAATATTTTAGGAAGGGAATAATTTGAATTCTATCTACAAATAAGAAAAGCCTACACATTTTAATTATTTTGATATCTTCCCTTCCAATCACACGGCTTACTGTTTACCAACTATGAATAGAAAAAGTATATCTTCTTTTTGTTTCACTGTTTTATATACCGCAAAAAGAACTAATTGTCTGGTTATATAACAATACCAGTAAGTGAGTACAGAATAGACAAAAACAAAGCCGATTAATCTAAAACCCAGGTCTCACTCTTTGCCTTAAGTTGAACCTCTTCATTTTTAAATGAATTAACGTGATCTATTCCTCCCGCGCCTTGTAGGGATACGATCTGTCAGGAGAAGATTTTTAATTTTGAATTACTTACATCTTTTTTGACCACATAAGGGAATGGAGGGCCTTCCCGGATGAGAGATCGGGGTTAATTCAATCAATGAATTTTTAATTTGAATGCGCAATAGTGAGAATCGTGATGATATCGCATATCAACATGGTAACAAAATAAAGAAAGGTTATTCAACTGTTCATTTTGATTTATATCCCGGATTCTGTTTCTGTGTACTCATTCTTTTTTATAGTAGTAACCTTTAAACTTGCAAAACTGAACATTGACTTTAACAGCGTGATGTGAGTATTCTGCTCACTTTGTTAATTTATAATTTTTCTTGTTTTCAGAGAAGATAGTTTTCTGATTTGTCCATCTCTCCGTTTTCATTACAAAAATAATATCCACATCTTTTACTTTTCGTTAATTCAATAGACTTAATCAAACTACGGCTCTTAGTTCTTGAGTTAGATCGCGGCCAGAGTCGATGGAAATAATTGTACCCACGGCCCTGCTGATATAATGGTAACTCGTTCGCCTCTGGATCCAAAATTCAAGTATTCGATTTAGCCAAGATCAATGGAATTATTTGAGGAAAATTTTAGGATGTGCTCCTTCAGAAGTTATTATTATCACAGAGATTTGTGGCACGTTAAAGAATTTTCGTATATGAAAGGCATCCCTGGGAAATTTCTCAGATGTAGGAGCTCACTCCTTGCATTGTGATTCGCGTCAAACTAGGAATAAGTTGCAAAATACAAAATATACTTTCCCAGATGAAAACAAGTCATGGGTAGTAGCCTACTTCCTTAGAAGAGGATGGGTAGTACTTCCTTAGAAGAGGATGGGTAGTACTTCCTTAGAAGAGGATGGGTAGTACTTCCTTAGAAGAGGATGGGTAGTACTTCCTTAGAAGAGGATGGGTAGTACTTCCTTAGAAGAGGGTATTTAAAACCTTTGGCTTTTTCACCTAACAAATTACTGTGAACTATAGACCAATTCTGAACCCTTGGTTCTTGGATTCGATCTTTACAATGGTGGATGGAATTTCTTGATGGTCTAGTAGTATCACATCCGGTGCTGTATCCAAGGTTCAAGGGATCGATTCAGTAAACATTATTTTTTTGGATGAAGAAAATTATAAGACGTGACTTCCTTGGGAAGGTAAATAAAAATATTCATTTAAAGAGATCTACGTTAAAAATATATATACACGAAAGTATATATCTGGCAAATTTCCCAGATGTAGGCAACAAAACAAACTTTTCCGAGTGAAAAAGTCAAGAACGCTTTCTTCGGAGACACTCATCATAGATTTTGTTGTGAGCAAAACAACTCTAAATCTCTGAATCTCATATTCAATCTTTACAAACTCGATGTAATTTGCTGTGATCGATGTAATTTGCGTTTATCTTCGTTATCTAATGGTAACATGAGGTAACTATCTTCTGAGTATTATGCTAAACGCAAGATAAAATGATTCCACTATAGATCTTTGGGATAGTAGGAGGTTAAGGCTTCCACTTTTTTTTAGACAATCGGCACTTGATGTCAGCCGGGTTGTCAGCCCTGCGTGACGGCCGCCTTTACTCCTAGAACAATAGTCTGGTTGTCAGAGGTTGAGTCGACCACAGGACTATAGTGCCGTCAGAAGGTTTGGGCCAGTTTAAAAATCCTCACCCCCAACGGGACTCGAATCCTCAACCTTCCAGCTTATAGCGAATTGCCTTAACCACTATGCCACGTCATGTCCCGATTATGCTAAACGTATAAAATATAAATATGACACTTTAAAGAACTGCATACATACATTTTTTCATGTATGACCGAGATATAGCCTACATAGGAGAATAGTCCCATCTTAGTTCATAAGGATCATTAGAGGCGACCATAATACCTGAGAGTACAACTGAGTCACCCTGTCCCAGGGGTCCTTTAGGTTGGGTTTAAGCGTGTAGCTGACCTCCTGAAAAACTATCGTTAGGAAACCTCGGAAGACTGTTCAAAAAAGTAACGACCCTGCAGTGGAAAGTGGATAATGAAACTAATGTTGCAATCTAGAATGTATGCTCTTTATACAGATCTGGTGACGTGGAGGAATTAGTAAGTGAAATGAAAAAGTACAATATTGACAAAAACAGGAAGACGTATCAGGTTTGTTATCCTCAACTGGAAGGACAACGGACAAGAAAAAGACCCAGGAAACGATGGTGGGGCTCGTTAGTGAATACTATCAAAGTGTAAGATAGAGAAATAGGAGCTAGAAGATGACTATTAAGGCGGCGATGGTTCATATTCAACTGAAGGACTAAAAAGAAGAAGATAAAAAAATCTCAATTAATTGAGCCGCTTTAGGTCTAGTGGTACACTTTAATAATTGCTCATGGATTATGGTCATCAGGTGGACTAGTGGTTATGCTCCTTGCCTCTTGTCCCGAGGGTCGCGGGTTCAAACCCGGCCGGGGTCGATGGATTTTTTTAGGATGGAAAAAATCCAAGGAGCAAGTCCACCGGGAGGGACTTTAAGCCGTGGGTCCCGAGTCTGAAGATTTTCAGGCTCGTAAAAAATCCTTAAGCCTGAATGAAACGGCCTCTAAGCAAAATTTACCGAATTTTCCCGTCCTAGTACTACCTAGCTTTCCTAGGATGTCAGTATGAGGCGGAACGCTGACCACGGAGCACTCAAAAATGACATCTATACGAAGACAAGTGTAACTAAATTAGTATGGTTCAAATGATTCTCTGTAGGGGGAGAGCGCCTAAATCTCTGTTAAAGGAAAACACAGGCTTACAAGAAGAAGGTTTATGAATGAATGTCACCACATGTGTTGTTAAGAGGATTGAAAATCAAACTCTTGAATGTTATGGCCATGTACAAAGAATGGAAAATGAGAGATGGCCAAAAAATACACACCAATGGTCATCCCTGGAAGAAATAAATGTGGCAGACCAAGATGGAAATGGAAAACCTATGTCAGAACTATAATGGATGGTAGGAATTTGGAAGGAGATTTCAATGATAGAAATTCGTAAATGGAAACTGAAGACGATAAACCTATAAGTGGGGGGAAAGCCGAAGAAGAAGAACGTTTTTTTTTATTCACTACTCATCATCATCATCATCTTCATTCCATGTATTATGTCTGATGGCCCGTTACGGTCTCTTGCCTTTATTCATTACTAATGGAGAAAAATCATCTCCGTTCGAATGTGGATTTGATCCTAAAAGATCGGCTCGTCTTCCTTTTTCACTACGATTTTTTTCTAATTGCAGTCATCTTCATAATTTTGTATGTAGAAATTGCCCTTCTATTTTACTATCTCGCCTCTGGTTTGCAGGTTCGTGGGTTCACACTCGGCCGGATTCAATGGGTTATAAAGGCATAAACATCGTGACAATGGCTACCTTCAGAAGAGAACGTAAATAATAATAATAATAATAATAATAATAATAATAATAATAATTTATTTTAGCTGGCAGAGTTAAGGCCATAAGGCCTTCTCTTCCACTCAACCAGCGAATAGTAAAATTATACAAAAATTACGTACATATTACAATTTTAAGATATTATTAAATACAGACTAAACAAAATACAATGATGATGGATCTAATACTAGCTAATGCTAACAAAAACATAGAATATAATAAAATTAAAATGATATAAAATAAAGTAAGTAGCTTCCTACATGATTATTAATAGAATGCTCTATATAGTTGTTATGTAGTTAATGTTTTCATTGTGTCGAACTTAAGATATCAGTTAATTTGGATTTAAATAATGATAGCGATTGACAGTCCCTGACATGACTGGGAAGTGAGTTCCATGCTCTAGCCATAGATATTGTGTAAGATTCAGAGTACAGACAGGTCCTGTGTTGTGGTATCAAAAGTAAAGAAGAGTCTTGTGATCTTGTTCCTAAATTGTGATGAGCCGATAAATGTTGAAAACGTGTTGTTAAATAAGTTGGTAAATATGTGTGCAGAATTTGGAATAGTAAGGTATGTGAATGTAAAGTTCTTCTGTCATTTAGGCGTAGCCATGATAAGGCCTGAAATGAAGGAGACACGTGGTCATAACGACGGAGATTGAATATAAATCGAATGCACGCATTATGAGCATTATAAAGGGTTTTGTGTGTTAACTACCAACCTGCTGCTGTCCTCGTGTTCACATGCTAAATGTCAATCATAGAAGTGATTGGATTCCTTAACTCTGCGCCAAGGTACGATATCTTAGATCGTTAGGCCATGATATGGGACAGAATTCCACGGATTACATGTTATTATTGGAACTATCTTTATATTAACATGCTTACTTCGAAATATATCTCTAATTGAAATTATATATCTGGAAATTATCAGATGTGCACCGCTGTGGTCTCGAGGTAGCGTGCTGCTTTGTCACGTAACGGGCCCGGGTTCGATTCCCGTTCGGGACAGGCTCCTGGGTGAGGTTTTTTCGGGTTTTTTTCTCACCTCTAAGACAAATGTCAGGAAATCTAAGATCCAACGGTCCCCGAAAATTATCATCATTATCTTTATTATCCTCATCATTTCACCGGTGTGGAAAGCAACGGGAAGCTAGCACACCTATAATTCCTTAGTAAAGCTGCAAAGCATAACATGGAAATGCTATGATTGCATTGAAAGACCTGCCCTAGGGCAGAACACAATAGAATAGAATAGAAATTACCAAGTGTCGAAGCTTGCTTCTTGTCAATTTACCGTCACACCAGAAGTGACAGAAAAATGAATTAGGAAAGAAAAGTTGGGATCCTACTTCCTTCGGATGTTTAAAGCAATGTAAATTTGTAGGCTTTTATGGCCGGTGTCTTGCTTCCTGTTTTGTTCGTCTTCCGGGCTAAATGGCCGTGGTCCGGTTTTCTAGAAACTCGACGTTTCGTCAACTATTGCGGAGATTCTGCACGCTCTCTGTGAACTCACAAACAGTCGGCTGCAGTCGAGAGCACTCAGAACCTCCTGAAGATGTCTACAGCAGTTGTACACGAAACGTGAGTTTCAAGAAAAACGGACCACAGCCATTTAGCCCGGAAGACGAACAAAACAGTTTAAAGCAATGTTAACAAAAGTCTCAGAATTTCAATGATAGTTCAACACTAGTTTATAAAAAAATGCATATGCTAAAGTAGACATAAATGTAGACTCAACGTTGCAATAAATTAGCAGAATGGAAGATCATGTACCCGTACAGTCATTGTGATACTGTATAACATACGACAGTCTAATGCAGAAGTAAACATTCTGTCGTCATGAAGGTGAGAGATAATTTATTTTATCTTTAGTTGTTAACTTGCAAAACACATGCAGGAAACGTAAGTTCGACGATCTGAAGACCATTATATTGTGAAATTGTCGCTCCATGTCTGAATAAAAAATTCAGAACTGGTTTCGTTCTCTTTAATTTAGTATGTTAAGAATGTCAAGACAATCTTGAAACTAAATTCTTTACAAAAATTTATAAACTTACTTGTATAGTTTCACGGAACCGAGCGAATTGGTTCAAGTGTCAGAGTTTCATATCGACTTTGAGAGATTCTAAGTTCAAATCCTGGAGACGACTAAACTGTTTGGGATTTTACGAGATTTTCCTCAGTTTTCAAACTAAATTTTAAATTGAAATTTCATTACTATGATATTTTTTACAATTAATCACCGTTATTATTTTTATTATTATTATTATTATTATTATTACTATTACTATTAGGCTACTATTATTATATTATTATTTATTATTATTATTATTATTATTATTATTATTATTATTATTATTATTATTATAGAATACGAATTAAAAAAATAAGGGAAATTATGGGTGTACAAGAGGAGCCGGACATCATAGACATCATAGAAAAGAAAAGATTGCAGTGGTATGGTCATGTCAAACGAATGCCAGAGCAAAGATTGCCAAAAATTGTTATGGAATGGATTCCAATAGAAAGGAGGAAGAGAGGAAGACCGAAGAAAACTTGGATAGAGGGGTACAAGCAGCTATGAATATCAGAGGAATAGAGGAAGATAAATGGATGGATAGGAGAGAAATGGCGTTTGGTTTCCGGAAGACGGCGGCAGCTGCCATGATACCGGATTATTATTATTATTAATATTATTATTATTATTATTATTATTATTATTATTATTATTATTATTATTATTATTATTATCAACATTGTTCTTTGAAGTTAAATCCTGCACTCTCACGAAATTCAAAAAGATATATTATTACTTACTTACTTACTTACTCACTGGCACTATCGAACCCGAAGGTTCATGGCCGCGCGGACATAAGCTCTCCATACATCCCTATCCTGAGCTAATGCTTTCCAATCATTCCCTGTATAATCTACTTCCCTCAAATCATAGTTAATGTTGTTCTCCCACCTCATTCTTGGTCTACCAACTGGGCGTTTTTCCCTCTGGCTTTCCTACAAGAAGCTTCCATGCACGTCTTTCATTCCCCATACGCGCAACATGTCCTGCCCATCGCAGTCTACGAGACTTAATTGTTCTTATTATATCTGGCTTCCTATAAGACCATGTAGTTCATTGTTATGTAGTCTTCTCCATTCACCTGTCTGTTCATCTCTCTTTGGTCCAAAAATTTCCCTAAGAACTTTATTCTCAAATACTCGTAATCTCCTTTCCTCCCTTAAAGTAAGAGTCCATGTTTCGCACGCATATAATATAACTGGTAGAATAATAGTTTTATATATTTCAGTCAGTTTAACGTTTTTTGAAAGGAGTTGGGACATCAAGAGTCTCTGCAATGCATAATAGCACGCATTTCCAGAATTGAGCCTATGTTTAATTTCTTTTTGCATCTCATTGCTATTTGTGATTATTGTTCCTAGATATATTATTACTTTTGAAAATAAAATTTTACGAACCATTTTGGTGCTATTAAAGAAAATGAGGGATGGAGAATAATAATAATCAGAGAATTAAGAATGTTGTATCAAGAACCGGATGTAGTAGCAATAGTGAAGAGTATAAGACTACGGTGCTTTGATCGCATATTACGTTTAAAGAGCACCGAGACTAACAAAAAGTAGCTATGGGCAATTATTCACGAGGTAAAATACTGTTGTGTGGACCAAATCTAATTGGAAGGATCAGTGTATTAAGACCTCGCACGGGTAGGAGGCCTCTTGAAAGAAGCAAACAACTGAGAGTTGTGGAGGACTTTTGTGAAAGAGGCCCAAAACCGACTTTAGTTTAAATGAGCCCGAAATTTATTATTATTATTATTATTATTATTATTACATTCATATATTGACATTTATGATAAAAACTATAAAATTGTCACCTTATAGGTCCATCTCCTCAACTTAAAACGTTTTAACACGTTGTAGGCCTTTCGGGACTAGTTCCATCATCAGCAGAACGAATACAATACTAGTAAAAATCATATCAAATTCCGTTGAGATGAATAGTCATAAAATAAAAATTAAAATATACCTGTTGGCAGGTGCCGTCGTCCTCAACTGTGTTAAGATATTATATTAAAATGTTAGCTGGAGGCCTTTCGGAAGTTAACTTCCATCTTCACCAGGATGAGTCTGCTACTATCTGTTGTTGTTCACGACGATGTGGACTTTGAAATGCCGTTAGTAGCAACTCGCGACACTTCAAGTCCACGACGATGAACAACAACAGATAGTAGCAGACTCATCCTGCTGATTATGGAAGTTAACTTCCGAAAGGCCTCCAGTTAACATTTTAATAAAACATTTTAACACATTTGAGGACGACGGCACTTGCCAACAGGTATATTTTAATTTTTATTTTATCAACGAATAGACACCTACTTCGTTCTGCTGATGATGGGACTAGTCCCGAAAGGCCTACAGAGTGTTAAAACATTTTACGTTGAGGAGACTGACCTATAAGGCGACTATTTTATAGTTTTATTAATAAATTTTGATATTGTGACTTAATACCTCAACGGAGTTTTACTACGAATTTTACTAATATCGACATTCATATATTATTATTTTATTATTTATAGGCGTTCTTAACATTTAATGTCATATACCATATATTTATTTATTAGTTATAATTTAGGCCTATCATTTTATTATTTACTAGCTAATACCCGGCGTGCGCTGCTACGCCTAAATAAATGAAAATTAATGTGGTTTTATGTTTAGTTGAATAAGTAGAGCAAAATAATTACAAATTTATATTTTTTGGATACCCCACGCTGATTACCCGGCGTTGCCCGGGAATCTACTTATCCCGATCTTCTTGACATAAATGAGCTGAAATGCGAAAATTAATGTGTTTTATGTTTAGTTAAATAAGTGAAAGGAAAAATGTATATCGTAATTATTTTTAGATACCCCGTGCTGTTTACCCGGCGTTGTCCGGGAATTCTTCGAATTCTTGGCATAAATGAGCTGAAAGACGAAAATTAATGTACTTCTTATGATTAGTTGAATAAGTAAAATGAAAAATAATTATAAATGTATATCGTAATTATTTTAAGATTCCCGTACTGATTACCCGGTGTTGCCCCAGAATCTACTTACCTCGATCTTCTTGACATAAATGAGCTAAAAGACAAAATTCGTTATTATGAGTTATTAGTAAAAGAATACCCTCCACGTGCTGATATGCTTGCACAGGAATCTACGTAGGCCTACTTATCTCGATCTTCTTGGCATCAGTGAAAGACAAAAATAATTATTGTGAGTTATCCGTAAGAGATAAAACATATGCTGTCGCGGATTATTTTGTAGAGCTTTTTGAGTTATTCAATTCTATATACATTAATGTTGTATATTTGTTATGGTTTAGGCAGCTTTAAGCCATTTAAGCGTCCAAAGAGCTATTTTTTCACGTTCTCCATTACAAAGGGCGATTTTAAGGGTATAGGAGTTGAGTATCACAAACTCTCTTATAGCCTATGTTCATCCCGAGAATCTCCTGAACATTTTGCAAAAATTCCCATCACAATTGGATCAACGGTTTGGCCGCGCATAAAGTACGAACAAACAAACAAACAAACAAACATTCATTTTTATGTATTAGATGATGATCATGATTTGAAATATAATATGATAAAATAGGTCCTGATAATGAAACTACAACCCAGCATTTGCCCTGATGATTGAGGAAAAACTAAAAAAATAAAACCTCAGTCAGGTTGGTACAAGCCGGGACTTCGAGATCTTCGGAATAAGAGTCTCAAACCGTATCGTTTGACCCGACTCTGTCGAGTTTAAATTTAATATCCATTGCATATTTAGAAAACATGTGAATAAATAATCAACATACGCATAGCCTCTGGATAGGTCATATGCACCCAAAGATCATAGACCATAAAACCAAAAAATGTTGAAGAAATTAAAAAATATAGCCTATATATGGGCATTATCAATGTAATCACTAGACATGAATTTATTTACATTAACATTTATAAAAGTAACCTGTCTGTACGTTTTGTTAAATACGTAAAAGAATTGTTAGCGGCTTACTCAATTTCTTTGTAGTAGTTTGTAATAATTTAATAAAATCATAATGAGGTCTACTGTACATACGTATGCTAGTTAAAATGGCCATAAGGTACTACTAGTAACTCCACTCCGCCATTGCCGGTCCCAAGCCCGGATGAGAAAGGAGGAGGGGGAGGAGTAACACCTCGTAAAAAAAACCTGGTTCAGCTGGGCCCGGCTGATAGTACCATGTGAGGGCCCCTTGCCAGGGAACGGTGAAGACCTCAACGGCATGAAGGCGGAGAGGGATAACCCTTAATACGGCAGATTTGGCGGAAGAGGCACCCTACCCTCACTCAGGGAAAGAGAGAGAAACCGCTGCCTTGCGGAGAAGGAGAAACTTCAAAGGCTAAGGGAGCATCCCCTACAGAAAAGCATGCCTGTCCAAGAGGCATTGAGGTGGCAACCCCACCACTGGACTTACCCAACTATAGGCTGGTAACCTATAATGGGGAAAACTTTGAATACTCGAAAGACTACAAGAAATAAGCAGGCGGATAATAAAACTATGACGACAGGCAAAGAACAAAGGATTTATGATTACTGGAATTTGGCAACCTGGAAACGTAAGAGGACTTAATAAAAAAGATGAAGAATTGGTAGAGAATGAAGAAAAGACAAATAGACATAGCTGGTTATTAGTGAGACAAAAAAGAAAGGAAGAGGATCAACAGAAATGGGAGATTATCATATGATCTATTCAGGAGTAGAAAAGACAGAAAGAGCCAAATCTGGAATTGCTATTTTAATAAAACAAAATTGGAGAAAAAAAATAACAACTTATTCCTGGATAAGTGACAGAATAGTAACATAAGATTAAAGTTAGGAAGAGATAATTTAACAATAATAGGAATATATGCCCCATCTACTGGAAATATAAAAGGAAGCAGAGAAATTCTATAATGAATTACAAGATATAAAGGATAGAATAAATAAAAATGACCAGATAGTAATATTAGGAGACTTCAATGCCAGAATTGGAAATAAAACCATTAAAGATTTAATTGGCCCACATGGAGAAAATGAAGTAAATGATAAAGGGATAATTTTAAGAGATTTTTGTATGTATAACCAGCTACGAATTACAAATACATTTTTCAAACATAAAGAAATACATAAGTTTACTTGGATGAGTCGGGGATCCAGATCTGTAATAGATTACAATAATAGCAAACAGAAAATTTTGGACACAAATAATGGATGACGAGAGTCTATAGGGGGACAGAAATAGATTCTGATCACTTTTTAGTGGTTGGAAAAATTAGAACGAACAAACCTTATTTTAGAAGGAAAGTAGAAAAGAAATCAGAAAAACGAAAAATACAAAGTACAGCTGTTAGAACAAGATAGTATAAGACAGTTATATGAAAATCGAATAAAACAAAACTTGAAACCAAGAGTTGGAGATGTAGAAATAGATTGGATAAAATTAAAAGAATCAATAAAAAAAGCAGCAAATGAATGTTTGGGAACCTCCAAAAATAGACCAAAAAATCGATTGAAAGTTTGGAATGAAGAAATAAAAGAAGCAATCAGTAATAAGAAGATAGCTTATTTAAAATGGCTTAATTCTGGGACTATTAATGATAGAATAGATTACAAACACAAAAGAGCAATAGTCAGAAAATTATCATAAGTAATGCCACGAGTGATTTCCAAATTATCGATAAATTCACGACTCACGAAGTGAGGAGTGAATTTATCTAGAGAATTTGGAAATCAAGAGTGGCATTTGTTAGGACTATTTAACGAATAAAATAAAGCTGTTTACTCACAAATCATTATTTAACTACAGTTATTTAAAAATATTTTTATATTTAAAGTAAACGGTGATGTTTGAAAACTAATGAGAAACGATAGGTAGCCCTACGCTTCTACTGCTTCTTTTGTTTATCACTGCAACCAGATCATACTATTTATTGCCAAAGGAACGCAATATTGTAAGAATGCTCTCTAGTGGAGAAAAAATGAAACACATCAATCTGTATATTAATTCATTTTGATTGTCGTATACATTTAAGAAAGTGCAAACAGTGGTTTCTTTTTTTGGTGGTATAATCAATTGCTACAAATGTTGACATGTAAGCACTATTATATACAATCTGGTAGCCGTATTTGTTATAGGCTCAGTCACTGCAAAATAACGGTCAGACCTGTTCAGAATATTAAAAAGGAGGAGCTTTGCTTAATATATGATAATCCTAACGTTGATAATTATTTCGTGAAACACGTCTCTGATTGGTTGTAATACAGAAATCATTGAAACGTGATGGTCATTGACTCCCATTGGGGCATGAGTTAAATAGTCTAGAAAATTAAAAAATGAAGGATGGGAAAGTTTTATAAAAAATATAGAAAGAGATGTCCACAGGAGCAAAAAGATATGGTTTCAAAGTATTCCAGCGATTAAAAGAAGATTGTACGGACAAATTGGCTATAAATGGAATGACAGCAGAACAATGGACACAGCATTTCAGACAGTTATTATATGCAGAGGAAGAAGAAAAACAAATACACCTTCCTGTCCCACAGAAGAAATATAATGCTATAACATTGGATGAAGTGATAGAAACTATCAAGAAAATGAAAAATAGAAAAGCTAGTGGAGTAGATGGTATACCAATGGAGCTTTGGAAATATGGTGGGAAACCACTCTATATTAGATTGGTACAAATTTTTAATGATATATGGGCACATGGAATAATACCTCAGGACTGGAAAACATCATTAGTAATACCCATCCATAAGAAAGGAGAAAAAAGTAACTGTTCAAATTATAAGAGGTATATCATTGTTGACAACAGCATCTAAAATATATACATCCATTTTAAAAACGAAAAACTCCAGAAAATTACAGAAGATAAAATTGGAGAGGAACAATGTGGATTCCGAAAAGGCCGATCGTGTATCGACGCTATATTTGTTATAAAACAACTAATTGAGAAGTGGAAAGAATTTAATATCCCCCTATATATATTATTTTTAGATTTTGAAAAGGCCTATGATAGAGTCAAACGGGACATAATGTGGAAAATATTGGAAAGCTACCAAGTCCCCAATAATCTAATAAATGCTATAAAAAGTTTATATGAAACCACATTTATAAAAGTTAAAGTTAGATCATGGGAAAATAACAGATAAATTTGAAATTAACCAAGGTTTAAGACAGGGATGTGGACTATCTCCATTACTGTTTATTCTATATCTAAATAAAATTGTCCAGGAGTGGAAAAAAACTAAACCCCCCAGGAGTAAAAATATGTAGAGGAAATCAAATACAAACAATAATCTTCGCAGATGATCAAGTACTTCTAGCGGAGAATGAAGATGATTTGCAGAGATCAGTGTTTAAATTGCAGAATACCCTAGAAAAATACAACATGAAAATATCTGAAAATAAAACCAAATCCATGGCAATCACTGGAAAGGAACTTTCGAGAATAAAAATAATAATAAATAATAAACCAATAGAACAAGTAGGCCTAAACACACTTAATTATTTAGGTAATAATATATCACAGTTTCATAATCAAAAAGATGTGGGAAACAAATTTAGAAAAATATAACAGATTAAATGGTATAATTAGGAGAAATTTTGGAAAACAAATGAGGAAAGAAATCCAATTGAGATTTCATAATGCCATAGCCAAACCTGCTCTACTATACGGAAAGTGAATGCTGGACACTTCGAGCAAAAGATAAATCCCGCATTAATAGTTCACAAATGAGATTCCTCCGATCACTAACTGGAGTAACATTAAGGGATAGAATGAAAAGTGATGAGATAAGGATGCAGTGGAATAGTATGGAAATGGTTGAACATATACAAAATTATCAGATATTAAATGGTTCCAACACGTCCAGAGAATGTCAAATTCCCGTTTACCAAAGATGATTTACCACCTCAAACCCTAATGGCAAAAGAGACCTCGGAAGACCCTTCAACCGATGGAAGGATCAGTTTTGTAGTCGCAGAACGGGCATCATCAACCCAATACTGCATTCGGAAGAAGAAGAAGAAGAAAAGAGGTACTACTAGTAGTCGACATTCAATAAGGGTTGCCAAGTGACACATTTTTTTTTGTGATCCCACTACAGGCCTCAGGAGGCCCTTGGGGTAGTAGGAGGTTAAGGCTCCCACTTTTTCTTGACAATCGGCACTTGATGTCAGCCGGGTTGTCAGCCCTGCGTGACGGCCCGCCTTTACCCCAGAACAAGCGTCTGGTACTCATTTCAGTTAGAGGCTGAGTCGACCCCAGGGCCATAGTGCCGCCAGAAGGTTTTGGGTCAGTTTAAAAATCCTGATCCCACCGGGACTCGAACCCTCGACCTTCCGGCTTGTAGCGCAGTACCTTAACCACTACGCTACGGCGTGCCCCAGTGACACATTATACCGAATCAAATTAATAATATTTGCTTGATTCTTAGATAGGATAAGCGATTCTGTGTGGTAGCCTATAGGTGATTGGTTATTCCCCTTCCACCTCTAATCCCGAATTCGCGTCTCGGTCACTCCATACGGTGTTCGTGGTGCTTAGATCGGAGCTAGGACAGGTTGTCCTCGGGATTTCTCCCGTTTCCTTTGCCAAAAACTACATTCCATCTCCTCTCCATACTCATTTCATTGATTTCTATTTATTTTATTTTATCTGCCACTGTGATGGTGCGACTGGCCTGAGCAGCCTGCATCTGTGTACATCACAGGCCTCAAATATAAGGTCATCTCATCCCTTGACCTGGACACAAAGTAGAGGGTTTACTTGAGGTGAATGGGACCTCGAAGTATTCAAATGCCTGGAGGGCTGTAAAATAAAGACCTAAAAGAACTGTAAGTAATAAACTCTGTAGAGCTTGAGTATAATTATTTTCTAATAATCCATGATGAGCCCAATAACTCCTAAAGATAAAATGATGGCTGTATTTAATAGAGGGATTTGAAGATGATTGAAGGGTAAAATTCCTGTTGGAGGTCAAAGAAACCCAATATCAGTAGTGGGGGATAATCTACTATGGAAAGAGGCTAAAAAAATTAGCTGAAAAAAAAACTTCTGAAATAATAAAGAGAATATTATTGCTGAGCGTAGCCCTTTTGTGACGAATTTAGTATCCTTATGGAGAAATATTTTATAGACGATATATTTCTTTTTTTTTTCTTTAGTTAATCGCTATCCTGCATATACTCTTACGTGCCCCACGCCTTCCGGCCTTTAAACTGACAGATTGATCAGTTTAACATTGGGATTACTCCCGTTACTCGTATAACAAAAAAATATGAAGACAAGATACAATAATTATTATAATAAGTAATAATAATAATAGTTTATCAATTTTAGACACTGAAGATAAAGTGTAAAAATTAAATAAAAACATAGATAATGATGGGAAGAAGATTCTACTTCTAATTTGTTCATCTTTAAAATAAAACAATGTTTTTTAAAAGAACAAAACTTAAATTATATAAGACCCTTATTCCCCAAATTGTCGCATATGGTGCAGAAACATGGATAATGAAAACAGGAGATGAAAATCATCTTTTTCATTAAAAAATATGCAAAACAAAAACCTACACGACCCGGAATCAGGCTGTATATGTGAACTCTGTGAACAACATTGTGACCGTTACCATGTACTAATATGTAAAAACCGAATGAAATCCATCAGAGACTATTGTGCTGACGGATATCCACAAATTGTGCCCAATTCCTTATTATATAAAATCATCTTCGTGTCTTCGAAAATATAACTACCAGGATAATGTATGGTCCAGTATGTGCAAATGGTCACTGGAGAATATGATCAAATTAGGAAATTGATGTGTTATTAGAAGGAGAAAATATTGTGAGCTTTGTCAAGTCAGTAAAACTAAGGTGGCTGGGTCATATAGTATGAATACAAGAAAAAAGATTTCTAAAATTGTTATTGGATGCCAGAATGGAGGGAAGAAGGCGGAGAGGATAACCAAGGAAATTATGGATGGACGACATTGAGAAGGATACTGAAAGTTTGGAATTGAAGAATTGGAAAATGATAAGCTAAGGTGAGAGAAGCGAAGGTTCACTTTGATCCGTGTAGCTACAAAGAAGAAGGAGAAGAAGAAGAAGAAGAAGAAGGAAGAAGTAATAATAATAATAGTAATAATAATAATAATAATTATTATTATTATTATTATTATTATTATCTTCTTCTTCCTTCCTTCCTTCCTTCCTTCCCTTCCTTCCTTCCTTCCTTCCTTCCAAATATTAGGCCAAGGCATGTTACGATCCTATAGAAAATTTTCCCTCCAGCGTTTCAGAGGACGGCCCAGAGAACTTCGTCCTCTTGGTATATAATTATAAACAACTTTGGGGATCCGATTTGAACTCATTCTTTCAAGATGGTGTTTCCAATTTAATTGGTACTGTTTAATATATTCCAAAATTGGCATAGTCTTCAATTCTTTTAAGATATCGGTGTTCCTTTTCCGATCGCATCTGGCGTAACCCGCTGTTCTTCGCATGAATCTCATTTCACAAGTCGTTATTCTGCTTTCATGTTGTCTTTTTAGTGTCCATGCTTCACTACCATAGGTCAACGCTGGTCTAGCCAAAGTGTTATATAAACGTTATTATTATTATTATTATTATTATTATTATTATTATTATTATTATTATTATTATTATTATTATTATTATTATTATTATTATTGGTATTGTTGTTGCTGCTGAACGGATTTAATAAACGACGAAAGAGGCTAAGGAAAAATGCCATTCTTCTAGGAACGTGGGATGTACAAGAAGAAGAGGGCAGCCAAAAATAACGTGCATTGATTGTGTATTGAGCATCATGAGGGGAAAAGGAATGGACGATGGAGATTTGAATGACAGAGAGAAGTTTAGAAGATTAATCGGGGGCAGGAAGATGTTGTGAAACCTGCTAAATAAATACATTGTTATTATTATATATTAAATCTATCGCTGCGGTCTTGGATAGTGTCGTCGCTTCGTACTCGACGGGCCCGGGTTCGATCCTGGGCGATGTTTTTTCGGGATTTTTACTCATCTGTAAGACAAATATGAGGAAATTATAAGGCCCAAACGCTCCCCGAACATCATCCGGCTATCATCATCATACTTATCATATGCGCTATGTTTCGTACAAATGTGTGTGTGAATGGCGTGTTTCGTTATACGAGGGTGAATCAAATATAAACAGGAATTATTGTTTACAATTTTATTGAATTAACAAAAAAATACAAAACCACCACCTCATTTTTCTACAGTCTCCTGCGTTTCCAACACACTTTTGCCATCGAGTTGGCAACTTTTTGATGCCGTCCGAGAAGAATGAGGGATGACGTGTAGTCAGCCAGTTGCGCACGAACTCCTCTACCGCTGCATTGTCACCAAACCGCCTTCCTCCCAGGTCTTCTTTCAGTGGCGCAAACAAATGGTAGTTACAGGGTGACAAATCTGGACTGTAAGGAGGATGTTCCAGAGGTGTCCAATGCATTTTCGTCAGTTTTTCGTCATTTTTTTTGTTCCTGGCTGAGGAGCCGAGGAACCCACCTGGCAGACAATTTTCGGAATTTGAGTTCATCACTGATGATGGCTTGAACACTTCCGAAGCTTATTCCAACGTGTGAAGCAATTTCAGAATTGTTACGCGCCGATCCTCCTCAATAAGGTCCATACAACACGAATGTGTCGCAGTGATGCTTGTTCGTTGCCGTCTTTGGTGGGGCTCATTTTCCACTGAATCCCAGCCGCTAATTTTTTTTTGCGCCAATCATACACCCGTGCTTCGAAAGGGTTGCTTCCCCGAACTGCGCATGGAGCCTTCTCAAAATTTCAGAAGGTTTAGTGCCTTCTTTCGCCAAAAACTTAATAATAATGCGTTGCGCAACAGACGCGTGTACCTCTTGCTCGCTCATGGCGTACTGAAGCAAGCGGCCGCTCGTCGGAGTGCGACACATCAAGATCCCTACTCCAGACACCCCCACCAACTTCCCGTCCAAACCGCAACCTTTGTAGTTCGCTACCAGAGCCTCCAGATAAAAATTCCGGTTTATATTTGATCCACCCTTGTATGTTGTGATGTCTGGGAAAAGGCCCTGACATGGAGCTCATTACTCACTAGAGGAGCCCCTCCGAATCCTTGTGTGGTCAAAAAATGATGTTTATAATCCATAGTTAAGATTCCTTCTCCCGATAGTTCATGCCACTGTAAGGCCCGGGTGGCGTGTGGAACGTAAAAGTACCTATAAGGTGAGAGGTTAAACATTGTTAAGCGAATGAAATTATTATTATTATTATTATTATTATTATTATTATTATTATTATTATTATTATTATTATTATTATTATTATTATTATTATTATTATTATTATTATTAACAACAGAGGAATGTACTATTACAA
Organism: Diploptera punctata; assembly: GCA_030220185.1. NCBI lineage: Eukaryota > Metazoa > Arthropoda > Insecta > Blattodea > Blaberidae > Diploptera > Diploptera punctata. Next base: position 1,068,063 of record JASPKZ010008902.1, read on the forward strand.
AAGGTTTAAGGCAAGGTGCAGTTTATCTCCATTTCTATTCAAAATTTATCTCGAAAGAGTACTAAGAGACTGGAGGAAAAAATGTTTAAAAAATGGGCATACCAATCCAAAATACACATGTATATTCACTAAATTTTGCAGATGATCAGGTATTAATGACACAAGATCACGATGACATAGAATATGTGGCTAAAAAAACTAAAAGAAGAATATGAAAAATGGGGACTTTATATAAACTTTGAGAAAACTAAATATCTGCGTATAGAAGAAGAAATGGAAAATATAAATTTCAACAATGGGGAAGAAACTAAAACCTAGTATTGAATGCACTTATTTGGATCAAAATTAGACCATTCAGGTGATAACACAGTGGAAATTAAAAATAGAATCGCACAAACAAAACAAGCAAAATAAATGCTTAAACTCTGTTTGGTGGAGTAAAAATATCACAAAAATACAAAATTACAAATATATCAAACCATAATTCAGAGCATATTAACATATGGTGCTGAAGTCTGGCAAATTCCTACCAGGGAAATGAAAATAATTTTAAGTACAGAAATGGATGTTTTAAGAAGATCAGCTGGAAAATCTAGAATGCATAGAATACGAAATAAAGAAATAAGGGAAATTATGGGTGTACAAGAGGAGCCAGACATTATAGAAAAGAAAAGATTACAGTGGTATGGCAATGTCAAAAGAATGCCAGAGCAAACATTGCCTAAAATTGTTATGGAATGGATCCCAATGGAAAGTAGGAAGAGAGGAAAACCGAAGAAAACTTGGATAGAAGAGGGTACAAGCAGCTATGAATATCAGAGGATTGGGGGAAGATCAATGGATGGACAGAGAGGAATGGCGTTTGGTTTCCGGAAGACGGCGGCAGCTGCCATGATACCGGATTATTCATCATCATCATCATCACCATCATCATCATCATCATCATCTTCAAGGTATGGGCCTGTTGGCCCGTTCCGCTCCCCGGCGCACTACATGCCGCAGGCGCACGTCGTCCTTCCAACGACGTTTTGGTCTTCCTGCATTTCTTCGGCCTAGAGGCCTATAATGAAGCAGCTGTTTTGATAAACGATTATTTGGCACTTTGTATATGTTCAAACCAATTACGTTTATTTATGTGTATTTTCTCGTTTATATTGTAGATTTGTAGTTTATACCGGATTATTATTATTATTATTATTATTATTATTATTATTATTATTATTATTATTATTATTATTATTATTATTATTATTATTATTATTATTATTATTTATTATTATTATTATTATTATTACGCCCCTCAAAATCCAACCTCAGTGGTCCACGTCCCGAGGGGTGGGCAACGGAAAGTACGGAATAGCCTATTGGGGTGATGTACGGTGGGGACTAGTTTCCCCGTGACCGCTACGGTAGCCGAGAAGGCCCAATAGGAATCCCGAAAACCGGCAAATGAGGCTCTGGTTAGGTCCCCCAAATGCGGGGGTTGGCGAAGGGCTGACAACCCGTTCCATAAAAAATAATTGTTACGTTTCCTGCAAAGAGAGATAAAGCCGGACAGATCAATAGGCATAGACTTTGGCTAAGAAAAAGGACAATGATTTTGGCAACTTGGAACATACAAGGTTGGAATACTAAGAATAATGAAGTACTTAACGAGATTACAAAGAAGGGGGTGGATATAGCAGTTCTGACAGAAACGAAAAGGAAAGGGAAAGGTCAAGAAATGATTGGTGAATACATGCATGTATGGAGTGGGGTGGAAAAATCGGAGAGAGCTAAAGGAGGAGTATCAATTTTAATTAAGAAGAAATGGAAATCCTCAATAAAACAAATAGAAGAAATAGATGAAAGATTTATAGTTATGGAAATAACAATGTATGGGAAAGAATTAGTAATAATAGGTACATATGCCCCAACAAACGATGCATCACAAGTAATAAAGGAACAATACTTTGAAAAATTTACTGGATTGGTAGAAAAGATTTCTCAAAAGAAGGAATTAATAATTATGGGAGATTTGAATAGCAGAGTTGGAAAGGGGACAGGTGACATAGTTGGTCCATATGGAGAAGATATTGAGAATGAAAATGGACAACGTTTAAAAGAAGAATGCAAAGTGAATGACCTAATTATTATGAATTCGATGTTTAAACATCGGGACATCCATAGATATACGTGGGAACAACGCACTAAATGTCTAAGATCGATAATTGATTATGTAATAGTGAGGAAACGGAGAAATATTATAGTTCAAGATGTTAGAGTGAATCGAGGACCCGAATGTGGAACGGATCATTATATGCTGTCAACTAGGATAGTATGCCCTATAAACAGGCAAGGTAAATAAAGATCAAAATATAGAAATAAAAAATGAATTAGAAAAATGTAGATATAATCTACATTTACTACAAGATGAGAGTATTAAAAATCTATATGCCCAACGCCTCACCGAAAAATTAAAATTTGATGAAGATTGGAACTCTGTCGTTATTTATGAACATTTGAAAAAATATATACATGAAGCAGCAAGAGAAGCACTTGGTCTGGAAAATGATAAACACCATAAAAACCATTGGGTGAATAAGGAAATACTTGATATCATAACAGAAAAGAAAAATGCATATAAAAATATTTAAGTTCCAAGAAAGATGAAGATTATCAAAGTTATAACATACTTAAAAGAAAGGTTAAAGCAGAAGTCAGGAAACATAAAAAAAGAAATGTGGAATAGGGTATGTGGAGAAATTGAGCATACAGTAGGCTATTCAAAGTCAGCCCAAGCATGGAGGACAATTACAAACATGCGAAATGATAATATGACAAAGAGTTTTAATTTAGTACCAATGAAAACTTTTCAGGAATATTTTAAAATGCTTTTAACAGAAACTAGGAGAGAATTTATAGACTATGCTACACTGGATAATGGAAAGGGTGACTTAATAGAACCTATAACAGAAGAGGAGGTAAGAAACGTGTTGAGAACAGCAAAAAATGGAAAAGCGGCAGGTCCAGGAGGAATAACCATGGAACTAATTAAATATGGTGGTTCAGGAATTATAAGAATTTTAACTAGACTTTTTAACCAAGTGATAGAAGGAGATCCTATTCCGGATGAGTGGAAGTTATCGTATATTAGTGCAATATACAAAAATAAAGGGAATAAAAGAGATCCAGCAAACTATAGAGGGATCAGTGTTATGGCAGCAATTAGTAGAATGTTAAGTACAATTATTAAAATTAGATTGGAGGAACTAATACAAAATAAAATATCAGAAGAACAAACAGGTTTCACAGCAGGTAAATCGTGCCTTGATAATATATTTGTGATTAGGCAGATTACAGAAAAGATGTTGGCTAAAGGAAAAGAAGTTCATATGGCATTTATAGACCTGGAAAAGGCATATGACTCTGTACCCATCAACAAGCTTTGGGTGGCAATGGAGAAGTTTGGAATACCTAAATCTCTTATACATTTTATAAAAAGAATGTATGATTGTAAAGCAAGTATTAAGGTTGGAAATAGAGTATCCTCAGAATTTGATATAACAAAAGGATTAAGACAAGGATGCGGGATGTCACCAACATTGTTCAAGATATATTTAGAAGATGTATTAATGAAATGGAATAAGTCATGTAGGGGAATGGGAATCAACATTAATGGCCATTTACTGCACAATTTATTATTCGCTGATGACCAGATTATAATAGGACAAGATAAAGAAGATATAGAATATATGATTAGAAAGTTGGTCGATGCATTTGAGGTAGGTGGACTGAAGATAAATTATATTAAAACAGAATATATGGTAATCGGAGGAAATTCAGAAGACCTACAAATAAATAATATGATAATTAAACGTGTTGAAGAATTTAAATATCTTGGATCTATAATAGATAAATCTGGTACTTGTGAAAAAGATATTATTAACAGAGTAAATTGTGCAAGGAAGGCGATTAGATCCCTGAATGGTCTTTTATGGAATAGAAATTTGACCAGAAAAACAAAAAAAGAGATTATACAGACAATAATAGAAAGTATACTTACATATGGATCAGAAAGCTGGACAATAAATGAAAGGATGCAGAAAAGAATCTTGGCGACAGAAATGGATGGATTACGGAGAAGTATGAGAATATCCAGGCTACAACATATTCGAAATACATATATCAGACAAGAAATGGATGCACAAGAAACTGTTATCGATAGGATAACAAAGAGAGCTCTACAGTGGTATGGACATGTACAACGGATGTCGGAACACCAGTGGCCTAAACAGGTGCTGGATTGGATGGTACCAGGCAGAAGGAAGAGGGGGAGAAGTAGAAGAGCATGGTATGAGGGAATATATGATGCCATGTTGAAGAGGGGTATGGAGGATTGTCAATGGGAAGATAGGAATATCTGGAAAGCAGGAATCAAAGGCAAACTGCTGTAAAGTGGAAAGCCTGTATTAAGTATTAAGTAAGTATTTATTATTATTATTATTATTATTATTATTATTATTAGTATTACTACCACTACTACTACTACTACTACTACTACTACTACTACTACTACTACTACTACTACTATTACTATTATATTTCACCTAGGTTGCGAAATATCATACATAACAGAAACAGATATAAATAACTAACTAAATAAGTTTAATTATAATTATATAACAGGAACACTAAAAAGAACTTTGAAAAATAAAGCCAGAAAAGACTTTGTAATTAAATTATACAAGACAATGGCAGTGCCTATTATTACTTACGGATCCGAAACATGGACAGTGACAATAAAACTATCTGCCAGGATGCAAGCTGCTAAAATGATTAGCAAACCATTAGCAGGATATCAGAGAACAGACAACAAACATAACACAGAAATAAGACAGCAACTAAAAGTAGAGGAATTAAACACAACAAAAGTGAAATACGAACAAACTGGAAAGAACACTTAGCAAGGATGACTGAAAACAGAATACCAAAAAGCAGCATATAACTTTTCACCACGAAGAAGAAGTTTGGGGAGACCAAAGAAAATATGGAAAGAGCAGCAATTTGGAGCCGGAACAGACTAGCAAAAAGCCTAACCATGACGACATAATGTCTTTACAATTAACCATTCACTTACGAATCTTGTAAGTTTAATGCAATTTATTGACATGACATTTTCTTCATAGTTCGGTATACAGCGTTATCAAATAACTGTATAAACATACTCGTACATACACTATCTGAATAAACTACAGATAAAATATGTTTAAATAGCAGTAATTTCGTAATATCAAAAGATTTAATTCCTACAATGAAACATAACCAAGGTCAAAAATTCAATATCTTGTTTATCTAAGAATACCAACTTAACCTATTTGAATATTATCATTTAGCCATCACAGGTGTATTATCAGAGAGAGCAATAACTATTTATCTCTTACGATGAAAAGCAAAGACCTGACATTGAAATAAAATAAAAATCATCAAGGAATTACACAACGTTGAACTTGATTTAGTGAACTATTGAAAAATAAAGATAATGGGGTTCGGGTAAGATTAAAATAAAGACATTTCAAGATCTATTCGATATATGACGCATTTACCACAATGATAATAGGAGGTAAATGTACTCCCTCCGCTATAAACCTCTTCTTAGATTTCATTGCTATGAAGCAATAAAAGACTTACTGAGATACAGGGATGTACAAAACTTCTTGAATGCGTATGTATAAGACAGCTTTTTCTTCCCAATGCCCCAAGATATAATAATAATAATAATTCCTAAATAATACTAATAATAATAATAATTAATAATAATAATAATAATGATGATGATGATAATAATAATAATAGTAATAATAATAATAACAATAATGAGAGTTATTCAGATACTAAATTGTGTATAATAGTTACAATTATGTATATCAATAGAACTAAATACATGGTCACACATAGAAATACATTATATAATGGAAATGGACAGCTAATGACAAATGATGGAAATTTTGAGCAAGTGGCTAAATTCAAATGTCTAGGAACAATAATCACAAATAGAAATGAGATGCACAAAGAAATTAAACATGGACTCAATTCTGGAAATGCATGCACTTATGCATTAGAAGAACTCTTGACCTCCCAACTCCTTTAAGAAAACGTTAAACTGAAAATATATAAAAATGTTATTCTACCAGTTATATTATAAGGATGCGAAACGTGGACTCTTACTTTAAGGGAGGAAAGGAGATTACGAGTATTTGAGAATAAAGTTCTTAGACTGCGATGGACAAGACATGCATGGGGAATGAAAGACATGCATGGAAGCTTCTTGTAGGAAAACCAGAGGGAAAACGCCCAGTTGGTAGACCAAGAATGGCATTAACCATGATTTTAGGGAAGTAGATTATACAGTGATTAATTGGAAAACATTAGCTCAGGATAGGGATATAGGGAGAGCTGATGTCCGCGCGGCCATGGACCTACGGGTTCGATAGTGTCAGTTAGTTAGTTAGTTAGCTGAACTCTTATTAAAGATATCTATTCAAGTCTCCAACCTGACAGTTTTTTTTTTCCTTTTAAAAAATCTAATTAAAGAACATGTAAAGAAGAGTCGATATCACTTTCATAAAAGATGGTCGTCTTCAGTGGGCTGGAGAATAGGTTGAATATCTACAAAGAAACTATTTTTGTCAAAACCAGTATCGCAGTCTCGGAGAGAGGTTGAAAAGCAGATAGGAAGAGAATATAACTGACATCAAAATGACACTAGCCAACAGTGAAAATGTAACTGGAACGAAGTAAATGTTTCCTAAGTATATCGACCACACTGATAACGAAAACGACAATGAAAAGCTCGAATTAGCTCTCATTTCCAAGGGGGTGCATTTAACCCTTTTAAATTATGTTTTTTTTAGGTGTAAGAGGTAGTGATGTGCATTCTATAACATCTCCTACCTAATTCTCAACCTCACCTGCATGTGGTACACCCTGCTTTTAACTAACGAGGTAATGGGGACCGAGTCACGGCGGTATAACCGTTCCATCGGATATGGAGGAAATTCCATATTTTGAACGCCTGACTAGAGGCTATAAGGTAGCAGCCCTACCACTAGTCTTGCTCTGTGGATGGCTGGTAACCAACCCAGGGGACTTCCTACTACTCGAAGAAACTTAAGCAAAGACTGGAATGACCAAAACATCGGTGGAAAGATCAAGACCATCTTCGCTAGGTTTACCGTACAGGCCACATGGCCTAAAACGAATTTGTTCATGATGATGATGATGATGAAATTATGGTTTTGTTTAGGTTAATTTCACGCAAACAGCTACAGCAAAATCGTGATTCGAACCTAATTCTCTTCAGAAAAGAACAGTCTTTAAACGGTACCATTCAAATGCCCCTATCATGTACCCGAGGCGGGAAAAATATATGGAAATTGGGATTTTTTTTCTGAAAATCCCTTGTTTCTAAGTTCGGGCCCCCTGCACCCCCCTGTGTTAACTCACAGATCTCAAAATCAACTGAAATATGCTAAGAGTGTACGCAATGTGTATGTAAAATTTCAATCTTCTATGAGCAAAAGTAAGGCCAAAGTGATGACGTCATTACCCCTATGTTTCGACGCAGAAGAGCATATATACGTAACGTGTATTACAATGCATCCATGCATGAAAAAAAGTATAAAGCTTTAATAAAAATGTTTAAAGCCAATACTTACATTACTCTCTTTTGGGACCAATGACAGCTATGGGCATTAACTATAAAAGTGTTGAGTGGAGGTTGTTCCTCCAAAATAAGTCTCAAGTGTGTCCTACTGCATAATGACAACATATTACCATCGATTCCGATTGGGTATGCACCTTACATGAAAGGAACTTATGTTAATATGAAACAATTGTTATTGCAATTGAACTATGACAAGTTTAAATGATAGATTTCCGGGGATCTAAAAATCATAGGCATACTACTTGGCTATAACAGGACTATACCACGTTCTGCTGCTTCCAGCATCTCTGGGATAGCCGCGCCATAGCACCTCATTATAAAAAGAAAGACTGGCCTAAGTATTATATCACTTGAACCAGACCTCACAATGTTATGCAAGAAGCACTTGTCGAATCCATTCATTCACTCATTTTGAGAATTTTCCTCATCATTGAGGGTTTTCTCCAACCAATCTTAGTAATTAACATGAATTAAAATAAATAAATAAATGTAAATAACTACGGACATAGACTTTCAGTTTGCAATACAAAAAAACTTGTCGAATCCACGAACGCAATTCTCCCTACTCTTCATGTAAAATTGGGTCTAATGAAAAACTTCTTTAAGGCCATGGACATAACTGGAGTAGCATTTATCTATTTGCGACAGAAATTTCCATGACTTAGTGAGACGAAAAAAAGAGGGGATTTTCGTGGGTCCCCAGATACAGAAAATGTACAAAGATGAGCATATCTACACCATCCTGACAGGTAATGAAAAGTTAGCTTGGGATGCCTTTCATCAAGTGTTAACAAACTTTCTAGGAAATAAGAGGGCAGCAAACTATAAGGATCTTGTGGCAAATCTTCTGGACTGCTACGATAGACTGGGGTGTAACATGTCTTTAAAGTTACATTTCTTAGATTTCCACTTGGACTTTTTTCCTGACAACTGTGGTGCTGTAAGCAACGAGCACGGGGAACGCTTCCATCAGCAAATTTCGAACATAAAAATGAGATAACAAATGCCAGGCAAAGCGGTTGGGCCTTCAGTGACCTTCCTCCAAGGGATAACAGCAAGGTAAATACATGTATAACCTCATATAGGCAATAACGTAAAGTTAGCATAACCTCAAAACGAGAGCTAATCTTGCATTTGCATTAACATTTTCGTTATCAGCACACCCGAAAACAAAGATTAGCTGCTTCCATGCCAGTTACAGAAAAAAAGTAAAATTTTGTTGGCTAGTGTTATTGGAGTTTGAAAATAAATAGCTAGGGTTAACAACCCTTTTGACCAGCTGCAATGAAAACAAATCATGAACAATCGTAAGTTATTATTGCGAATTTTCGTATAATAATTTGACACAGATTTAAATAATTTATATTTAATCATTAAACGTATTAAATAAACGAGTGTGTCTTACAAGATTTAGAGATTAAGAAGGAATGGCAAAGACTTCCGGAAGACAATGATGGTTATGACGAATAAGTAAAAACGCATTACTGGACACATCAAAACCTATTGATCAAAAGACTAGAAACGTGATTATGTTTGTAAACATGTAGAATTTAAATAAAGAGTCAATAGTTGCATTAATAGTATTATTATTATTATTATTATTATTATTATTATTATTATTATTATTACCGAATTGGTCCGAATATAAGTCGCACCCGAGTATAAGCATCCTTAATTTTAGGGGGAAAGGAGAAAAAAACACTGAGTGCAGAGAAATTTACCTATCACATGTCCAGTCACAAAACTGTTTACCCTATTTAAACACATTTTTTATTCAGTTATAATGTAGGTAAATCACACGGTACAATTAATCAGAGTCTTCTCCAATGTCACTGCTCATCCAAACTAAACGTTCTGCTGGCTTCTCTATTAGTCGTACTCCTAGCATAACGAATAACTACAAGTTGGAAACCACCATCATAACTGCGCCGAATTCCCAATCTTGTGAAGCTTTTCTTTCGACGTTTTCACTCATTGCTGAAGAATAAATTTACCGTAGTAGGTACGTACTACCGTAACTGTTTTAATCTGTCCTATCATACAAAAGAATACGATTGTTATCGCGTCATTGTGATGGTTTTCCCCAGATGCTCGCTTTGTTTCCCCGCAGGTATTATAACCTTACTATGATGGTTGTCCGTTTATATAAAAGCGGGTGCCGCGCGACAATGCTTGATAATGATTAACATGCGGAATTATTATAGTGGCGGTAGTCGGTATATTTGCATTTAATCCGCATGTTATTCATTATCAAGCATTGTCGCGCGGCACCCGCTTTTATATAAACGGACAACCATCATAGTAAGGTTATAATACCTTAATACGAAGACTTGTACATTGTTGCGTCATATACCATACGATTGCTGGCAATTCCAAACACAAACACAAAGTTGAGTATTCAGTGGATTAGTGATCTATCCGGAGAGTATCAGGCCATAGTGCATATAAAATTATCCATACTCTCTTCCAGACCTTTTTTAATTATTTTTTAAAGTTAGCTTTCAGGCGAATAATGATCTATATGTAACAAAATGGAGGAAATAGTCAAGTCATTAATGGCAGTGCAGAAAACAATTATTGCACATGTGCAAATTCATTTCACCGCAGTTCCGCGAATTCTAATCAGAATCCTAGAGCAACTGAGTGAAAATAAGAAAGACACAAGGAATGTTACGAAATAACATTAAATAGAAGATAAATACTGAAAACTGATTAAGTTAGAAATGTTTCTAACTGAATCAGTGTTCAATATGCATTTTCTATTTCTTACTATAGCATTTTTAGTTAAATATGTAAAGTAAAGTGATCCCACAACAGGCCTCAGGAGGCCCTTGGGGTAGTAGGAGGTTAAGGCTCCCACTTTTTCTAGACAATCGGCACTTGATGTCAGCCGGGTTGTCAGCCCTGCGTGACGGCCGCCTTTACCCCAGAACAAGCGTCTGGTACTCATTTCCGTTAGAGGCTGAGTCGACCCCAGGGCCATAGTGCCGCCAGAGGGTTTGGGTCAGTTTAAAAATCCTGACCCCAACGGGACTTGAACCCTCGACCCTCCGGCTTGTAGCTCAGTGCCTTAACCACTACGCTACGGCGTGCTCCCCAGTTAAATATGTGTTAGAACATTTTTCCACTCTATAGAGAGATCAATTTTGAATTCAATTCTGTATTAAATTGTTTGTAGGTGTTATTTTACATTCAAATTGGCTGTATATGTTTCCAATAGGATAAGAGAGTTGGTAATAGCCTCAAAATGAACATCATACTTTTTTTTCGTTTTCCCAACAATTTGTAGTTTGTGGGTTAGATCTCTTTTCGGGGCAGTTATTCAATTTGAAAGTAAGTATCGCAACGGTTCAAGGTACTTGTGAACATCTCACATGAATGTCGTATCCGTTATCGCAACAGTTGTAGATTGAAAACTTACTTCTTTGGTCTTTAATGAAAACCTTAATTGTTTGGTCTTTAATGAAATAGCAAAGAAGTTACATAGGATCTGCATAAACTAAGCTAATTTTAAGGGGACCCGGAAGGCCAAATGCGATGAGAAAATGCATTTTCATTTTTTATCAATTAAAATACTAGAAATATTTCACTTTAATATGGTATAATTAATCGGCCGCAGTGGACTAGTGATTATGCTCCTTGCCTCTGGTCTCGAGGATCGCGGGTTCAACCCGGCCGGGGTCGATGGATTTTTTTGGACGGAAAAATCCAAGGAGCAAGTCCTCCGGGAGGGACTTTAAGCCGTGGATCCCGAGTCTGAAGATTTTCAGGCTCGTAAAAAATCCTTAAGCCTGAATGAAAAGGCCTCTAAGCAAAATTTACCGAAGTTTCCCGTCCTAGTACTACCTTGGTTTCCTAGATGTCAGTATGAGGCGGTGCGCTGACCGCGGTCCACTCAAAATGACATCTATACGAAAACAAGTGTAACTAAATTAGTATGGTTCAAATTCTTCCCTGTAGGGGGGAGAGCGCCTAAATCTCTGTAAAGGGAAAAACATGGGCTTATGGTATAATTATCTTGCCTGTATCTTGTTTCTAAGTGTGTTAATTATTTGTTTTAAATATTCCCCGTCCTTTTAAAATGTGGGCGTGAGCCGTCAACTCTCTCCCTTAGTTAATTTTTTTTCAATATATAAAGAACATTTTCTTCTAAACTATTAAAGCTAGAGTCCTGAAATTTTCAGGGCTTCAATATAGTGTTAATATACAATTTTTATCATATTGATGTTGTGATAGCTCAGTAATTAAATAATTTAGGTTGAAAAATACATTGTAAAAAAATAGAAAGAAAATATTTGTAAAGAAAAAAAATATATTTTTGACATAAATGCATATCTATGTAAATCCTTATGGCAGAAAACTCTAAATATATGAACCTTACCACTGTAAAAATTTCAACTTGATAGGATTAATAGTTCAGGAGAAAAAGTTCCTTACATTTAACATTATAAGTATAGGATGTTCCGGGTCCCCTTAAGCAAGTCGAATTGATGATCTGATTTTGCTGGTTTGCGGAATATATTTTTGTTTTGTCAATAAATCGTATCCCAATGGGGGAAAAATAGCTAATAGAATGTTGGCTAGTTATGGGATCGGCCCCCCTGCATCATGAGGAATTTGGGCAACTACATCAAGTAGCGGTTCCAGGTTGAGAAAACCAGCTACAACGGCTGGGAACCCGAAATGCTGACCATATGTCGTCCTTATACTGGTAGAGCATGCTGATAGACCAATGGCTTTCTAGGTCTATCGCGTTATGGCGTGTGCGTGCATATATATATATATATATATATATCCTGTAGGCTATATAGTGAGAAAACAAGACAATCGCTAGGGCGACTTTTAAATTTCGGATTTCTGTTGGACAGATTTCACTGATTTTTTATAATATTTTTCTCATTTATTTCAATTGCACATCGTGAATTTCGTTGCGGCTGTTAGATCGCTTTTAAAATTTTCGATTCAGGTGTTTTTTTTTAATTGATACGTTAAGTCTGGTTCCGATAAAAACAATTGCGTCATCTAGAGCGTTAAAACACACACACATAGGGAAGTTCGGGTAATGTGGACCCTTCTGTTTGAGTGGACCCTGCTAATATTTTCTTTAATTGGTGCTGCCCTCGAATAGAAAATATGTTAACTTCTTCCCCTCATCAATTTTGACAGGTTCAAGGCCAGTTTCTGTTATTCTTTGTTAGAAGAAGAGTTTATATGTGATATTTATGAAAATTACCACTTTAAAAGTTTTTAAGCTAAAAATCAATTTCTGCTATTGAATATTACAAATGTTGGTATTTTAAATATATAATTACAGGCAAGAGACAGCGCGGAAGACCAAGACGACGATGGGCTGACATCTTCAAAGAACGAGCAGGGGCGCAATGGTCCAGAGTCGCCAGATGCAGGAAAAGCTGGAGAACGATGGAGAGCCAACTGTGTATTAACTAATCACAGAACAGACAGTGTATACAAACCAAGTGCTACATCCAAGTCAACTTCTCACCACGGAGTAGCTCACCGGGTGACACTCTCAAATAGAGCTTAACCCCTGTACAGGGAGGCCTTTGCCCTAAAGGGACATATCAGGCTTTATTTATTTATTTATTTATTTAATTAATTACCTTTTTGTAGTTAGTATTACTCCAAAATATATTATATTATGTAGATGCTGTTTTAATATACTGACGGGTTTGGTTTGATATTATCTAACGTGGTGGCTGTATAAAATAATTAAACATAACAAAGGAATTCGGTTAATGTGGACCCTCTGGGTCCACTTTACACGAATACGTATATTTTTATCAACGAGGATGCTATCTGTAAAAACCATTCACTTAATTAATTTTATTTAATACCCTTGTAATTTTACTAAAGCTAAAGGCCGTCGCTTTCTGCAGTTGAATGCCGTATGAATGTTACAATCAACAAAAAAATGTTTCAATCAAGGCTTTTTAATTATGATCAGTCATAGATATTTTCAGATTAATCTGTGCCTGTCTGAATATATTAATAGAGTAAATAAACTTAAAAATAGACGAAAAGCTAAGGTGGACTCAGAGGTCCACTTTATCCGAATATGGAAGTTAAAGTGGGCCTTTCTTGTAATGTAAAAAAGTTTATAAATTATGAAGATGTTTCCATACTTGAATAAAATAACAATGCTATTTCATAGTTACAACACTAATGATAATCACTGTAAGTAAACAAAATTCAAATCCCTTAATTAAAAGAAGAAAAAAAATTCAAAACAGGGGTCCAAATTACCCGAAGTTCCTATATATCATCTGCATTACGTTATGAGCCATAAGTTCCGTTCCAGCTTCAATCAAAACTGGTCTCGTCTCGCCATCTTTTGATAGACCTCTCTGGGTTTCTTCTTCCGCGAGGATCGTAGTTGTTATTGTTCTGGTAATTGATGTTTCTGGCATGCGTTGTACGTGCTTTCTCCAATTGACTTGATGTCTTCTTATTTTGTCTATAATGTTGTGTATTTTAAGTTCTGATCTAATGTCTTCACTTCTCTTTTTTTTTGTCAAATAATGTATAGCTGACTATAAACCTAAAAAACCTCATTTCAACAAGATTCAATTTTTCTCTCATCTTTCTTCCCTAAAACCCAGTTTTACCACGTAAAGTCTGGCGTGTATATATATATATATATATATATATGTATGTATAATTATTTAGTATTTTAGGGAGCAAGGTAGACTCGAACTCGCCACGCTCTAGCCAACTGAGCTATTGCTTCGAGCTTAAAAATCTGGGAAAGTGTCAAGGCCTCCTATCTAAAGAAAATTCTAGTAGATGCTAGTCGCAGAACCAAGTGCATTAGAGGTTGAAATGGTGATTGAAAAATTGAAGATGTATAAAGCATCAGGTTCAGATGAGATCCCAGCAGAACTGATAAAATCAGGGGGAGAAAAATTGATGGACAAGATACGCTGGTTGCTTAGTATGATTTGGGAAAAAGAAGCTCTTCCAGAAGAATGGAAAGAATCAATTATCGTACCAATTTATAAGAAAGGAGATAAAACTGATTGCAACAACTACAGGGCATCTCATTTGCTGTCAACTTCCTACAAAATTCTAACAAATATATTAGTAAGCAGACTTAGTCCATATATTGATGACATTCTAGGAGATCATCAATGTGCATTTAGAAGAAACAGGTCTACAACAGATCAGATTGTTAGTATAAGACAGATTTTAGAAAAAAAAATGGGAATATAATGGTACTGTACATCAACTATATGTAGACTTCAAAAAAGCATATGATTCAATTAAGAGGGAGAAGTTATATAGTATCCTGCTGGAGTTCGGAATTCCTAAAAAGTTATTTAGACTTATACGAATGTGTCTAAATGGCACAAAGAGTAGGGTGCGTATAGGCAAACAGTTTTCGGACACTTTTGAAATCCAGAATGGGTTGAAGCAAGGAGATGCACTATCTCCTCTACTATTTAATTTTGTGCTAGAACATGCCATTAAATCTTTAGAGAATGAGGAAGGCTTACAACTCAATGGTATTAATAAGCTGTTAGTTTATGCTGATGATGTAGTATTATTGGCCGATAGCGAGGAGATACTAATGGACAACACGCACCCACTATTGAGTAACACTAAGAAATTAGGACTGGAAGTAAATATCAATAAAACTAAATATATGGTCACACGTAGAAATACAGTACATTATATAATGGAAATGGACAGCTACTGACAAATGAGGGAAATTTTGAGGAAGTGGCTGAATTCAAATATCTAGGAACAATAATCACAAATAGGAATGAGATGCACAAAGAAATTAAACATAGGCTCAATTCTGGAAATGCGTGCTATTATGCATTGCAGAGACTCTTGATGTCCGAACTCCTTTCAAAAAACGTTAAACTGAAAATATAGCCTATAAAACTATTATTCTACCAGTTATATTATATGCGTGCGAAACATGGACTCTTACTTTAAGGGAGGAAAGGAGATTACGAGTATTTGAGAATAAAGTTCTTAGGAAAATATTTGGACCAAAGAGAGATGAACAGACAGGTGAATGGAGAAGACTACATAACAATGAACTACATGGTCTTTATAGGAAGCCAGATATAATAAGAACAGTTAAGTCTCGTAGACTGCGATGGGCAGGACATGTTGCACGTATGGGGAATGAAAGACTTGCATGGAAGCTTCTTGTAGGAAAGCCAGAGGGAAAACGCCCAGTTGGTAGACCAAGAATGAGGTGGGAGAATAACATTAACTATGATTTGAGGGAAGTAGATTATACAGGGAATGATTGGAAAGTATTAGCTCAGGATAGTGATGTATGGAGAGCTTATGTCCGCGCGGCCATGAACCTACGGGTTCGATAGTGCCAGTGAGTAAGTAAGTCTCTAAATTCACTCCCTCGAGACTGGTCTATCTACTAGCAAGAGAACAGTTCTTCCTGAAAGACCTCAGAATGCGCTACTACCTGCCATCCACTAAAGCTTACGAACAACAGATGCAAGAGAGAAGACAGAAGCGGGGTGCTATTCCTGAAGAATTCTACGGTACTCCTGCCATGATAGATAGGAGCTGGTGTGGACCAACAAGGAACTAAGGCACCAGATAAACCGCTATGCAGTCCACGGCTTCCATCACAAAGTGTGTGTGAATGTCACTTACCATCAAATCCAAGACAGTTGTAAACTGTGCGGACTAAAGTGTACAAGATATCATCTGGAATTGTGTTCCAATGTGACAATGTCATTAGCGCAATACGCCAATTAATTAATTTTGCACGATTGTGCGCAATTATATTATTATTATTATTATTATTATTATTATTATTATTATTAAAAATGAAATTGTTGTTTGATATTTTCTACAGTACAAAATTGAACAAAAATGTAATTCATTTAATATAAACGTATTAAGAAGTGTTCTATCTCTGATGTCATGGCCCAACGTTGAGCCATAGCCTCTCCTTTTGTTAGGAGTTAATAAACCAAGTTAATTTTAGTTACATTATTTGCCCATGTATGTGATGAGTGGCATGCGGTCAACACACCGACTCAATGAGACATCTATCAGGCAACTGAGGTATTACTAGGATGTTTGCGATTATTATTATTATTATTATTATTATTATTATTATTATTATTATTGTTATTATTATTATATATAGTTAGTAGGTTTCACAGATCTTCCTGCGCCAAATTAATCTATTGTCATTCTCCTTCACATCTCTCTGTCATTCCAATCTCCATCGTTCAGTCATTTTTCCCTCATGCTGTTCAAAATACAGTTATTCCAGGTTAATTTTGGCCATCCTCTTCTTCTTCTACCAGGTGGCACCCGTTCTAGTATTCTTGGGAATATGTCTTCTGTCATTCATTTTGCATTATCACGCAATTTTAATTGTTTTTTTTTATGAAATCCACAATTCAAGTTTGAACATGAAATCTTTTGTTTAATTGCACTGTTTATTAACTTATCTCATCTAGAAATTCCAGCTGAACGCCTCCAAAAATCAATTTTTGCATAATTTAATTTACTTATTCTAGGTTTTAAGTCCCACGTTACTGCACTGTATGTCATTATACTCCTTATTGTTGTGTTAAAAATGTTTGTTTTTGTTTTAGCTCTTATATTCTGATCCAATAAAACACCATTTAATTTTGATATTGCAGATTTATCCTTATTTATCCTCTCATTAATTTAACTTCCATCTGCACTAATTTACGTCCCCAAATATATATATTTGCCACAGCTTTTGTTTTTTCGTGCCCATCTTCTAAAACCAATTTTTTATTTATATCCTATTACCATATATTTTGTTTTTGTCCATATTTATTCTTAATCCCCAATTTTCGTATTCCTCCCTCAGTTTACTTGCCATGTGCTCTAAATCTTCGTAATCATCTGCCATCAATAGCTGATCAGCAAATAGCAACGAATAAACTCTGTCTTCTTCTCTCTTTATTCCCATAGGCGAACATTTGTTTTTCCACTGTGTTAAAGCGTTTTGTAGATACATTTTGAATAAGGTCGCCGATAAAGAACAACCTTGCCTTAAACCTTTAGTAGGCGTAACTTCAAATCAAATATTTTGCTCATTTTTACTCTAGAGAGAGATTCATCATATAAATGTTTAATTGCTTTGACAATGTTTTTATTTATTGTTATTGCATGTAAAACTTCCCACAATTGAGGAGTTAGGCGGAAAAAGACCCGAGTCAAAAACAAATTAGTTTAAAAAAACGCGATCAAAATATTAAGTTTTTTCTTCAAAAATATATATTATAGGATGAAAATCCTGCAAACAAGACCATAAAGCTCATATATATTTTATAATCAATTGATTTGGTGTCCACGTGAAGAAAATCCATTATGTTTAGTGATTAAATAATATAAAACTGTTAAAGTTTTATACGATTCATATTTATTGTAAAAGAAATTCTATTACGAATTTGTAATTAATACGAATTTGTATTAAAATAAATATGAGAATCGTATAAAACTTTAACAGTTTTAGTTTTATTTAATTACTAAAAATTATATCTTATATATTTACTGTAAAAACAAATAAGTTGTTATAGGATTAAAAACCTGCACACAAGACCATAAAGCTCATATCCTCTAGATTTATATTTGATATACTATTAGTTATACGTCTGTTACTGTAAACGGTTATAAAAGATAAATAGAGGTGGTGCTAGAGGTCTTTTTCCATAAACTATCCTAAACATAAAAATTACTGAAATATGAAAACACTTGTTTATACATTTTTGTACTATATACTTTATGAAGATAAATTGTTTTAATTGGATGTAATATAAAAATTAAGAGAAGTACATATTTTATGTTAATGTCATGTCCTTTTCAGAACTCATGTCCTTTAATGTCGCTAAGCATCATCGAGACTTCATATTGGTTAAAGATGCTGATAAAGAAGCGCACATTTTAAAATATTTGTATGGGCAGTGTAATTTAAATATTACAAGCTGGAATTTGTATATTCCATTTCCAATATTTGTGATCTTTGGGTATGACTTACCTTCAGCCCGTCATCTTTTGTGTTCATGTTTATTCCATTTTCTACTGACACGGTTCATTTTACGTCCTACATTCATTAACCTAGGTTCTATGGGATCACTGTCTTCTTCTCTCACCGAAACTTCATCTTATTCCATCAAGTTTTCATCCATATCGCTTTCGTCTTCCAGATCCACAATCAAGCTTCTTTACTTATTAAATATTCACGGTTATAATAATATTATAAAAAACTAATAATTACTACCAAATAACACATTGGTAACTGAAACAACCTAATATACAGTATCACAAAATGAAGTAAAGGCTTCTTGCAACAGCTGGGTTACAAGGGTGATAAACATAGCAGCATAAAAATTCTCTTCAAAGATATTGAAATTAAACAAACACACTCGTAAAAACATAGTGGTTCAAATAAAGACTTTTGCGCAAAAACTACCTCAGCCGGCTCGGGTCGTTTTTCCTCCCAGATCCTTAATTGATTTAATTACAGTAGAAAGGAAAACAAGTTCAGGAATTAATTAAAGTTTTCATTTCCATCAAACACTTTGACATCAATTCAAATTTATGCAAGCCTACAAATATTTAATAACTTGCAATTTGTTATTAAAATGTTAGTTTTATTATAGCGCCCAATTACAACAATACATAAAAATAATTTAATATTTTATCATAAAACTAACACACTCCGAATCAAATATTTCAAACTATTCGCAAACCCCTTTCATAATTTCATAATCCTTGATCTTATGTAGAATCAAGAAACTGAAGAGTCCCTTAATCAGTTATACAGGCTCTCTACAAGAAACTAGAAAGCCTATAGAGGCATTCTACAAGAAACAGATTCCCCATACCATATCGCGGAAGTAGTATGAATTTTACCCAGTCCACATTGCCCTCATAATCTCTGTTGAAAAAAGAGAAATTATAGTCAATTATACACAGTTCAATGGGCTAATGGTCAGCGTTTCTGACGACAGTTAATGAGATCCCAGGTTCGATTCCCAGTCAGACCATAGGAATTTTTTCTTAATTTCTGTGGTTTGCCATGGTCTGGAATTTATGTTAAGTTAGGTTACATACTTCCTTGGCGCTTCAATTTCATTTATGATCCATCATATCATCGGGATAACGTAACTCCGCCTTCCAGTCCCCACACCTAAGAAATGGATCATAATTCCACCAATGACATGAGAGAAAGGCAGAAATGTCATAAAAGACAAACTGATGGAGTTGGATAAAAATATGATTAATGCTATTTAATTATGTGACTTTGGATATTTTATTTTATTCGAAACAATAAAAAACCACTTTACGGTATTATTAGCGAATTCCGAAGGAATGAAACTATTGAGGTTGTTCTCATGAAATTATCTAGATATATCTAGTAGACACTGAAAATGACCGTGACATATATCTTAATATATAAAAATTTCGTGTCACGTTGTTTGTCCGCGATGGAATCCTAAACTACTGAACCGATTTTAATAAAATTTTGCACACTGTATGCAGTTTGATCCAACTTGAGACTTAGGGTAGTTTATAACTAAATTTATAGTCGCATTATTTTTTATTGCAAATTATTTGTTTATTATTTAACAAAGAGTTATAATTATCTATGAGTTCCATACGATTCTAACAGATGGCGGTGTAATTATCTATGATTTCCATACGATTCTAACAGATGACGGTGTAAGGTAATTTGTTTATTATTTAACAAAGAGAGATCCAGATGGCTGTGCTTTTTGTTGCAACCGCGAATTTCAATTGAATTACAGCTATTGGTTATTTTTTAATTTAAGTGTGTTCAGTGTTTATTTATTTTCAATATTATTAATTTCGTGTGTAAGTATTCGTTTTAAGTAATCTGGCTGAAAGACAGCAACTTAATTTAAATTTTTAACGTACGCCTTAGCTACAGCAACGCGTGGCCGGGACTTCTAGTATATATATATATATGTGTGTGTGTGTGTGTGTGTGTGTGTGTGTGTGTGTGTCCATTAACGTTTAAGGGACAGCAATTTTCGATGTTTCACAACGAAACCAATATATTATGTAATTAGAATAAACCGAGGAAGATATTCATTCTCCAAAAATCAGCAAATTCCGATTATTAGAAACGGGCATTTACCTGAAACCCAAAATTTAAAATTGACTCTAGCAATCGTCATGTTTGGTTTGTCTCAATGTAATTAACCCATATATTGGCAATCTATCCTGTGAGATGCACTAGTTTAATTTAATTAGTATTATAATAAATTAACGGCAAATGAATCTGTAGATATAAAATTGGATGTCCATTATGCAATATACAAAACGTATGTAATAATTTACGGCAACGGTTCCCAAACTTTTTCGACTCGCGAACTCCTTTCATAACGATCTGAGTTGAGTGAACCACTTACTTTTTTAATATATATATATAGTAGACATGCATAAAATTTAATTCCAAACAAAAGATTTAATAACATTAAATTAACTTAACCCTTAACGGTTAAAACCTAAAATTACTCTAGTTACGGCTTAAAGGTTACACAACGTGTAGGCCTAGTTGTAGCGAAATCAAATGCATTCCTTACGTTGTTACATAACTGTAAATCAGGCATTCGTAGTAAATATTAATTTATTGTGGAAATAATGTGATAGATTTCCGATCTTACACATATGTAACAAGGGGCATTATAGGTTAATTTAATTCAAATAATAATGTATTATTATTATTACTATTATTATTATTATTATTATTATTATTATTATTATTATTATGACAATGCCGCAGGAATGAAGAAAACAATATTAGGCCTAACCTTGAAACCCGCCATTACGGAAAAGTTTTGGCGAACCCCTTGAAATATGTTCCTGAGTTCGCGAACCACAGGTTGGAAAACGATGACTTACGTTAATGCGTGATTTATTTTCACCGCACTTTTAAATAAACTGACATCAGAAAACGAGTTTTTCTAATGTAACACAAAGGAATGCATATTCCGTTAAACCAGCAAAATGAGACTTGCTGAGGAATTAGCTTAGTTTAGGCACTTTCTGCGTGACGGACATTTTTATTTTCTAGACTCTAATATCCAATGCTTTCTCTCAGTCTTGGATGGACACGCTGTCTCTGGTTCTGAAGATCGCGGATATAAACTCAGCGGGGTCCATGAATTTTTAAACGCGAAAAATCCTAAGCATTGCTTCCTTCGGAAGAGAAGTAAAGCATTGGGTTCTGTGTCATAAAAAGACTCATGTCCAAAATAAGATTTCACGGCAATTTCACGCCTAGATTTGAATTCCGAAGTTGATTATCTGAGAACATCGTTAAATTAATTATCAATCTTGAGTCTCAAGCTAGCAACACGCCCGTCTCGACCAAGTTCGATGTCTTTTTCGAATGTAAAACTGTAGGAACTCACCCTATGTCCCTGATTAGCCTTATAACAAAATAAGTTAAAAAATAACTGCAGAAAAATTAATTGTGAAATAATCATTTTAATATAAAAATAAGATAATATTGATAAGTAAACATTAACAAGAAAGAGTCTCTTAGCAAATGATCACGTTGATAATGAATAACGATTATCATAAAAATTTTCATTTTCTTAATAATATAAGCCTTTAGAATTAATGCCGCATACATGATGTTTAAATCCCAGAACGAAGCCATTGAGCATGATCAGAAGCAAGTTCACAAGTGCACAACTATTTGAGAAATTAAAATTCGTTCTGTGCCCTGCAAGGGAAAATAATTTCGCTTACATAAGTAGTGCGGTAAATGTTATAAATAAAACATAGCAAAACAAATAAAAGAAAACAAAATGAATTCAAATAAGGACGAGAGAGAGAAAGAGAGGAGAGAGAGAGAGAGAGAGAGAGAGAGAGAGAGAGAGAGAGAGAGAGAGAGAGAGAGAGAGAGAGAGAGAGAGAAATATAGCATGACAGCAGGATAGAACACGTAACCACATGCATGGGAAACAGACGTTTCCTCCACTCGACCACAACCATCCCTGCTACAGGTAGTCTGTATGAGCGATGCAATACTCCAGGACTTCCATCCATAGTAATTATGCCCGAAGGCAGGTCCTTCACTGCAATCATAGCATTTTCATGCTATGCTTGCATCTTTACTAGGGAATTGTAGGTGTGGTAGCTTCCCGTTGCTTGCCAAACCGGTGAAGGATGATGATGATAATGATAAATATGATGATGGCCATATGATTTCGGGGACCGTTTGGCCTTAAAGTTTTCCTGACATTTGTCTTACAGGTGAGGAAAAACACCGATAAAAACCTCACCCAGAAAAACTGCCCCGACCAGGGATCGAACCCGGGCCCACAGCGTGACAAGGCAGCACGCTACCTCGAGACCACAACGGTGGACACTCCAGGACTTATACTTGTATATTGAAATTATATATCAACTTGCCTCAGTTTAAATTAACCAGACGCGTTTTGCATTAGTTGTAGAAATCTTGTTATGCCTTGTGTTTTGTAAACGAAGTAATGACATGTTACAAGCATTAGGAAAAACTGCACTTAAACTAGCGTGAAATATTTTCAAAGTCCTATAGAACAACAGTGCGCATGCGCCAGAGTTTGTAGAGCCAGAGATAACTCACAATCGAACCACATATCAATTATCATCCTCGATTATTCTCCATCGCTATGAAATTTAAATTACCAATATTTGCAATAAATCCCCAAATCTATGTTTAAAAAATATATTAATAATAGTTGAATGCAGGCTTTCACGGCCGGTAATCATATGTTGAGTGATTCCGGGTTATGTGGCCGTGGTCCATAGTTGGTGTTGATACCAGACGTTTCGCCCTCAACTGCGGAGGGCATCTTCAGTGGCGAGTGCTTCTAGGCGTGTTTCCTGGTCGGAAGATCTACTTAGAGTGAGCGCTGCGGACGTTGTGGACGTTGTATTAGTGGTGGGTGCAGGGTGAGTGGGCGTGGCTCTTGCTGATTGGCTAATGGTAATCTCCTTGTTGTCCCTAGTGTTAATGCATTTATTTTCTAGTGTATGATACCAGGCCTTAGCCAGTGACCTACAAGAAAAATAGAAGACTGCCTTCGCTCAGCTAAGGATCCTCGGCCACCTCTCTCCACTTGCGGCGTATATCGACTTCCTTGTTCGTGTGGTAAATCATATATAGGGACCACGAAAAGAAGTATAGCCACCCGTTTATCAGAACATAAAAGAAACTGCAGACAAGGAGAAATGGATAAATCAGCTGTAGCAGAACATGCCATTATGAATGGACATCAGATTCTATTCGACGATACACAAGTTTTAGCCACAACTTCCTACTATTTCCCTAGAATTATACCGAGAGGCTATTGAAATATACAAGCATAAGGGAAATATTAACAGAAAAGAGGAAGGTATCAAACTGTCTAAGGCCTGGTTTCATACACTAGAAAATAAATGCATTAACACCAGTGACAACAAGGAGACGACCATTAGCCAATCAGCAAGAGCCACGCCCACTCACCCTGCACCCACCACTAGTATCAATACAACGTCCTCTACGTCCACAGCACTCACTCTAAGTAGATCTTCCGACCAGGAAACACGCCTAGAAGCACTCGCCACTGAAGATGCCCTCCACAGTTGAGGGCGAAACGTCTGGTATCAACACCAACTATGGACCACGGCCACATAACCCGGAATCACTCAACATTATATATTAATAATATTAAAATCCCCAAACGTTTATTAAAAATGGGTGTACACATACTTATCACTCCCTAACCCTGATCCAACCAGCGATAACCCAAAACAGCTATAGAAAAACCATAGAGACTAAGTAATGTACTCTGTGGAGAAAATAGCAGTTGGCATCACACTATTGTTTAACAGTGTCATAATATTGTGATTTGCATATTTAAATAAATGCTTTAAAATTGTCTAATAATATTATAAAAATTGTTTAAAAAAGTTTAAAATATTAAATAATGTTAGTAAATACATAAGAAGAGCTATAGTTTACAACAATATAACTGAAAAATCAAGCACTAGTAGAAGTGCAGTTGAGCCAAAATCTTGTTATGCCTTGTGTTTTGTAAACGAAGTAATGACATGTTACAAGCATTATTTATTTTCTATGTATGACCTGTTTCCCTTAAATGTATTTATTTATTTGACGAAGCCTGGTAACGTTAGGCATTATGAAAATTAACGTTATTAAAAAAATCTTATCATATATTTTATATCATCTTCATCCCCTGCAAAAATTATTTGATCATCTACAAACAACAATGAATGCAGTACTTTTCCTCCTATAGGAATAACCATTTCAGAACATTTTTTATACCATAAGTTAAGAGCCTGGTCTAAATAAATGTTAAAAAGAATTGTGACAAACTGCATCCCTGCTTAAGGCCTTTATTCACTCTGAATTCCTCTGTTAAATTATTCTGTATTTTTACTTTAGCTTTTGTATTACTATAGACCCTCCTAACAACATTAATCCATTTATCACTTATATTCATATTTCTCATTGCCGTCCATAACAATTGTCGAGGTACACTATCATATGCCATCTCTAAATCAATAAAGGTCATATGTAGTTCTTTATTTTTTGCTACTGTTTTCTCTTGTAATTGTCTAATACAGAAAATATTATCAATACATGATCTTCCACTCTGGAATCCACACTGTTCTTCTCTTAAATTATCTTTTATCCCCTTAAGTTTAAAATTTATAATTTTACTAAAAATCCTAGCTGTTGAAGGTAAAACGCTTATACCTCTAAAATTGGAAATGGAAAACCTACGTCAGAACTATAATGGATGATAGGAATTTGGAAGAGGGAGATTGGAATGCTATCATTCTATCTCTATAGATAAATGGAAACTGAAGACGGCAAACCTATAAATGGGGGAAAGCCAAAGAAAAAGAAGAAAAAAGTCTTGACCACTTAAGAACCTGGACCCGCATCGTCGCAAGAGCATTTTACTGACTGTTCTACTGAAGCGAACGATTTGATTATTGTACAAAGAAAACTTAACCGCCGCACCCGATTTGAACTCAAAGGAGATAGCACACATAAAAACTTATTGGTGTGAATTGCTCTTCAAAGCTTAAATTTCCATCAACAAGAGTTGTGCCATCTATTTCTTCAAAGGCTGTGCGTTTATCTTAAAAGTATTCATGTTTATTGCATACAATATGTTTACAAATGAAGGCGATGGCTAAAAACAATAACTCCATTAAAAAAAACAAAAGATTGTTTGTAATGCCATTTCCCTATGTATAAAAATTAGTTGCCTTCACTTTATCTGTAATAAAATTAGTTTTTGCGCGATAGTGTGTTTTGTTGTACTTACCAGCAATGGTGACCATTATTGAAAGTTCAACTGCCTACATTTCAGGGTTGCCAACCTAAATAACTATGCTGTAATATTACATTTACACCCACGTGCGGGAAGTAAAACCACTGCCCTCTATGTATACTACGCACAATGTATATACAGAAAATATCCAAAAGTTAGTGTTAAAATACATTATAAGAGACAAATCACTGCATTTTAAATAAACTGAACTTTATTTGAAACAATATAAAACAATACTTGCGGCCATGCTATCAATAATTGTTCTCAAGGCCTCCTGTTGTTTCAACTAATAAACATTGCCCACGTTAGTCAATTGTTTATAATGAATGCAAATATTTCCAACAAAGATGTTATTATTTTACTATTATTTATTATTTTGAAAACACCATCGTGCAAAAAAATAATGTACAACGCACGTTTGTGAAGTGTTTTACAGAAACTCGGAAATTAAAAACCAAGCTATTGCTCGGTTTTTAAACATTTTTTCTAGATTCTGTAAAAACCACTTCCCAACCTTGCATCGTAATGTACTATGTTTTTGCATTGCGTTTAATTATTGTCATCTTGATTAAGATTATAGATTTACAACCTTAAAAGTTGAATGTTGAAAAATTAGCATAATGTGACTCTGATCACTTTCAAATAACAGAGAAGGCAAAAAAAAAGTTTTTATGTTATTAAAAAATAGATAATTTGTCTATGTTGAAATCTTGTATAGCCTAGTAGTACGCAAAATACAAACAATGTACAAAAGATAGGCTATAAAATATTGAAACATAGTATTAGTATTTAAATATTCATTTAAAAATTGTTAAAATTACAAAATTAATTATTAACAAAAATTATAATGGAAAGATTTAGACCACATTATTAAACAAATCAATAGTAAAATATGAAATATATTTTTAGCAAGTATCAGATGCAAAAAAAAAAAAAGAAGAAGAAGAGGAGAAAATGCTATGTTGTAGAATCTTCAATTTTGATGATTTAACAATGATTAAATAAATATTCAGAAACTAAACTCTTGCAAATACCTCAATAAATTAATTATTTTAGACTATTTAACTCAAGCCCCAAATGGCAGTCAATGACCAATCACATTTCAATGAATTTTGTTTTACAACCACTGACAATCATTTTCACCTCAATATTTATCAAATTTTGTTTACCAAAATAAAGAAAGCTCCTCCTTTTTTAATATTCTGAACGTATCAGAGCACTATTTTGCAGTGACTGACTCTCAAACAAATATGTTGAATATAGCAAATAATGAACAGATCCCTTCGAACTACACATTTGATAATTGTGTGTTCAATAATTTTATTTTTAAATAATGATTTTACTGAGTTGTTTCCTAAAAAATATAAATTAGTAAAGTAATCCCACTACAGGCCTCAGGAGGCCCTTGGGGTAGTAGGAGGTTAAGGCTCCCACTATTTCTGGACAATCGGCACTTGATGTCAGCCGGGTTGTCAGCCCTGCATGACGGCCGCCTTTACCCCAGAACAAGCATCTGGTACTTATTTCCATTAGAGGCTGAGTCGACCCTAGGGCCATAGTGCCGCCAGAAGGTTTGGGCGTGCCCCAAATAACCTATAATGTTGGCTATAATATACAATTTGATATGTTTCAATGTTTCTCCACTAGGGTGCATTCTTACAATATTGCGATCCTATTTGGCAATAGATAATTAATATGATCAAGTTGCAATGGATGAACAAATGAAACATAATCAAACATTTCTCATTTGTTTTCAAACATCACTGTTTACATTAGATATATAAATATTTTAAAATAATTATATTTAAATAATGATTTATGAGTAAACAGCTTAATTTTATTCGTTAAATAATCCTAACAAATCATCATCATCATCATCACTCCAGGGATTAGGCAATTGCCCGTTCCGACTTCATATTGCATCAGCCCAACGTCTTCTAGGTCTTCCAACATCACGCCTTCCTCTTGCTTGATAGTTCCTGGCTAACAATGGATATCTCTCCTTACTCATTCCATCCATGTGATCAATCCATTTCTGTCTGTAATTCGTGACTTTATCCAATAAAGGCTGTACTTTCAATTCTTCTCTTATATCCTCATTTCTTATTCTATCAAGTCTTGTACATCCTTTTACTTGTCTTAGGACTTCATGGAAATCCTAACAAATGCCACTCTTAATTTCCAAATCCTCTAGATAAATTGGAAATCACTTGTGGCATTACTTATAATTTTACATAGTGAATTTATTTTCTTGTTATAGAAACTGATAAGATATCTTGCATGATTCATCCACTCTGATAAGATCCAATAAAATTAATGAAACTCTTGTAAGAAGTAATGAGAAAATTATCTTTATTTTCCATTGAAGAGAAATTAAGAAAAAACCCTAGGAAAACCCATGCTGGATCTGAATATATAACAGACAGTTCAATGCAAAAACTGACAATTCACATAAATTTTCAGATGGGACATGTACCTGAACAAAAAGCATAATTGGGCTTCGTGGTTCTGAAGTGACAAATACACTGTACTATTTCCTTTGCATTTTCTTTAATAGAGAAAATCACTGGACACGCTGTCGAGTGCAGAGAAAATAAAAAAGCACAAAACTTCAAAACAACATAATTCCAAAATATGTTTACTCTTGCATTCTTGGGTACTATGAATAGCTCAATAATCTGTCAGAAAGTGTAATGATAAATTTCAATAGTTGATTTTTTTTTAGTTCTGACAACCATTTTTTTTTACTCAATACATAACATACTTATATAGTTCTAAGTTTTACAGGCCTTCAAAATATTCACCAGCACCATGTACAGTGGGTTATCAGTGAAGAAGAAGCTATTGGAACTATAATTGGTTACAACTGCTTGTCTTATTATTATCACTATGAGTGGGCGTTGAGGAAGGTAGTTAGTTCATTTGCTCTGATGGAGGAGAAGCATATAAGCAACCTGTGGTATAAATGACAGTGTCTGGCTTCTTCAAACAGCATCGCTGCAGCATAGTTGCTACTACTATAAAATCATCCTTCGTATTTTGTTTCTAACAAGGGTGTTAGCGCTAGTAGCAATCACAATTGAAAAAAGTTTTGGTTTGTATGAATATGTTTGAGGTGCTGATTACAAAAATGTATAAACTAAGTGTCATCACCAATAACACTGTAAGCTATGAAGATTCGATATTCCGCTCACAATGGACCATAACCAACATGATGTCATGATTAATATTATTCGTTTTTAAACATCGTAATGATGGACAGTCTAGGTGTATACTTTTCTTTTCAAATATAATGATATCATGACTTTAGTCATCGTAAACAAATCCTGATGCAATCTTTCAAGATGTCTACTTCCTATATGCAGCAAAGAAGTCTCTTCTTGTGGTTGATTTGCTCGGAACATATTGTGACAGTATTCATATGGATATTATCCGACATCATAAAATGGTGTATACAGTCAAGACCATTCCTCCTGGGTGCACACCTTACATTCAGCCACTTGATATGCTATTCTTCTGACAGTTCAAGGCGGTGCTGAAGCGGATTGAAGATCCAAGTTTCTTTAACGACCATCAGTTCACACCATCGTCGAGAGATTCAATTTCTTTGCTGATGTGTATTCTACATAGTCAGTTCTGTTCTCTAATCTTCGCAGACTTTGTTCGGTACTCCTGGACTGTAGCTGGATATGATGACTTGAGACCAGAGAGGTTTAAAACATCTCCCGAACATATATTTGATGTTCAAAAGCAGTGTGACTCGGAAGACTGCTAAATGCAGGCATTCAAGAAGTGCTCCTACTGTGATAAGCAACTCTGTTTCCAGCACTTTATACTCTGTGGACATGTTCATCCTCATGATCTTTTACCAAGAACTAACAACAGCCCATTTTTTGAACTCTGTGACTGAACATGTGCATGATTGTAATTGTAAAGTGCAGTGTAATTGTCAATGACATATTTGTAATGTATATGTAGAACTCTTACATGCAAACCAAAACTTTTTTGCAATTGCAATCGCAACTTGTGCTAACTCCTTCGTAAGTTCAACTACCATTATCTGATTCCATGAGATACTACTTAACCTATTACACATGGAATACTGACTGTCAATTCCTATTGGTTGATATATAATAAAATTGTTATATCCATGTCAAGCAGTTGAAAATAATGCCATTAAATCTCATGCACTCCAATACTTAAAAGGGAGATCAGAAAATTGAATGGAAGATGGACAGAAGACAAGATTATCTCAAATCATATCTTCATAAAAATTGTATACCAGTATAGAGAATGTGAAAATTAAGAAGGTTCAGTTATACACATGCTTGTAGACAACAAACTGTGATATGAAAGCTCTGGAAATGTTACTCCAGTATTTTATTGGATGTTCTAGTATTAAATCTAGTATGTTATGTAATTTCTCACAGTGTTACCCTATTATTTGTTCAGAATTACAATTTTTTATTAAAATTCTGTTTGCTGAATTTATCTTTTTTTTTAGAATTATAAGATAGAGGTTGAGATAAATTTGGAATATTTTTATTGCCTTTCTTAGAAAAGAAGTCAATTATTCATTCTGCAACATGTCCAGATAAAAAAAAACTTAGTGAGATGTAATTTCTACTTCAATATTGTTATATTTACTACCACATAGCACCATTTACATAAACCACAGCAGTTTAAAAAAATTATAAATAACTAGAATAAATAAATGTTTGAAGTGCATGTAATATATGGATAAAGTTAAAAAAGAAGAAATTAGAATACATAAGAGGGAAGTTATATAAAAAAGACAGATCACATTGAAATAATTTTTTAAATATTTTTTTTAATTCCATGGACCATTGTTTACTCATACAACTAAATTTATAGATAGATACACTAATAAATAATAAAGAATGGCCATGAAGCTCCTGCACAGAACAGTGTGATATTCTCATGCATAGAAGAAATAGTAAAGATGACCATATTTAAAGAGAAAAATATATGCTTAGACTGGGGTTTGAACCCAGGACCTTAAACTTTATACGCTAACGCTCTGCTACTGAGCTAACCAAGGCCTCCAATATAGATGCAAATTGTTCTCTTATACATTTTTAAAATCCCAAAAGCATCGAAAGAAGCTCTACTGGCTTCATAGTGTAATGTTTTTTTTTTTTTTCCAAATGCCCCAGGTTTGTATTTCGACATTCCTGGTTTCTCTCCTGGCATAGCATAATTGTAACCCACTTCTGAGGTTGGGGCGCCTGGAAGGCAGGGTTACGTTGCCCCGATGATATGATGGTGATGATGATAATGGTGCACCAGGAGAGTCCCTAATCCTAAGCTTAACCTAAGATGAATATGAATGATGATGATTGCAATGGCCATATGATTTTGGGGACCGTTTGGGCCTTAAAGTTTTCCTGACATTTGTCTTACAGATGAGGAAAAACCTCGATAAAAACCTCACCCAGAAAAACTGTCCTGACCGGGGATCGAACCCAGGCCCGCTGCATGACAAGGCAGCACGCTACCCCAAGACCACAGCGGTGGACTCATAAAGTAATGTTAAATTCAGTCTTCTTAAATAAGAAGCTGCCATTTGCATGTCGAGAAACAGTTTGCAAGCCTTTGGCACTCTCGGTAATTAAAATATATAAGAGAAAAATTTGTATTTAGATTGGAGGCCTTTGATAGCTCAGTGGCCAAGCATTAGCATACGAAGCTAAAGGTACCGGGTTCAAACCCCAGTCTAGGTGTATATTTTTCTCTTCATTATGATTTATCCTTCAATGAGAAAGGTTAAATTTGTAATAAAAACATTGAAATGTTTAAAAATGCTAGATTTTGCTACTTCTCCAAATAAAAATAGAGTTGTACAAAAATTACTCACCCTGAGGCCTGGATGGTAGATGTGAAGTCATGTTTCTGAATAGCTAAATAAATATATTTTGTTTTGAAAGACAATTTCAATTAATTTTTATCTCAAATTGTTGAGGTACAACCATATTTATAGTAAATCATTCCTCCTTTGCTAATAGATATTATAATGTGGAGTGAACGTAGTCATATTTATGTTTGTGTATACCTTCAAAGTGGTTTAATTTATATATAGTCTGCTCCAATTTTAATATACAGAAGTCTGCGCAGCAACAGATCAACAATTATTTACTAGTATTACTCCCATATTCTATGATGTAACAGGTTATGAAAATCAGCTATAACGGCTAATCTCATGTTATTCATCTATGTTTAGATGATCATCCACCTCTGCGATTCACAATCCAAACTAGCAAAGACAACACAGTTACAGATTTATCTTCTTTATCTAATCTTATATCATGGATTTATATAAGTTAATATTTAGTTTCCTCTACGCATATATCCTATGAATTTTTAAAACACTTTCCTCACTTTTGTACAGAATTTTGTTTGCTATAAACCCAAAAAGAAATAACTAACTCACTGGGACTATCGAACCCTTAGGTTCATGGCCACACGGACATAAGCTCTCCCTAACCTAAGCTAATGTTTTTCAATCATCCACTGTATAATACCCAAAAAAGAACTACACCATGTCCCATTCAAACCTCCCACATTAATTAATCATAACTCTCAAAGTATGCAAAATTATGAAATTAGGTTGGTATTAAAGAAAGAGAAACTCGAAGAATTTTTGTTTTCATTGTTGCAGTTAATTCATCTGTTGGATGTTGGACAATAATGACATAAAACAAAATGGCGACTCAGCAATGAGCACAAACTGTTTTCTGGTATGCAGAGACGAAGTCAATAATTACAGTGCAAATAAATTACCAGAGAGAATATAGAGGAAATGCACCTGATGGGAAGACCAATAAGTTTCTGGTGGCTAGAAGCATTAAAAAAGAATCAGGAGGTGCTCGTACACGAGTTTCAGAAGAAAAATTGAAGAAATTAGAGCAAGATTTCAGAGAAGTCCACAAAAATCAATTTGCCAAGCTTCCCGGCAGTTCAATGTGCCGAGATCAACTGGGCATCGAGTGCTTCATAAGCAGCTTCGTTTGTACCCCTACAAGGTGCAAATTGTTCAACGAATAAAGCCAAATGAAAAGGCATGACAACAGGCATTCACTATTGAAATGTTGGATCATATTGACAAGGACCCTCAATTTCTTGGAAATGTCTTGTTTTCTGACGAGGCAGCGTTCCATGTATCAAGATCTGTTAATTTGCACCATGTAAGGATCTGGGATATGCAAAATCCACACGTCTACTGTGAACACATCCAGGATAGCCCAAGTGTAAACGTTTGGTGCAGCCTGATGAAGAACCGGATTATAGGTCCTTTTTTCTTCCATGAGAAGTCAATAACTGGCCCGGTATACCAAGACATGTTGGAATAGTTCTTGTACCCCAAGTAGCTGATCAGCAACCTCAAGTAATCTTTCAGCAAAATGGAGCCTCACTACACTGAAGCCTGGATGTTCAGAATTCACTCAAGGAATTCTTCCCAGATAGATGGATTGGACACGGCGGACCAATTTGTTGGCCACTATGTTCGCCAGACATCACTCCACTGGACTTCTTTCTCTGGGAGTATGTAAAAGACCATGTGTTTGCGACTCTAGTACAAGATCTTCATGATTTACAAACCCATATCCTTGACACAATTATTGCAACAGTACCAATGGACATGTTGGATAGAACGTGGCACAAAATTGAATACAGACTTGATATTGTTCATGCTACTAATGGTGCACATATAGAGGTGTTTTAGTGTGTGGCAATAAAAATTCTTTGAGTTTCTGTTTCATTTAATACTGGCCTCATTTCATACTTTTGCATTCTTTGTTAGTTATGATTAATTAAAATGTAGGAGGTTTGAATGGCACACCATGTACTATAAATAAATTGTATCCAAGAGTAGGGAATAAAAATTAATTTAAATTGTCTTTCAAAACATTTTTATTGATATGTTGGGACTGCTGAAAATATAATGGCAGATATGCTAGAAACAATGGAGCAACTATAATTTTCAAACCACAAAATAAACAAAATTATCTTATAAAACCGAAGGCATAAGAACTGAATTCAAATAAATCAATCAACAAAAAATGAATAGAAGACTAAAAGGAAAGAGAAGTCTCACATCCTAACAAAGCCAAGAAAATCTGTAGCTGAATTCTGCTTTTCACTGACCATTCCAGAAAACTGGAATTGTTGATGATATCATATGCACAAAATGCAATGAAACAGGGTAAGTGCTCAACAAGGAACATCCTGGCATGTAAACTGCTGGACAGGAACAAACAACTTGGGAAAGAAATTCAAGATCTCTCCTGTGAAATAAGAGAAAAATATGGCAAGCCAATTAAAAGCCTTGTCACTATTGGGCAACAACATTTTTTTTAACTTTTTTGGAATAAATCACTATGAAATTTAATTTATGATTAAATTAAAACAAATCCCATTTTTAGATCTAAATTTAATAAGAAATGGAGAAAACAGGATAGAATTTGGAATATACAAAAAGAATACACATGTATAGATAACTATATTAAAGCTTCAGGATTCAACTATTTTGCTCACAAAGAGGCAGTGTTCAGTAATTTGACACATAGATTAGTAAATATAACTATGAGCAAAGAAAATAATGAAAAAGAAAAAAGAATACATAATTAATGTTGCAACAGAAAATGGTTTTGAAGAAAATATGGTATACAAGCAAATAAATAAATTTAAAAGACAAATATTAATTAATGAAAGCATACTTATAAAACAAACAGAAGAAAAAATAAAATTCAAGAAATTCACTTACCATCCATTGAAACACCACAAGTTTCAAAACATTTTCAAAAAGTTTAATATAAGATTGGCACCAAAGAACAAATACAGCCTAAATGGGATAATTAGAACCAATAAAACTTTAAAAATTTGAAGACCATATTTATCAGATCAAATGCAGGGATTGTGACAAAATTTACATAGAAAACAAAAAGATATTTGAAAACAAGGGCGAAGAACATCTTAGAAATATCAAAAATGGTGAAGTGGAAAAGTCAACAGTAGCTGCTCATGCTTGGTCCAAAAAACATCTAACTGAATCAAAAACAAGTTTAATTAACAAACAGAAAAACTATAAAACTCACGGTTTGGGAAAAAATCCACATTAAAAAAAAGAAAGAAAAACCTATGAACTTCGAAATTCTCGCATATTCTAATTGGATCCAGAGGTTTATCAGTCCACCAACAGAGGGAAGAAGAATTAGTTCTTCTGATCGACATAACATCAGTCGACAAGAAAGAACTGAAGATGAAGTCGCCGAAGGCTTTGAAATCGCAATATACTTACAATACTGAATATGAGGAGACTTAATCAACTTTTTATTATTCTTATCTATACATGCGTCGGCCGTGGTGGACTAGTGGTTATGCTCCTTGCCTCTGGTCCCGAGGGTCACAGGTTCAAACCCAGCCGGGGTCAACGGATTTTTTTAGGATGGAAAAATCGAAGGAGCAAGTCCTGTGGGAAGGACTTTAAGCCGTGGGTCCTGAGTCTGAAGATTTTCAGGCTCATAAAAGATCCTTAAGCCTAAATGAAAAGGCCTCTAAGCAAATTTACCGAATTTTCCCGTCCTAGTACTACCTTGGTTTCCTAGATGTCAGTATGAGGCAGAACACTGACCATGGACCACTCAAATGACATCTATATGCAAACAAGTGTAACTAAATTAGTATGGTTAAAATTCTTCCCTGTAGGGGGAGAGCGCCTAAATCTCCGTTAAGGGAAACATGGGCTTACAAGAAGTACAAGAAGATCTATAGATGCTTTAACATCTAAGGTGAAATTCCATTTGGAACTTTAGGTGTATCCAGTATGTTTCTATTATATATCATACTAGTGTACCCGGCAAACGTTGTCCTGCCTGAACATTCAATTCTCATGTCATGGGCAGACGATAAAAATGTTACTTTCTTACC
Organism: Diploptera punctata; assembly: GCA_030220185.1. NCBI lineage: Eukaryota > Metazoa > Arthropoda > Insecta > Blattodea > Blaberidae > Diploptera > Diploptera punctata. The sequence continues at coordinate 1,104,078 of JASPKZ010008902.1, forward strand.
ATAAAATTCAGCAATTAGGACATAATTAGATATTATTAAATAAGTTCGCAAGAAAACCTCTTACAGCCTTCTGTTGTGGCTCAAGAAGTGTGAATGATGTCACATAGTCATGAACATTAGAATTGTACCCTTCTTTGCAGATAAGTTAAGAACCGTCATATAACAATTATATTAGAGTGAAAAAAGAAAAGATAAATTGATGAGAGTGAGTCAAAATTATTATTATTATTTTTTTTTCCCCCCAGTTAGATTTCATTTCTGACCCACTGTGCACCGGTCCCATACTGGCCGACATTCCATGAGAAAAATTTCTTCCCCCATAGAGACTCGAACCAGCGTAAGTCCCGTAGTTCTGCGCGAAGACTTCTTGCCTTAACTACTCGGCTACAGCATGAGACTCTTGGTATCAATGAAAGACAAAAATTGTTATTGTGAGTTATCTGCAAGAGATAAGGGACTATTGGTATCAATGAAAGACAAAAATGGTTACTGTGAGTTATCCATAAGAGATAAGGGACTCTTGGTATCAATGAAAGACAAAAATGGTTTTTGTGAGTTATCCGTAAGAGATAAACATATGCTGTTGTGGACTTTTTTGTAGAGCTTTTTGAGATATTCAATTATGAGTACATTAATTTTGTGTATTTCTTATGGTTTAGGTAGCGTAAGCCATTTAAGCGTCCAAAGAGCTACTTTTTTTACGTTATCCACTACAAAGGGCGATTTTGAAGGGTGTAGGAGTTGAGTATCACAACTCTCTTATAGCCTATGTTCATCCTGGGAATCTCCTGAACATTTTGCAAAAACCCCATCACAATCGGACCAACGGTATGGCCACGCATAAAGTACAAACAAACAAACATACAAACATTAATTTTTATATATAAGATGTAGGTTTTTGTGCAAAAAAAAAAAAATTGATTTTAGATGATGATTATTATGAAATGGTGAATATAAAGTAATGGGTCCTGGTAATGAAATTCCAATCTGACAATTGGGAGAAACCTTAGGTTAATCAGCACTGATGTTTGAATTTTGGATATCAAACTCTACTGTTTGAGCTAATTTGATCAATTACAAATTCAAGATTTAAATTAAAATTCTTTACACCTCACCTCATATCCAGTCTTCAAATTTAATCAGTTTCAAAACGTAGGTGATTTCATCATCAGTAATTTTACTACCAATGTTCTGTTGTCCAGGAGAACTGGAACTAAGCAGTTTTCCTGGGCGACACAAAATTGGTCATGAAATGATGAAACAACCTAGATTATGAAACCAGTTTTATTAGAAGACTGGATATGAGGTGAGGTGTAAATAATTTTAATTTAAATCTAAATTTTAATTTAAATCTCATAGTGATTTTTCCTATATAAGTTCAATTACAAATGTATCTACTTTGTTCAGAAACATTGAGTTTGCTCCATGATCCAGGCATCACTTTGAGGAACTTTTATAGAATATATTTTTGTTTGAAGAAAGTGCAAAATCCAGCATTTCTCAAATATGCACATGTTATTAATTTCTTTCTTATGTGAGAATATCATCATGGTCCTGAGTTGAAGCTTCATGTATTTTCCTTTTAAGATATAAAAGAATGAAATAAGAAAAAACTTTAAAGTCTCTTTGTAAGTCCCAAAACAATAGGCATGCATAGGTTTAAAGAAGTCATGCAAAATGGTTCTTTTGTAAAATATAACAATGATGGTAACATATACCTTAACCCCAATTTGTGGAATATATATTCTTCTTCTTCTTCTTGTTCTTCCTTCCAAGTATTAGGCCAAGGCCTGTTACGGTCCTATAGAAAATTTTCCCTCCAGCGTTTCATAGGATGGCCCAGTGATCTTCGTCCTCTTGGTACATAATAATAAACAGTTTTGGGGATCCGATTTGAACTCATTCTTTCTAAATGGTGTTTCCAATTTAGTTGGTACTGTTTAATATATTCCAAAATTGGCGTAGTCTTCAATTCTTTTAAGATATCGGTGTTCCTTTTCCGATCCCATCTGGTGTAACCTGCTGCTCTGCACATGAATCTCATTTCACAAGCCTTTATTCTACTTTCATGTTGTCTTTTTAGTGTCCATGCTTCACTACCATAGGTCAACGCTGGTCTAGCCAAAGTGTTATATAAACGTAATCTGGTGTTTTTTTTGTACAAGGGATAGTTTCATAACTTGATTAATAATTCCCAAACTTTTATTATAACTAGTAATTTTTTCAGGGATATCCTTTTCATCCCAGATAGAGAGATAATATCCAAGATATTTAAATTGATTAGATCTCTCTAAAATTTTATTCTGGAGACAGATTTTACTTTGTATGGGGTCCTTCCCATGAAATGCCATAATTTTAGTTTTGTTAATTAATATTTCCATATTAAATTTGGCAGCTATTTTTTTTAAATTATAAATTGATCGTTGCAAATCATTTTTGGAAAGTGCCAGAAGAGCTAAATCGTCTGCAAAAGAATAGCATCGAGTTTGAGGTTTCTATTGATGGGTATATATCCTCGTTGTATTTTCCTCCATTCATTTATTAATTTATTCATATATATATATATAATGAATAGCACTGGCGAAAGTCCACATCCCTGTCTTATTCCAGTGTTGATCTTTTCCCAAAAAGATAATTTGCCATCTTGTTTAACAGAGATTTCATTATCTTTATAGATGTTGAAGATATTATGAATATATATTCTGATAATGATATAAAGATAAAAAAAATCATACTGAAATCTAAGCTACTAAAATATACTTGCTAATCAAAACAATACTGTTTACGTAGCAATGATGTTATGTAAATAGTTGCTATGGCCACTGTCATTCCTGGTCAAATAACTGAGACAAAAGTGTTTTTCTTTTAATTTGAAGAGAAAAATTTTAGCCCAGACCAAGACCCGAACTCGGGACCTTTGGTTTATTGAACCAATGCTCTTACCTACTGAGCTATCGGGGCGAGTTCCAATATAGACACAAAATTTTCTCTTATATACGTTGTAATTCCCGTGCATCAAATGCTTGAAGCTGTGGCTTCATCTTTGCAAATGGCAGCTTCTTGATTAAGAAGACTTTATTGGGAAATGAAACAATACTTTAATTTATCCTTCAATGAGATGTGTTAAATTAATAATAAAAACATTAATAGAAGCCCTACTGGCTTCAAGCATTTGGTGCACGGGAATTACAACGTACATAAGAGAAATATTTGCATCTAGATTGGAACTCGCCCCGGTAGCTCAGTTGGTAAAAGCATTGGTATGGTAAACCAAAGCTCCTGGTATGGGCAAAAATTTTTCTCTTCAAATTTAATTTATCCTTCAATGAGATGTATTAAATTAATAATAAAAACATTAATAGAAGCCTACTGGCTTTTAAAAAATAATGTTTAAATTCCCAATAAAGTCTTCCTGTCCACCGCTGTTGTCTCAAGGTAATATGCTGCCTTGTCATGCAGCGGGCCTGGGTTCGATTCTCGGTTGGGACAGGCTCCTGGGTGAGGTTTTTCCTCACCTGTAAGACAAATTTCAGGAAGCTTAAGCCCAACGGTCCCTGAAAAATCATCCGGCCATCATCTTCATCCTTATCATCATCATCCTTCACTAGTGTGGAAAGCAACAGGAAGCTACCACACCTACATTTACCTAGTAAAGCTGCAAAGCATAGCATGAAAATGCTATGATTGCAGTGAAAGACCTGCCCTCGGGCAGAATTACTATGGATGGATGGAAAGTCTTCTTAATCAAGAAGCCACCATTTGCAAAGATGAAGTCACAGCCTCAAGCATTTGGTGTGCAGGAATTATAACATATATAAGAGAAAAATTTGCATCTAGATTGGTATTTGCCCTGGTAGCTCAGTTGGTAAGAGCATTGGTACGGTAAACCAAAGGTCCCAGTCTGGGAGAAAATTTTTCTCTTCAAATTTAATTTATCCTTCAATGAGATGTGTTAAATTAATAATAAAAACATGTTTTTTTTTTAGTTGTGTTAAATATTTTTTATATTAATGACCTGATCTATTTTAAGGACAAGATTCCAGAATTTGAGAAGTAGATCACAGTTTTATTACAAAAACTTTCATTGTGAAGGTACAAAATTCCTCCATATAATTTTATTACTACCTAAGGAACTATCTCACTCTCTATGCCTTTAACACTGAAAGTGGAGTTAAACAGGGATGTCTGTTGTCACTATTATTGTTTATTTTGGTTATGGATGGTGTAATGAATGAATTGAGTAGTAGATGTCGTGATATACAATGGAGTTTGAATGCAAGATTAGAAAGTTTAGAATATGCATATGATGTTCGTTTACTAGTCCATAGGTTTACTGATATAAATGCAAAACTCCAAAATGTTTATAAATTGGCAACTCATGTTGGACTGAAAATAAATAAAAATAAAATAAAAGAAATGAGAATTTATAATACAATTGATTCTGTTATTATATTAGAAGGGGAAGTAATAGAAGCTGCAAATGAATTTGCTTATCTGGGTAGTATAATATCTGTGAATGGTGGCTCAGATGAAGATGTTGATGCCAGAATAAAGAAAGCAAGATATTTAAAAAATATAAAAAAATAATAAAGCAAAATATGCTTACATTAAATTAAAACCAATTTGGAGGTTGAAACAAATCTCCTTTAAGATTTAAACTAAGATTATTTAATACACTGCTCAAAACAATTAGAGGAACACTTGTAATAAATTGAATAAGTAATTGTTTTTTAAAGCTGTGATGCTGAAAGTTGGACAATGTATAAATTGAAATATTAATTTTATCATTGGATACAAATTTTAAAGATCCATGGCCTAAATACAGAGAAATTACCTCAAATAACAAATATAGAGAAATTTTTTATTTTGGAAGGCACTGGCCACTTCCAATTGGTACCGGTAAGCTTCCTGAAGTTGCTATAGTGACGAATGTTGATTATTGCCTTGTTTATTGAAGTCTCTGACAAAATGAGGCATTTAAATGAGTTTGAAGTGTATCATGCTCTACATCTTTTACGACAAGGTCAATCTCTGCGACAAGTGGCTAGAGAGCTTGGGGTTTCTCTTTCCGTGGTGTCCAGGTTACGCAAGAGGCACAGAGAGACAGGTCAGTATTGTAGAAGACATGGCCAGGGCCGTAAATTTAAAACAAGCCCCCAGGATGACAGATATTTTGTTCTTTCTGCTCTTCGATAGCGTACAAAAACTGCAAACGACCTGCAGAATGACCTTCATATGGCTTCCGGAATCCGGGTTTCAGACCAAACCATAAGGAACAGATTAAGGAAAGAGAATATTCGTCCAGAAAGGCCTGTTAAAAAACCATGCTTAACAAATGGGCATAAGGCAGCAAGACGTACGTATGCTGAAAACCATGATGATTGGAACCTGAACCAGAGGGAGTCTGTGCTCTTCTCCGACGAATCCAGGTATCGTCTTACACGTTGTGATGGTCGATTGAGAGTGTGGGGACGGCCAGGAGAAAGATTTTCTGCAGAGACTGTAGAGGAAATAGATAGATTCGGAGGAGGTTCCATAATGGTGTGGGCCGGAGTTATGTACAACAATCGTACGGACCCTGTACTTGTTCCCCAGCGACTGAATGCTGTCCTGTATATCGAGCATGTTCTGGAAGAGCATGTAGTACCTGCTGCCATTGGAGTAGGCCTGGATTTCTGTTTATGCAGGATAATGCCAGGGCACATTCTGCAGCTGTCACCAGGGATTTCCTGAGGAGGAATGAAATTGTGGTAATGGAGTGGCCAGCGGTCAGCCCAGACCTCAACCCTATTGAACACTTGTGGGATCTTCTAGACACGAAGGTCAAGAACCGACATCAAGCTCCACAAACTCTGCAGCAACTTGGAGATGCTCTGAAGGAGGAATGGGAGAATATCCCGCAAGAGGAAATCCATAATCTTATTGGGAGCATGCCAAGAAGGTGCCAAAGTGTCATCGAATGTCGTGGAGGCCATACACGATACTAACTCTATATAACGAGTGTTTAACTTTGAAAAATAAGCACAAGATTCAATTGCTTACGTAGCGGAATTATTTGAAAAGTTAATTGTCAGCATTATTCATTTGTTTTTACTGACATTAGCAATAAATAAATAAGTAAGTAACCACGAATAATGTACTTTATTAATTTCATGTTTGTACCTTTATCCAATGAAAAATATTTGCATATTTCATAGTGTTCCTCTAATTGTTTTGAGCAGTGTACAAATGTGAAATTAATTTTATTATACTTTGTGAAACTTGGAAGGCTACAAAACAAATTGGAAAGAAATTGCAAATCTTTGTAAACTGTTGCCTGAGAAATATCTTGGGTATATGGTAGCCAGAGGTTATAACAAATAAAGAACTTTGGAGAATCAAAACGAAATTTGTAAATAAATACAATTTAGAAAATGGAAATGGGTTGGTCATGTGTTAAGGAGAGAGAATCATAACATCACAAAAATGGCATTTGTTTGGAACCCCCAAGAATTGAAAAGGCGAAGAGGAAGACCTAAGGCAACATTAGGGATGAAGCTGAACAGGCAAGGATGAGTTGGAATGGAATTAAGACATTGGCAAACAACAGAGTGTATTGGCAAGCTTTTATCAAAGCCCTTGCTTCCTAGTGGAGTGACCAGGACTACTACTACTATTGAAGAACTAAGTAACCAATGCTATTGAATCTGGAGGTTCATATGGGCATGGAATATAAGCTCTCCATACACCCCTATCCTGAGCTAATATTTTACAATCTTCCAAGCCATCATAGCTGAGGATGATTTTTATCCTCCCTCACAAAACACTTCAATTCTTCTATGTCAAATGCCATTTTTGTGATGTTATGATTATATAAGGAATGATTGGAATTAAGACATTGGCAAACAACAGAGTGTATTGGCAAGCCTTGGTCTTCCATGCTCTCTTATGCTACGGTTTATTATACAGTGTGTTGCGCCCCACATGACGCATTCTCGCATTACGTTCGGCATGATGCTGGCATTGCATGGAGCGCATACCGTACAGCGCTTATGTTTATGGAATTGTTGCCAGATGGCACTACATATATGGGAAATCGAAATGACCAACGTTCATAATAAATTTCCAAATGTGTTTACAAACCTGTCCCTGCATAACCTAATGAAATAAATTACATACATACTATTTAGTAAACTATAAACTAATCTGATGTACACTAAACTGACCCATCGCAACCTAACAAAATGAAGTGATTGAACATTTATTTTTTAAAATATGGTTTGGAATTAAATGCAAATGTTGGTCATTCACACATATGTCCTGCCATCTGGTGGATTTAATTTTATAAGTGTTCACGTATGCCAACTTCAATTCTAATAAAGAACTTTGAAAATAAATTGAGAGGAAAAGTCATAATTTGTGTAAACAGATAAACATATTAAAATTCTTTATAAAAAAAGTTTTAAGTATCGTTGCAAAACGTTTAAAATAGTACAAAATATTAGTAAAGACAGAAAAAGTACCTAGAGCAACAGCATCATATGAATGTTGTATGAAAAATTATAGAATAAATTATTCTTCAGTTCTTAAATAAACATATGGTTGATGAAAATACCAAATTTTAGAATACTTCAGATTTTCGCCTGAACAGTTTTATCAGTTTTAAATTTAATGGAAGACGAAATTTGTACATCCATAATATCCCCAAGACACAATATTTACAGCTTTTATTTATCTCTTGACTAAGTTCAAGCCACAATAACTCTTTTTTCTGTACATCTCTGTACTCCTTCATGCTCATATTGTATAGAACATGTATGGAACTCGATGATTTGCAACAAAACTATCTAACTTTCGTCTTTAAAATTGGAAAGTTATAAAACAAGTACTGTATTTCCGACATTTTGTCATAAAATCTTGGTTTGTTTTTAGCAATTACACCAATGAGTACGGGTAATATCTTCTATATTCTTTGTTTGCACTGGCAAATTGCATCCCGGATTCAAGAGATTCAAATACATGATGCGACATATCAGCGCAAAATTTTTTGCACCAGCAATTTGCATTGTAGATAAACCACATCCATTTAAATATATGGGGAGCAATTTTTGCACTGGCGCTTTGCGTCATAGATAAACTATAGCATTATACCATGCATAATTTTTCCATGAAGAATTTTATAAGGCATTTCTTCTTTTGGCATTCATTTGACATGACCCAGTCACGTCAAATGCCAAGATTTAATGAAACTTACAATATTTTCTCCATAACTAAGCTCTTCTATCTTTTAATTCATTTTTATTCTCCATAATTCACCATCCTTTACTGGGCCATAACTGTTTTGCCAGATTTTTCTCTCAAATATTTGCAGTGTGGATTCATTTCCTTTAGAAATCTGTATAATTGAATGCCCCCAAATCATGGTTAATGTAACTCTCCCACCTCATTCTTGGCTCACCTACTTGTCATTTCCCCCACAGTTTTCTAGAAACACTGACTAATTAACCAATGCCACAAAACTAAAATGGATTAACAATATGATATGGTTTGTCATCAACAAGTTAACCACTCCTAAAATAATCTATAAGGACAATCTAATGACATAGCCATTCCAAAGGAATAGATATGTGTAATGGTAGGGTTACTATTGGCATCCTAGAGATCCAGGTTTGATTCCAAACTCCATAGACATTTTAGAATATAGATCTGGAATGATGAGAAAAGATTATAAGTATTTGAGAATAAAATGCAAAGGAATATTTTTTTAAACCAAAGAGAGATAAAGAGATATAAATGAAGATGGGGAATGAAAGGAAGGCATTGAAACTTCTTGTAAGAAAGCCAGAGCGAAAGTATCCAGTAGGTAGACAAAGAATGGGGTATGAGAATAATATTATAAATGATTTGAGGAAGGTGAATTATACAGGGAATGATTGAAAAACATTAGCATAGAATAAGGATGTACGGAAAGTGACTGACCTGGAGATTCATTCAGCTTCCTATAAAAAAATAACTTAACAGGAACAACAGTTTATGAGGTAAGATGAACAGATTCACCATAATTATTAATGGAAACTTTCCTGAAAATAAAGTTAGCCAGAGAAAAGGATTACAAAATAAGATTATGTACAGCCTTTGAAAAAACTGATGGCGCAACTCTTTATGATGGAAAGTTAAGAGTTTTGAAGAGCGATTGACACCAGCACATTGTTACATGTGCTGATTCGTTTGAGTATAAAGCAGGCGGTATAAGTCTCTCTTCATGCAATATTCGTATCGTTTGCTTCAGTTCGGCAGGATGCTCTCTTCCGATGATGTGGACCCACGTTCGATCCTGGTCAGGAAAATTTTTATCTTTTAATAATGTCGTTAATTTTCATAATGCCTATATGTTACCAGGCTTCGTTATATAAATAAATTTGTATATACAGGGAAGTTAATTAATTAAAGGAAACAGCTCATATATATATATATATATATATATATTAATATATATAATGAATATATATATATATATAATGAATAATGATTGTAACGTCTCATTACTTTGTTTACAAAACACAAGGCATAACAAAATTATTTATTTCCACTACTAATACGAAACACGTCTGATTTAATTTAAATTAAGTAAAGTCAATATCTAATTTCATTACACAAGTAAGTTATGGAGTATTACATCGCTTCATACAGACAATTTTTAGGAGGGATGGTTGTGATCTAGTGGAGGAGCTTCTGTTTCCCATGCATGAGGTTGCATTTTCTTTCCTGCTGTCATGCTTACTTTTTTTCTCTCTCTCTCGTCCTTATTTCAAATAATTTCTTATCTTTTATTTAATTTATTTTGCTTTGTTTTATTTTCAGTATTTACTGCACTACTTATTTACGCAAAATTATTTTCCATTGCACGACACATAATGAAATAGAATGGATTTTAGTTTCTCAAATAGTTTTATACTTGTGAACCAAATAGCTGATTTTTGTTGATCATGCGCAATGGTTTCGTTCTGAGACTTGAAAATGATCTGTGCATCATCAATTATTTCAAAGGCTGTACAAAAATTATTCAAAATTCAATTTCATAATATATTCCCTTCTAGGTAATAAATTATCAAAGTTCCAGCATATGTGTGGAACAATTCAAAGAACCTTATATAATAAAACCAGGAAAGAAGCAATGATGATATTTTATAAGGTCTTGGCAGTCCCACTTTCTAACATACGGAAGTGAAAATTGAACATTAAATAGATCTGGAAAAAAAGGAAGATAGAAACGGCAGAAATGTGTTTTTTAAGAAGGATAGCAGAACACACTCTAAGAGATCATATCTGCAGTACTGATATTAGAGAGCAATTACAAATATATGAATTAACAAATAAATTGAAAGAAAATTAAAATGGTTTCAACATGTACAGTAGACCAAATGGAGACATCTCGTCTAACCAAACAGGCTTCACAATATAATCCAAGAGGTCAATGTTCCTAACCTTGAAGTAGAAGAAGAAGAAGATTCCCATCACCATAATTTTAGTTGCTAGATTTTCGATGATGAAAGAAATAATTTCAGTAACTACATTGTTTTAATACCATCATTCCACAATAAATACACTACAATATGTGCGAAACCCGTCTTAGGATAGTTGGTTAAGTCAATACACTAACTACAAGCTGGATGACCATGGATTTGATTCCTAATGGTGGTCAGGATTTTTACATTGATAACACCTGGGGTTGACTCTATCTCTTAACATAGATGACACATCATGATGATTGTCTATATAAAGTTGCTACCTCAAGTAACTTCTAAGGCCTGTAATGGGATCACTATCTTTTTTACTCTACAATATAAGCTTCAAATTAAAATGATACTAAAATCTTTATATTTGAAAAGAAAAATATATGCCTAGACTGCGGTTTTAACCCAGGACCATTGGCTCTCTATGACAATGCTCTTTCCATGTGAGCTACCTAGGCTTCCAATCTAAATGCGTATTTTTCTCTTATACATAGTTAATTTCCTAACTCCAAATGCTATGAGCTGTTGCTATGATTTTTGCAAATGGCGACTTCTTTATTAAGAAGACTTTTTATTGGGAATTTAAATGTTACTTATAAAGCCAGTAGTGCTTCTTACAATGTTTTTATTATTCATTTTTTTTAAATCTTAATGATGGAAAAGAAAAATGTACGTCTAGACAGGGGTTTGAACCCAGGACCTTTGGCTCTCTATGCCAATACTCTTTCCAATCTAAATACGTATTTTTCTCTTACACATAGTTCATTCCCTAACCCCAAATGCTATGAGCCATTGCTACGATTTTTGCAAATGGCAGCTTCTTTATTAAGAAGACTTTTTATTGGAAATTTAAACATTACTTAAAAGCCAGTAGTGCTTCTTACTATGTTTTTATTGTTTGTTTTTTTAATATCTTAATAATGGACAAATTATATTTGAAAAGAAAAATACATACGATCGTAACAGGCCTTGGCCTAATACTTGGAAGGAAGAAGAAGAAGAAGAGAAGAAAAATACACGCCTAGATTGGGGTTTGAACCCAGGACCTTTGGCTCTCTATGCCAATGCTCTTTCCAAGTGAGCTACCTAGGCCTCCAATCTAAGTGTGTATTTTTCTTTTATGCATAGTTACTTCCCTAACCTCAAATGCTACGAGCTGTTGCTACGATTTTTGCAAATGGTGGCTTTTTTGTTAAGAAAACTTTTCATTGGGAATTTAAACATTACTTATAAAGCCAGTAGTGCTCCTTACAATGTTTTTATTATTCGTTTTTTTAAACATCTTAATAATAGACAAATTATATTTGAAAATAAAAATATTCACCTAGACTGGGGTTTGAACTCAGGACCTTTGGCTCTCTATGCCAATGCTCTTTTCAAGTGAGCTACCTAGACCTCCAATCTAAGTGTGTATTTTTCTCTTATACATAGTTACTTCCCTAACCTCAAATGCTAAGAGCTGTTGCTATGATTTTTGCAAATGGCAGCTTCTTTGTTAAGAAAATTTTTCATTGGGAATTTAAACATTACTTATAAAGCCAGTAGTGCTCCTTACAATGTTTTTATTATTCGTTTTTTTAAACATCTTAATGATGGACAAATTATATTCGAAAAGAGAAGATTGGAGGCCTAGTTAGCTCACTTGGAAGGAATATTGGCATAGAGAGCCAAATGTCCTGGGTTAAAACCCCAGTCTAGGCATATATTTTTCTTTTCAAATATAATTTGTCCATCATTAAGATGTTTAAAAAATGAATAATAAAAACTAAAATCTTTATCAAATTCAATAAGGCAGCAGAATTATATTTAATGAGGTTCTCTAATTACCCATTTTTATTATATACAACTTTCCTCATTAGAGGATTGCCTCAAGGACAAAGTGATACAGACAATTAATTTTCGAAATTGTTGAAATACATTTTGTAAATACATTAAAAAAATTTCAGATAGTAATTGAAGTATACATACTATAAAGTAGAAATTTTGTATGGATGGTTTCTTAAAATTGAAATTGATCCTCTAATGGCAGCGATGGCAATTTTAGAAAGATACACTCTGTCAAAATCTATGTAAATCCAAAATTTAGCTACGAATCCTAGTATGGTACCTCTTGCCCCGATCATCAATCCTGTCACAGTTATACTATCTAATTGATATTTATCATAAGTAATGCCACGAGTGATTTCCAAATTATCGATAAATTCACGACTCTGGAAGTGAATTTATCTAGATAATTTGGAAATCAAGAGTGGCATTTGTTAGGACTATTTAACGAATAAAATTAAGCTGTATACTCACAGATCATTATTTAACTATAGTTATTTTAAAATATTTATATATTTAATGTAAACGGCGATGTTTGAAAACAAACGAGAAATGATTGGTACGCTTCATTTGCTTCTTTTGTTCGATCACTGCAACCAGATCATAATATTATTTATTGCCAAAAGATCGCAATGTTGTAAGAATGCACCCTAGTGGAGAAATTTATAACCAACGTTATATGTATTAATTAATTTATGATGTCCTATGATGTAAATATGTCAATTATATTTTTCTGCGTCATTTCCTGGAAAATAATTTGTTTAAGAAAGTGTGTGGTATAATCAATTGTTACAAATGTTTTTATATTATCTCTCAGATGTGCTACGTGTTGACATTCATGCACTATATATACAATCTGGTAGCCGTATTCCTTAGAGAGTCAGTCACTGTAAAATAATGCTATGACCTATTCAGAATGTTAAAAAGGATGTGCATTCTTTATCATGATAAACTTTAGTTGGTAAATTTTAGACGAAACACGACTGAGATTGGTTGTAAATCAAAAATCATTGAAATGCAATTGGTCATTGACTCCCATTTGGGGCATGAGTTAAATAGTCTTTGTAATAGTCAATTGTTGGCTCATATATGGCTTTCTTTTCACAGTCAACTTCCTGAGGTTGGCCACTACCGAGTCTCAAAATAGATTGTGGGATCTAATATCATACCAGTTTTAGAAGATGGTCTAAATGCAATAATATCTATTCATCTATTACTTCCATTAGTGGCCACACCATGAACTTCCTCATAAACTGTGTATCCATAATCTCGCAAGGCTTCTGCCATCATATTTCGAAGTGCGGTGCCAAATGTTTCTCAGACAAGCCCCAAGGACATGTGCAAGGGTTTCGTGCTCTCTGCGACAATGTATACAGAGGGTATCGTCCCTAGACCTGCCCGGCAAAGAACGCACCGCCGATACATTGGTTTGTATTTTAATTGTTTCTCTCCATTCAGAACAAGACAATCCCCGATGATCACGAATCCATTGATTTGCTGGTGTATATTCACTGTAGAGAACAATGCCTTTTCCTTTATGAGAAAGTTGACTCCAGAGAACTGCTTCTTTGTCTCTTAGTTGTTTCCTGAGTTTCCTTGCATCTGGTAGAAGACTTCCAAGTATTAATATTGATGTCACTGAGGTTCAATGTTAAGGTCTCTCACACATTGTAAACTTTCCTCTTTTATGTTTTGGAGAGTAGTAATATATGTATAATTGTCTTGGTAAAGAATATGGCAAATATTTATATGCTGTAATTTTATTTCCCATGTTGCACAAAATATACCAAGTCCTTTATTCCGACGTTCAGTATTTAACATGTGATCAGGGACATCTATCGGAAGCTTGCAAGGGACTACTAATTTTGACCAGAAGCTTCTTATTTCAAACTCAATTTATTTTACTTACTTACTTACTCACTGGCACTATCGAACCCGTAGGTTCATGGCCGCACGGACATAAGCTCTCCATATATCCCTATCCTGAGCTAATGCTTTCCAATCATTCCCTGTATAATCTACTTCCCTCAAATCATAGTTAATGTTGTTCTCCCACCTCATTCTTGGTCTACCAACTGGGCGTTTACCTTCTGGCTTTCCTACAAGAAGTTTCCATGCACGTCTTTCATTCCCCATACGCGCAACATGTCCTGCCCATCGCAGTCTACGGGACTTAACTGTTCTTATTATATCTGGCTTCCTATAAAGACCATGTAGTTCATTGTTATGTAGTCTTCTCCATTCACCTGTCTGTTCATCTCTCTTTGGTCCAAAAATTTTCCTAAGAACTTTATTCTCAAATACTCGTAATCTCCTTTCCTCCCTTAAAGTAAGAGTCCATGTTTCGCACCCATATAATATAACTGGTAGAATAATAGTTTTATATATTTTCAGCTTAACGTTTTTTGAAAGTAGTTGGGACATCAAAAGTCTCTGCAATACATAATAGCATGCATTTCCAGAATTGAGCCTATGTTTAATTTCTTTGTGCATCTCATTCCTATTTGTGATTATTGTTCCTAGGTATTTGAATTCAGCCAATTCCTCAAACATTTTCCCCTCATTTGTTATTATCTGTCCATTTCCATTATATCATGTATTTCTACGTGTGACCATATATTTATTTTTAACTGATAGTTACTTTCCAGTCCTAATTTCTTATTGTTACTCAATAGTGTGTTTGCGTTTGCCTTTAGTATCTCCTCGCTTATCGGCCAGTAGTACTACAAATCATCACATCATAAACTAACAGCTTATTAATACCATTCCGGTGTTAAGCCTTCCTCATTCATCTAAAAAGATTAATGGCATTGCTCTAGTACACAAATTAAATAGTGATATAGAGGAAGAGTTCATCTCCTTGCTTTCAAACCTCATTCTGGATTTTCACAGTGTCTGAAAACTGTTTGCCCTACGCGTCAACCCTACTCGTTTAGCCATTTATACACATTCGTATAAGTCCTCCTAATAACTACTTTTTCGGAATTTCCGAACCTCCAGCAGGGAGACTATATAACTTCGCCCTCTTAAAATTGAATCATATGCTTTTTTTGAAGTCTACATATAGTTGATGTACAGTACCATTCTAATTCCCATTTCTTTTCTAGAAATCTGTCTTATACTAAAAATCTGCGTTCTGTTGTAGACCCTTTTCTTCTAAATGGCACATTGATGATCTCCGATAATGTCATCAATATAGAGTAAGTCTGCTTACTACTATATTTTGTTATAATTTTGTACGAAGTTGAAAGTAATGATATGCCCCTATAGTTGTTGCAAAATCAGTTTTATCTCCTTTCTTATAAATTGGTACGATAATTGATTCCTTCCATTCCCATCTGGAAGCGCTTCTTTTTTTTCCCAATCATACTTGATGCAACCCGCGTATCTTGCCATCATTTTTCTCTCTCCCCCCTTATTTTATCAGTTCTGCTGGGATCTCATCTGAACCTGATGAAAACTTTATACATCTTCAATTTTTCAATCGCCATTTCAACCTCTAATGCACTTGGCTCTGCGACTAGCATTTCTGCTGTCTGTAACTTATCCTCCTCAATGTCCTGTTCTGTATGTACATTTAATAGCTGATTAAAATAACTTTTCCATCTATTTAATATACTCTTGGAATCTGCAATCATATCCCCATTTTCATTCCGAATTATGTTTGTTCTAGCCTGAAACCCTTTCTTCTCTATACTAATTCCCTGATATAATTCTCTAATGTTCCTATTTTTTGCATTCATCATTCAAGGTCATTAATCTTCTCTCTCAAATATTCCCTCTTCTTACTCTTTAGTAACTTGGTGGTTTCCCGTCTAACACTACCCAATTGCTCTAAATTTACCTCATTTGGCTCGTGTAACCATTTCATTTTTGCTAGCTTTCTTTTCTTTACAAATGTCGGCACATTCCTCATCAAACCATTTCTTGTTTTGCCTCTTTTTTAAACAACCAATGCTTTCTGATGCTGACAATTTAATAGTATCTCTTATAGCCTCCCATTCTTTATTTATATCAGTTTCTTCTTCGTTTGCCACATTGTCATCTGAAGATTCCAGTACTTCAAATCTATTAGCAATTTTGATTTGGTATTCTTGCCGCATTTCATCATTTTTCAAGTTTTTTAATTCATATTTTACAGAATCATCTTTAGCGTTTGTTCCTCTCATAAGCGATAGCCGTTGTCTGATTTTCACCTTGACCAGATGATGATCTGAATTGCAGTCTGTCCCTCTGACTGATCTAATCAATGATGCTACTGTGCCAGCGTTTATCCACTAATACATGATCTATCTGGTTCCGAGTTTCTCCATCTGGGGACGTCCAGGTGTATTTATGAATATCCTTATGCTGAAATGTTGTGCTCTTAACAATGAGATTCTTTGATGTGGCAAATGTGACTAATCTAACCCCGTTGTCGTTACTATCTTCATGAAGACTGAATTTGCCTATTGTTGGTTTGAATATATCTTCCCGCCCCACTTTTGCATTTAAATCTCCTAAGACAATTTTCATATGATATCGTGAAAGGCTATCAAATAAGCATTCTAATTCTTCATAGAACTCATCCTTGATCTTGTCATCTTTATCTTCTGTGGGGGCATGTACATTTACAATTATAAAATCATGTCGTTTACCCTTTAGAATTATGTATGATATCCTATCACTAACAAACTTAATATCTCGGATAGCGGATAGGATCCTCCTTCTGACTAAAAAACCTGTTCCAAATGCAGGTCTTTCTGCACCCCCATAGTATAATGCAAAGCTTCCTGATTCCTGACTACCTTCTCCTGGCCACCTAACTTCCTGTAAAGCGACTATATCCAAGGGTGATTTATCCAATTCCCGCGTTAATATCTCTAGTGCCCCGCTATTGTATAAAGTCCTATCATTCCATGTTCCTAGGAACATGTCCCTGTGTTTGAGCCTTTGGCATGGGTTCCCTGAAGTAGTCCCCGCCCGGAGAACCGAATGGGGGACTATTTGACCTCCGGAAAATTTTACCCCAGTAGAACCCATGTCCGCATTTCTTGACGGTTGTATTTTTACGGTGAAAGATCGTCACTCTTTCGACCAAGGTACTTATTTCGTCTGGCTTATCACCTTCGACCAGTCCGGCATGGGTAACCCTATCGGCAGCAATGCTACCGCCGGCATAGCTCTCAGGATCATTTAAGCACACAAGCCACTCCACCACGACAAGGTAAAGATACCAATTTATTTTACATGCCATAAATCTGACAGCTCATGACTGTACATCTCTTCTCAAAGAAGACATACTCAGTTTTTTATTCCCTTAAAAAGTATTGTCCTGGACTGGGTTTGTATATGTGGAACTGACCACAAGTCCTCCATGTCTAATATTCATTTAGATAAATTATGAATGTTTTATCTTCTTCTTCTTCCTTCCAAGTATTAGGCCAAGGCCTGTTACGATTCTATAGAAAATTTTCCCTCCAGCGTTTCATAGGACAGCCCAGTGATCTTCGTCCTCTTGATATATAATTATAAACAGCTTTGGGGATCCAATTTGAACTCATTCTTTCAAGATGGTGTTTCCAATTTAGTTGGAAGGTTTTTATTATTCATTTAATACATCTCAATGGAGGATAAATTATATTGGAAGAGAAAAATATACACTCAGACTGAGGTTTGAACCCAGGACCTTTCATTTTCCATGCCAATGTTCTACCGACTGAGCTACCTGAGCATTCCAATCCAAAGGCAAGTTTTTCTCTTATATACACTGTTAATTCCCGAGCACCAAATGCTAAGAACTGTTGCAGCTTCATTATTAAGAAGACCTTTATTAGGAATTTTACATTGCATTATAAAGCCAGTATGACCTCTTTTGATGTTTATATTATTCAATTGATACATCTCAATGATGGGTAAGTTATATTTGAAGAGAAAAATTATACACTCAGACTGGGGTTTGAACCCAGGACTTTTCACACTCTAGGCAAATGCTCTACCAACTGAGCTGTCTGAGAAACTCCAATCTAAATGCAAATTTTCCTCTTATATGCGCTGTTAATTCCCGTGCACCAAATGCTATGAAGCTTCTATCTTGCAAATGGTGGCTTCTTTATTAAGACATTTAATTGGAATTTTACATTACATTATAAAGCCAGTACGGCTACTTTTGGTATTTTTATTATTCATTTCATACATCTCAATGATGGATAAATTGTATTTGAAGAGAAAAATTATATAATAATTATATTAATGTTTTTATTACCTCACCTCATATCCTTTTTCTTCTATACTGCAGTTTCGGAGCTTATCTCCATCGTCAGTAGCCTCTGGTCGACCGGTGTTATGTCGTTTCTTGGCGGTTTTCTTCTTTCTTCTATCGGTGGACCGATGAACCTCTGGATCAGGTCAAAATTTGCGGGAGTTTCAAAATTCATGAGTTTGTCTTTTTTGTTTTTTTGGATATGGATTTTTTCCCAGTCCTGATCCAGAGGTTCATCGGTCCACCGATAGAAGTAAGAAGAAAACCGCCAAGAAACGACATAACACCGGTCAACCAGAGGCTACTGACGATGGAGATAAGCTCCGAAACTGCAGTATAGAAGAAAAAGTATATGAGGTGAGGTAATAAAAACATTAATTTAATTATTAAATTAAACCTCATAGTGTTCTTTCCCTGTGAAAGTTAAATAGAAAAATTATATGTTCAGACTGGGGCTTGAACCTAGAACCTTTTGCTCCCTAGCTATCTGAGAAACTCCAATCTAAACACAATTTTTTCTCATATATATGCTGTTAATTCCCTCACAGCAAATGCTAGGAAATAATGCAATAAGATAATTTATTAAGTGACTGAATCAGAAATAATAATTTTATTGCAGCCAAATAGCCAGGATTAAAGTAGAATACAATTTAAATTTACATATTTGCATATTCACACATTGTCTTTGTTCTTTTTGTGCATAGCTCAATGTGATATCGGTCACAGCATTTTTCGCATAGCGTACATTTACAGTCTATATTTGCTTCATGAAATTTTGTGTTGCTGCATATCAGGTGGTGGAATCCATGGACTGCCAACCTAGTGATGACGTGTCTCATTTCGAAATTTTCTTTTGTCCATGCACGGTCCACCATTGCCCCGGTGCTGTAGAATTCTGGATGTATTTCTTCCCTTTTTCTGTTCAATGTTGCTAGCAGCTGCTCAGATGCGCTGGTGCTGGGCAAGAGTACGCTTGAATATACACCTCGGTCTGAGTGTATAATTTTTCTCATCAAATGTAATTTATCCATCAAGATGTATGAAATGAATAATAAAAACATCAAAAGAAGCCATACTGGCTTTATAATGTAATGTAAAATTCCAATTAAAGGTCTTAATAAAGAAGCCACCATTTGCAAGATAGAAGCAATGGCTTCATAGCATTTGGTGCACGAGAATTAACAGCGTATATGAGAGGAAAATTTGCATTTAGATTGGATTTTCCCAGATAGCTCAGTCGGTAGAGCAATTGCCTAGAGTGCAAAAGGTCCTGGATTCAAACCCCAGTCTGAGCGTATAATTTTTCTCTTCAAATATAATGTATCTTTCATTGAGATATATTAAATGAATAATAAAAACATTTAAAGAGGCCATACTGGCTTTATAATGTAATGTAAAATTTCCAATAAAGGTCTTCTTAAAAAAAAAGCCACCATTTGCATGATCGAGTAATGGTTCGTAGCATTCGGTGTTTGGGAATTAATAGTGTATATAAGAGAAAAATTTGCATTTAGATTGGAGTCTGAGCATATATTTTTCCTTTCAAATGTAAGATAAATTAGATATAATCATTAAAAAACAGAAATTCATTCATAGTTTTTTGCCCAAGGGCAGGTCAGTCACTGTAAACTCAGCACTCTTCATTCTGTTCATGCCAAGTATATTGTGTTCTAAGGGTAGGCTATGTATAAATGTGGTAACTTCCTGTGGCTATTAAAACTTATCATCATCATAGTACATTCACAAATTTAGGCCATTTGTTGACCTGTTTCGGCCTCAAGTGAAACACCATCCAAAAGTCTTTTGAGTGGATGTCCTGGTCTTCTTCTTCCTGCAGGTTGATATCTTAACATTTGATTGGGTATTCTGTGATCTTCCATGAACATCTCGCATCCATCTTGATTTATAATCATAAATTTTGTTTTCTAAAGGTTCCACGTGTAATTCTTCTAAGATGTCTTCATTTTTTTTTGTGATCTAGTAGTGTGTATCCTGCAGTCCTCTGAAGGTATCTCATTTCAGTAGATCTAAGTCTCTGTATATCCTTCTGTTTCAACGTCCATACTTCGCTACCATACAAAAGAGTTGGAAGAGCCAGTGTTTTATACACTTTTAGTCTTGAATGCTTTTGGACTAACTGTGGCTTGAAGATAGAATTTATTAACCCTAAAATTCTTAAAAATTTAGATATTTTTGCATCTACATCCTTTTTTCTTCATATAACATATTGCATCCTAGATATGTAAAATTATTCACCTGCTCCAAAATTTTATTGTCCAGTATAATTTTACTTCTGACAGGATCTACACCTTGAAATGCCATAATTTTTGTTTTTTTTTCTGTAGATATCCTTAATCCATACTCTTTTGTAATTTTGTTAAGTTCATTCAGATCTTTCTGTAGATTATCTTCGGAATTTGATATTATTATTTGATCACCTGCAAACAATAGGGTGTTTAATTTTCTATTTTTTGATATTCTTATTCCAAATTTATATTTCTTGTTCCAGCAACATATTACTTAATAATTAAATGAATCGTGATTTTTTCTTACCTCATACATCTATGTTTCTTTAAACACAGCACTGCAGTATCGGCGACACTTTGTCGTCATCGTTAGCTGTTTTCACGACTGTCAATTTTTTCTCCTTTTTGCCGGTAATTATCTAGACTGCCATCTGGTGTTCTTTTGAAGGAATTCCTCTTCAAACTGCCATCTGGTGTTATTTTGAATGAATCATTTCCTAAACTGCTATCTGTTGTATTTTTGAAGAACTTTGTAATCAAGCTTGGTTCTTCCGGAATCTCAAAGTTCATAGTTCTAGTATGGTTTTTTTGAATATATATTTTTTCCCAAACTGTTAAATCCAAAGGTTTTGATAGATGTTTTAAAAGTTTTACTTCTTTTTCAATCCTATGATGCTCTAATAAACTATGTGCTGCTATAGCTGATTTTTCAATTTCTCCATTCTTCATGTTTCTGAAGTGTTCTTTTTTACGAGTTTCCAAGTTCCTTTTTGTTTTTCCTATATATATCTTGTTGCAATCTTTGCAATCAATTTGATAAATCCCAGATTTTTTGTCGTCTGGGGTATTACATTTATTATTAGTTAACAGCAGATTACCCAGGCTGAATTTGTTAATTGGAGCTAATGTTATATTAAAATTTCTGAAATTTTTTTGAAACTTATTATGAACTTCAGGATGGTAAGTGAATTTCTTGAATTTTACATCTTTCTTGGGACCATGATGTAAGGTGGTGTATTCTTGTAACCTTTTTTGTTGTTTGAATTTCTTTAATTTATTCTTTATAATGTCTTCATCGAAACCATTTATTTTAGCAACCTGAACAATATGATTATATTCCTTGTCAGAATCTTCTTCATTAAGTGGAATATTTAACAATCTGTGTAATAGACTATTGAAAATTGCATGTTTGTGTGTCAAATGATTAAAACCTGAAGATTTTATGTAGTTGTCAGTATGTGTGTCTTTTCTGTAAACGTTAAATTCAATTTTTTGCTGTTGTTCATTTCTTATTAAGTATAAGTCTAAAAAAGGAATCTTGTTATTTTGTTCCATTTCAAAAGTGAATTTCACTGACTCATCCTGAAGATTAAGCAATTTCAATGCATCTTGAATGTATTTTTTATCAATCACAGCATGATAAAAAATACATTCAAGATGCATTGAAATTGCTTAATCTTCAGGATGAGTCAGTGAAATTCACTTTTGAAATGGAACAAAATAACAAGATTCCTTTTTTAGACTTATACTTAATAAGAAATGAACAACAGCAAAAAATTGAATTTAACATTTACAGAAAAGACACACATACTGACAACTACATAAAATCTTCAGGTTTTAATCATTTGACACACAAACATGCAATTTTCAATAGTCTATTACACAGATTGTTAAATATTCCACTTAATGAAGAAGATTCTGACAAGGAATATAATCATATTGTTCAGGTTGCTAAATAAATGGTTTCGATGAAGACATTATAAAGAATAATTAAAGAAATTCAAACAACAAAAAAGGTTACAAGAATACACCACCTTACATCATGGTCCCAAGAAAGATGTAAAATTCAAGAATTCACTTACCATCCTGAAGTTCATAATAAGTTTCAAAAAATTTTCAGAAATTTTAATATAACATTAGCTCCAATTAACAAATTCAGCCTGGGTAATCTGCTGTTAACTAATAATAAATGGTAATACCCCAGACGACAAAAAATCTGGGATTTATCAAATTGATTGCAAAGATTGCAACAAGATATATATAGGAAAAACAAAAAGGAACTTGGAAACTCGTAAAAAAGAGCACTTCAGAAACATGAAGAATGGAGAAATTGAAAAATCAGCTATAGCAGCACATAGTTTATTAGAGCATCATAGGATTGAAAAAGAAGTAAAACTTTTAAAACATCTATCAAAACCTTTGGATTTAACAGTTTGAGAAAAAATATATATTCAAAAAAACCATACTAGAACTATGAACTTTGAGATTCCGGAAGAACCAAGCTTGATTACAAAGTTCTTCAAAAATACAACAGATAGCAGTTTAGGAAATGATTCATTCAAAATAACACCAGATGGCAGTTTGAAGAGGAATTCCTTCAAAAGAACACCAGATGGCAGTCTAGATAATTACCGGCAAAAAGGAGAAAAAATTGACAGTCGTGAAAACAGCTGACGATGACGACAAAGTGTAGCCGATACTGCACTGCTGTGTTTAAAGAAACATAGATGTATGAGGTAAGAAAAAATCACGATTCATTTAATTGTTATTAATTGAACCTCATAATGTTAAAATTCCCAATTTTAATATATAAACATATTACTTCATTGATATAAATTGCAAAGTGTGTTGGGGATAGGAGGCAGCCTTGTCTCACACCACGGTTTATAGTTCCTTCTTCAGAAAATCTGTTATTTAATTTAATCTTTATTAAAACTTAACAGTTAGAAAATTACTAGATGTAATTAAGAAATTTAATAATGACGGAAAGTTTTCAAAAGTTGCTCTTTAGGGACCAAAACCAGGTTGGTATAAACAAGACAGTACCCAAAAATGGACAGGAGCAGGAAGTATCTGATTCTCAAAACTGAAGGAAATAATACAAGGTAATTTACTATGTGACAACCAGAAATGTACACCACATCTCAAATTTTGTTTTCTCTCCTGAAATATGTTTCAGCGAACATGTTTGCCACTCTCAATTACAATCTGGTTCTAGTCGAGATATTAATGTTTGCTGAAACATGTTTGCCACTCTCAATTACAATCTGGTTCTAGTCGAGATATTAATGTTTGCTGAAACATGTTTGCCACTCTCAATTACAATCTGGTTCTAGTCGAGATATTAATGTTTGCTGAAACATGTTTGCCACTCTCAATTACAATCTGGTTCTAGTCGAGATATTAATGTTTGCTGAAACATGTTTGCCACTCTCAATTACAATCTGGTTCTAGTCGAGATATTAATGTTTCAGCGAACATGTTTGCCACTCTCAATTACAATCTGGTTCTAGTCGAGATATTAATGTTTCAGCGAACATCTTTGCCACTCTCAATTACAATCTGGTTCTAGTCGAGATATTAATGTTTCAGCGAACATGTTTGCCACTCTCAATTACAATCTGGTTCTAGTCGAGATATTAATGTTTGCTGAAACATGTTTGCCACTCTCAATTACAATCTGGTTCTAGTCGAGATATTAATGTTTGCTGAAACATGTTTGCCACTCTCAATTACAATCTGGTTCTAGTCGAGATATTAATGTTTGCTGAAACATGTTTGCCACTCTCAATTACAATCTGGTTCTAGTCGAGATATTAATGTTTGCTGAAACATCTTTGCCACTCTCAATTACAATCTGGTTCTAGTCGAGATATTAATGTTTGCTGAAACATCTTTGCCACTCTCAATTACAATCTGGTTCTAGTCGAGATATTAATGTTTGCTGAAACATGTTTTAGATGAAAAAAAACTAAATATGAGATGAGGTTAATAGTGAGTGGAGAACATATTTTTAACGACTCACCTCATATAATTTCAAATTTCTTTGATACCGGCAGTTTCAGACAATATCTTGTCCCTCTTCAGTCATGGCTTCCACTGATGAAATTCTTTGGTTGTTGATTCTCTAAGGACATCACCTCTTGTGCTGCCTTCTTTGGTTGGGATTATAAACTTTGAAATTAAATTTTTATCCACCGGAATATCGAAGTTCATAGATCAATATTTATTCTTCTAACGAATATCTTTTCCCAAATTGTCAATTCCAATGGTTTATCCGGATTATGAGTCGTTACAAATATGTTCTCCACTCACTATTACTGATATAACCTCATAATGTTTACTTCCCAATATTAATTTAAATATGAGATGAGGTATTAATATTTAATTTTAGGAAGTTATATTTTGAGGTTATTTTAATTATATTATTTTGTCCAGACCAAAAATAATATAATGAGATGAGGTGTATATTAATTATTCAATATCTTGATATATTTGATTGTTATAAGATAAAGACAAAAATATTGAAGAGAAATGTATTTTCAAGATTTACACAATACAAGCATATCAAGCATATCGTCGCTTAAGAAACAATACCGCGTAACTAACAAAATACAAATTGTACACGAGAAACAAAAAAATGTTTATTTTTCTCCTTAGTACCTATAGATTGAAACCATTGTATCTGTAAGTTTAGCAAGGTCATGGATTTCATCCTAATCTATGTTTGAACTGAGCGTCTTCAGTGATGCTAACAGTATAAAAATGTAAATTTCACCAAAAGTGTCAGTTACGCGGTATTGTTTCTTAAGCGACGATATTCAAAAATAATCTACATACAGGGAAATGGAACACGTATCATATCATATATTACATTCTTTAATTCATAGAGCAAACTTTTAACATAATTGTAAAACACTCAGACTCACTCAAACATTCTTTTACAGTAAAGAACATCCACAACTGTATAATTAAAAATAATTATAAAGCCATATTTCGACCTTCTATAGATATTGTAACAGCGCGACGAGCTTGCTTTGCTCGTTTACTATCTATGTAATTCTTCATATGTCTCTCAAATCGATTCATCTGCTTCTTCGAGGATCGGCTAATGTCAGTCTCATTTTCCCACTTTGGTCGTATCAAATAGTCTTTGTTAGAGGGGATAGGTACTCTAGCTCTTGCTACCCATCCTTTATCACCAGGTCGTAATGGCCTGAAAACACAAAATTACAATTACTTTCATCCCAGACTACAATCAGACAAAATAATTTAGTTTCTTCAGATTTACAGCCAAAATTTTGACCGATGATAGAGGAAATACCCTCAAAGCCAGTCGGCGAGAGAGCTAATATGAGGCAAAATATAAGGAATCAAATTCAAAATGTTTACATATCATCCTATGAAGCATCAAAAGTTTCAATTTTTTTTAAAAGTCCAACTTAAGGATGGCACCAAAAAATGACTAGCTTCCAAACCAACAAAAATGAGAAAATGTAAGAAGAAAATAAATCAGGGATTATTAGGTAAAAAGTGGGAGTTATGATAAAAACGACAAATAAAAACAAAAAGGCATTTGAAATCCAGAGTCAATGAACTTCTTAGGAATTTTAAAAATGTGAAAGTAGAAAAATCTGATAAGAATCAAATATATCGTGAATTCTTCTTACCTCATACTTCGATGTTTTTTTTAAACACAGGTGCTGTGTTTAAAAAAACATAGAAGTATGAGGTAAGAAGAATTCACGATTCATTTGATTCTTACCAATAAAACCTCATAATGTTAAAAATTCCCAAATTTATTATATTAAAATAGAAAAATCTGTTTGGTTAGAAGTAAGATGACATTGAAAGAAAAGTCAAATTAATAAAACAAATAGAAAAATTCTAAAGAACTCACGGTTTGGGAAAAATATATACATTCAAAAAAATGAGGAGAAATTAATTAATTTTGAAATTCACGGGAAATGTGCTTTGATTTGGTGGTTCATCGGTCTACTGACAGATGGAGGAAGAAGCTGTGCATCACGACAGAATGGTCAAAAAATACTTGGGATGGAATAATTGCTTCGAAACTGGCCTAAAATGATGGCAAATCATGAGGTTAGGTGGAATTATTAATATTTAATTATAGAGAAGCAATTGAACTTTTTTTTTAAGAATTAAATGAATCGTGATTTCTTCTTACCTCATACTTATATGTTTTTTTTTTAAACACAGCACTGCAGTATCGGCAACCCATTGTCACCATCGTCAGCTGTTTTCATGACTCAATTTTTTTCTTTTTGCCGGTAATTATCCAAACTGCCATCTGGTGTTCTTTTGAATGAATCATTTTCTAAACTGCCATCTGTTGTATTTTTGAAGAACTTTGTGATCAAGCTCGACCGATCACAAAGTTCTTCAAAAATACAACAGATGGCAGTTTAGAAAATGATTCATTCAAAAGAACACCAGATGGCAGTTTAGAAAATAATTCCTTCAAAAGAACACCAGATGGCAGTTTGGATAATTACCGGCAAAAAGAAAAAAATTGACAGTCGTGAAAACAGCTGACGATGGTGACAATGGATCACCGATACTGCAGTGCTGTGTTTAAAAAAACATATTAGTATGAGGTAAGAAGAAATCATGATTCATTTAATTCTTATGAATTGAACCTCATAATGTTAAAAATTCCCAAATTTAATATATCAACTTTTTTTATTCAGATTATCCCACATAAATATTTTTTTGTATATTCCAACAAGTCAAACTTACTCTCTTTAAAAAAAATTAGAATAAAGTATTTTTAATTAAAACATACTTATTAAGGATGTTGGCGAAGATATAAAACAAGTTAAGCTATATTGAGTGATTTCTAACTACAATATTGGCACTGTTATTGTGGAAAAGAGCCATACATGTGTACTGCAGAGTCCAGCCAAACTCTTAACAGTTTTTCTTATCAATTTTTTAAAGCCTTATGCTTTCCAAGAATAATTTTGTTAAAACAAAACAGTATACATGTACAAAAGCATGTCTATGCTCTATTGGAAAGCAACAAGCAAAATAGGTTAACTGTTTCCTAATGTGGATATTAGAAAAAAACTACAACATTAAGCTCTATTTAAAGACAAATTGTATCATAGAGCAACAAATATGGCCAACATTTAAAAAAGAGAGGGAAATATATTTATAAAATGAAAAAGTCTTCATATAATAAAGTTGGGAATTTAAAAATCTATTGAAAAATCATTGGTAATGCTTTTATAATTACTTATTGATAACTACTTACTTTCCTTCTGTATCTCCAGTAGTCAAGACTTTGTTAATGTCCTGTTTTGTCTGATAAGTGCTTCCTTCTTCTTCTGACGTTCGACGTCTCTTTGGAACTTGTTCCATATCTCGCTGTAATCTTTCTTCCTTGCTCATAGCTGCAACAATGTTAGTGTAAATATATAATGAGCTTTTATGTCAAATTTTTTGAGTCAGAATAATAAATACAATTTAGAAGAATGCATCAATTTAGATATTGATGGCAAATTAAAAAAAAAAATTATAATGGAAAGTAACGCTATGAAGTAATTTACAAATTATATAAATTAATAAAAAAATAGTTTTACATCTTACTTCATAAAACTTCACGATTTTCAAAATATCGGTTTCCGAAGGCATCCCATCTTTCCTCAATTAAAATCCCAACTGTCGAAATTCTGCCATCACCACCAACTTTCCAATTGTCATCTGGTACCAGTTTGATTAACTTTGATATCAAATCTTACTCGCCAGGAACTTCAAAATACATGGACCTATATTTGTTCTTCTGAATGTATATCCTTCTTTAAATGTTTCAAAAGTTTAGTTTCTTTTCCAATTTGTAATTCTCTAGCAAACTATGAGCTGCAATTGCCAATTTTTTAATTTCACCATTTTTTTATATTTCTAAAATGTTCTTTGTACGTGTATCTACATTCTTTTAAGTTTTTTCTATGTATACTTGATTGCTGTCTTTGTAACTAAATTTGATAAAGCCCAAATTTTTTTACTATCTAGGATATTAAATTTTTTATTAATTATTAGATTATTAATTAATTATTATTATGAGATGATTACAGATTGGGGTTGTTTATTTTTTATCATTTCACTCACCTCATACTTCATAAAACAAGATGGCGGCTTCAAACATACAACATTTCAACGAACATTTTTCGAAAAATAAATATGAAGTACGAGGTGAGTGAAATAATAAAAAATAAACAATATTAAAAAACCTCATAGTGTTATTTCCTACCTACATAACTTAACAGATTGGGGTTGTTTATAGGTGCTAACGTAATACTGAATTTGTTAAATATTTCTTGAAATTTTTGTGTGTAAACAGGATGGTAAGTAATTTTCTTGAATTATTCTTCTTGTTATATTATTTTTAGTCTGGACATCTTACTTCAATATTAATGTTGATTTGTTCTTGGACATGTTTCAAAACAATTCTGTTTTATCGTCAGCTTTCCCAGACTGGTTTTATTTATGTTGCATTATGTTGCACAACCTGGATGTCGATGTCAGCTCCATCCTGTGGTTGGCCAAAGAACCTCCAAACAAGGTCACGCTCCATCGGAATATCAAAATTCATAACTCTGTTTCTGTTCTTCTGAATATAAATTTTTTCCCAAATAGTCAGCTCTTTTGTATTTTCTAACTGTTTTAATAATTTAGTGTCTGAATTTATATTATGTTTTTCAGACCAAACATGAGCAGCAACTGCAGATTTAAATATAAATTCAGACACTAAATTATTAAAACAGTTAGAAAATACAAAAGAGCTGACTATTTGGGAAAAAATTTATATTCAGAAGAACAGAAACAGAGTTATGAATTTTGATATTCCGATGGAGCATGACCTTGTTTGGAGGTTCTATGGCCAACCACAGGATGGAGCTGACATCGACATCCAGGTTGTCCAACATAATGCAACATAAATAAAACCAGTCTGGGAAAGCCGACGATAAAACAGAATTGTTTTGAAACATGTTCAAGAACAAATCAACATTAATATTGAGGTAAGATGCCCAGACTAAAAATAATATAATTAAAATAACCTCAAAATATAACTTCCTAAAATTAAATATTCTTCTTGTTATTTGAATTTCTTTAACTTATTATTATCTCCTTTCCAAAGCCATTTAATCTGGCTAAGTTTAAAATGTGATTGCATTCTTTCTTAAAATTCTCTTCACTTGATGGAATATTTGTTAATCTGTATATTAAACCACTGAATTTTGCATGTTTATGTACTATATGATTAAAACCTAAAGATTTAGGGCCGCATGCAAATACGTTAGTCTCTACTCAAATTACTTCCAATCACTGGTGAGCTGACTCACCGTGAGCAAGTGCAAAGATTGAATTAGCTACCCACTAACTGGTCATGCATGAAAGTCGTTTTCATAATATTGGCAAGAAATTACCCAGAATTCTCAGCGATAAAACCACTTCCGTTATTTTCGTCTGCTACAAACGCATTTACAGAGGAACGCATTTACGCTTGCGTCCCGCAAATAATACCATATACAACGACGTCTGCATCGCGCAATATTACGCCGATTCTCCTGTTCTTCCAGTTGAATTCTTTGGTAGACTATCAAATTCCTCTTCTCCGTGTATACCAAAAACATGATCGAAGTCTTCAAGGTCCGACATCTTGGATAAAGCAGCAAGGTACGCGGCAAGGTTTCAAACCACATTGGTTCCCTTCGGGATTCTCACGATTTTTCTATCTTATGTTACCTCGTCAGGTAGCTTACGAATTTCAACAATTATTATCGCATGAAAAGATTTCTGAGTAAGCAAAATCGTATTAGGATAAAACTTTCTCAGCAGAGAATGCCTTTTACGGTCTAATGCGTTCAAAGATTCGACCCTTAATGTAAAATAGCACCAGAAACCAGTCATGGAGTTTTATGAGGAGAGATGTAAAAAGATTTCACTGTGATTCATATTATAAATTGTAGATTACCTCATGATGTACTTCCCATTGTAATTTTTAATAATATTTTAAATTATACTTGTATTGTGTAAAAAGACACATG
This sequence comes from Diploptera punctata, assembly GCA_030220185.1. Classification (NCBI taxonomy): domain Eukaryota; kingdom Metazoa; phylum Arthropoda; class Insecta; order Blattodea; family Blaberidae; genus Diploptera; species Diploptera punctata. The sequence continues at coordinate 1,134,733 of JASPKZ010008902.1, forward strand.
TAAGATGAGTGTGTCATTAAATGTTTTTTGTGTTTTCTTGTACTTACAGCAATGGCACCCATGACTGAAAGTTCAACTTCCTACATTTCGGGGTTGCCAACCTAAATAACTATACTATAATAAAATAACTAAGGGGTATTTAATTTTAGGAAGTTATATTTTGAGGTTATTTTAATTATATTATTTTTGGTCTGGACATCTTACCTCAATATTAATGTTGATTTGTTCTTGAACATGTTTCAAAACAATTCTCTGTTTTATCTTCAGCTTTCCCAGACTCAAACAGAGAATTGTTTTGAAACATGTTCAAGAACAAATCAACATTAATATTGAGGTAAGATGTCCAGACCAAAAATAATATAATTAACTAAGGGGTCCTCATCTAGGGGATATGTGGATGGCGACCACAAGGTGCCCAAGCTGTGCAAAACATTTCTTCCACTTGTGTTTTGCACTCTTTTAACTTTACTATCTAACCTCTCTTGGTTAACTCTTCTTTTTTCGACCACGACGCTATTAGGGCATCCGAGGGCTAGGGAGTCCTTCCTTTTTTCCATTTCTTCTTTCCTTTATTTTCTTTCCTTCTCCAGAAAAGCCTGACCAGAGGCTATAAGATGGCAGCCCCATCACTGGTCTTGCCTTCCTTTGGCCAGCAACCAATCGAAGGGACTATTATATGCTTTCAAGTCTTATACGAGAAAAACAAAATTTCCCATAAGGGAAAATTTTCTATAGGATCATAACATGCCTCAGCCTAATACTTGGAAGGAAGAAGAAGAAGAACTATACTGTAATATTACATACTACAAACACGCGTGTGGGAAGTAAAACCACTGCCCTCTATGTATACTACATACAATGTACATACAAAAAATATCCAAAAGGTAATGTTAATATACATAATACAAAACAAATCACTGCATTTTAAATAAACTGAACTTTATTTGAAACAATAAAAAAACAATAAATACGTACTTGCTACCATTTTACACTAATTGGTCTCACAGCCTCCTGTTATTTTATAACTAACTGTCTCATGGCCTCCTATTGTTTCAACTAATAAACATTGCCCACACCATTAACGTTAGTCAATTGTTTATATTGAACACAAATATTATTATTTTACTATTATTTATTATTTTGAAAACACCACTGTGCAAAAATAATGTACAATATACGTTTGTGAAGTGTTTTACAGAATCTCGGAAATTAAAAACCTCGTTATCGCTTGATTTTTAAACATTTTCCTCAATTCTGTACAAACCACTTCCCAACCTCACATCGTAATATACTATTGTATAGTGCTAGTGTATTGTGTTAGGGATTATTAAAAAAAAAAAAAAGAGGAAAGGGACGAAACGCAGTACCATAATACAGTCTATTCCAGTTAAAAAGCACAAGGTATCACTAAACTCATCATCTCATCTGAATTATGAATTAATAAGAACGGAATCATATCCCATTGTAGCATATGTACTGCAAAGAGGTTATGAAATGAATTCCAGACATTTGGTGCAAATTTTAATGAATAAAATAGAATTTTTTTACATTTCACTACCTGTAAGGCTAAAATAGCATTTAGCATTTGTTATGTATAATATGTCATATAAGGATTAAATAAACCTCATAGTGATTTTTTCTATAAAAGTTCAATACCTCATTAAGTTAATTCCTTAAAAAAAATTAGCATTTAGTAATATTTAATTTTAGGAATTTTAGAAATAGCATTTAGTAACTTGCTGACAGTTTCATAGTTTAATGTCAATGACAGTATATTTAAAATATTATGGTACATACCTTTGAAATCTGTAGACACATTAAATATAGGACGTGCCCATTCATTAATTAGTTTGCCGGCTCGTTCTTTATTCTCTTTTGTTTCCTTAGGATGCTTGTACAAATACATAACAGCTTTTCCAATACCAGATTGTTTCAACGTATCCTGTGAAATTCCAGGGAACTCCCACAATAGTTTCAATAGATTCTCTCTTATCTTCAGACTTGGCATGCTGCGATCTGGCATAGGAGCTAACCAGTCCGTCAGTACAGATAATACATTGTGCTCAATAAAAGCAAGTTGTAAGTCATGTTTTTTTAACTGCGACAACACTTTTGGTAACATTGCTATCTTATTTGTGGCTGGTTTCTGTTGTTGATTTAGACGGCGGTCCTCCTGTACATAAAAAGAAATAAATACAATTACAAGATTTGAAATGAAAATTCTTTATACCTCACATGCAGACTTCTAATTAAACCGGTTTTAAAAGCAGGTAGTTTCACCTTCAGTAATTTCATGATCGATGTTACGTTGTCTATCAGAACTGCTTCTTATTCCATCTGTTATGAATTTTGAAATTTCCAGGGAATTCGGAGGTTAAATTATTTTTAGCCTGTGGTGAAATTAAATGTTTCTTACCTTTCCTCATATAAATTTTCTAAGTAGACTGAGGTTTCGAGACGACAACGGTCTCATCTTCAGCACTTTCTCGGCGACTGATGTTGTGTCGATTGGAAGAAACTCTTCTTCTTCCTTCTGTTGGTGGACCGATGAACCTCTGGATCAGGTCAAAATTTGCGGGAATTTCGAAGTTCATAAGTTTTCCTTTGTTTTTCTGAATGTGGATCTTTTCCCAAACCGTGAGTTCCTTTTGTTTGTCTATTTGTTTAATTAGACTGGCTTTTGATTCAATTAAACGTTTTTCGGACCAAGCATGAGCAGCTACTTATGACTTATGAACTTCGAAATTCCCGCAAATTTTGACCTGATCCAGTGGTTCATCGGTCCACCAACAGAGGGAAGAAGAAGAGTTTCTTCCGATCGACATAACATCAGTTGCTAAGAAAGTGCTGAAGATGAGACTGTTGTAGTCTCGAAATCACGATCTACTTAGAAAATTTATATGAGGAGAGGTAAGAAACATTTAATTTCACTAGAAATTAAACCTCATAGTGATTAATTCCTATAAAAGTTAAATATTTTTAGTCTGTTCACCTTACCTCAACATTAATGTTGATTTATTCTTGAACATGTTTCGATTATATCATAATCATCATCAGCATCTTGCTCGAACAGTCTAAAAATAATTTAATTAAAATAACCTCAAAATATCACTTCCTAAAATAAAATATTAATTTGGAGGTTCCGGTCCATCAACTGATGGAGTAAGAAGCAGTTCTCCTAGACGACATAACATCGGTCATGAAATTACTGAAGATGAAACCACCTAGGTTTTGAAACCAGTTTAATTAGAAGACTGGATATGAGGTGAGGTATAAAGAATTTTAATTTAAATCTTAAATTAAACATCATAGTGATTTTTCCTAAAACAGTTCAATATAATTACAAACTACAGACATATATCAAGCACCTCAGGCAACAGAATGCATGACTATGGATTGAATGATCCAGGTTCAATTTCATGCAGCAGAGGGCTGAAGATTTTTTTATTTTAGGCATTTTGTGTCCAGATGGCCCTGAGGCTCACTTAACCACCCATAAATTGAGTACCAATAACTTCCTTGGAGGTAAAGCAGTCAGAACTTAAGGCTAACCATCTTTAAGAATTGTGAAGCTTTGCAACCAAGTCCGTTGATATTTATTACAGAATTTTGCCATTTTTTACAAACTAAACACTAACATAATATAGTAAAGGAAATTTTTTACAATTATGAAATTACCTTTAAAACAATAGAGAAAAATTTGAAATCAGAAGTCAATAATATTCTGATAAAAATAAATAAAAAATGGCCCCTTAAATTTTGATGCAACAAAAAGACACAATATTATAATAAATTATTTTAAATCCATTATAGAGATGCTTATAAAAGCAACAGTAAGTTGATAACATTTTTGCCCATACTGGAATTTGAACCCAAGGCCTCTAGTTCTACATACTAATTCAATGACTACTATGATACATGGACATGACGGTTTAGATAAAAATTTTTCCCTCTCTTACAATCCTGCATGCCTGAGGCTGTGAACTTTGTTCTACAACATCATACAGTTGCCTTTAAGGGGAATTTAACACTACTATTATAATGGCAGTTGAAAATGAATGACAAGATCATTTGAAAACTATAGTTACCGTGTTTGATAAAACATGAAATATGAGGTAAGATGTTAAAATGACTCATTAATTTATTAATTAAGAACCTCATAATGTGTTTCCCAATTTTAACTTTGAACTACTATTATAGCTGAATGCTAATATTGCAATGTCTTTATGTACTGTAGAATGAAGGTTCATGGCCTTGGGTGTGCAGATTTTATAAGAGAGGAAAAAATTTCTGTCTAAAGTGTGATGAACAAATAACAATGTTCAATGTGCTAGTACATAGAACCAGAGACTGTTGGTTCAAATCCCAGTTGGGACAAACATTTTTCTCTTCAATAAATTAATTTGTACATCAGCATGATAAATTACATAAGTTTATATAAAATATCACAATAAGCTGAATTTTTTCTAGTCATTCAAATTCACTCTCATTAATGTTATATCATATAGTAACATTAAACCCTAGGAGCTATCTTTTGGAAATGGAAATTATTGGCATGTTCTGAATACCATATTTATCCAAATAGAATGTAGATAACTTTTTTCTTTTTTAATCTGAAATAAAAGAATCATGACTTGAATTAAGTTTCTATCTATAATGGCATTGCCCAGTGTTGAGCCTAAGCCTCTCCTTTGTTGGGAGTTATTAGACCAAGTTAATTTAGTTACCTTATTTGCCCATAGACGTCATGCATGGCATGTGGCCAACATACAGACTCAATGAGACATCTAGAAGGCAACTAAGGTATTACTAAGACTTTGAGGTTGGTAAATTTTGCTTAGAGGCCTTTTTATTCAGGCTTAAGGATCTTTTACGAGCCTGAGAATCTTCAGACTCGGGACCCACAGCTTAAAGTCCTTTCCGGAGGACTTGCTCTTTGAATTTTTCTTTCCTAAAAAAATTCATTGACCTTAGCTGGGTTTGAACCTGCGACCCTCGGAACCAGAGGCCGACCATCTTAAGTTTGTTGACTATGAAATAAGCCTGCTGAGATCAATATTGATTATACGATAGTCGATATCCAGAACATGCCTTTGAATACAACGTATTTTGTATACAATCATTTTATTTTTGTATTGTATTGTAAGCCTATGTTTTTCCCTTTATAGAGATTTAGGCGCTCTCCCCCTACAGGGAAGAATTGGAACCATACTAATTTAGTTACACTTGTTTTCATATAGATGTCATTTTGAGTGGTACGTGGTCTGCGTTCTGCCTCATACTGACATCTAGGAAACCAAGGTAGTACTAGGACGGGAAAGTTCAGTAAATTTTGCTTAGAGGCCTTTTCATTCAGGCTTAAGGATTTTTTACGAACCTGAAAATCTTCAGACTCGGGACCCACGGCTTAAAGTCCATCCCGAAGGACTTGCTCCTTGGATTTTTCCATCCTAAAAATCCATCGACCCCGGCCGGGTTTGAACCCGCGACCCTTGGGACCAGAGGCAAGGAGCATATCCACTAGTCCATCGCGGCCAATACAGTCATTTTATTCAATGTCTGAATCTTAGTGGCAAGCAGCTTGCCAAAGAGCATAACTCATAAACAAAATGTTGGGAGAGTATGTTTCTTACATAAAAATGATCCTCTCTGTATGACCTAAGTTTGTTGGCAAGATTTTGTATGTGCAATATGTACAAAGAAAGTTAATTTACCTCAGCAGCATTCTTCATATCTGCTAATAATTGTGCAATAATATCATCGTTGTCGTTAATTATATCTATATCTTTACGCTTGCGTCTTTTTGTCAGTTCTTTTTTCTTCAAAAGCATAAGTTCAAAATCAGATACTGCATCAAAACCCCTGAAACATAAAAATATAAGTTGTCAGTAAGGAATCGCTTAATGTAAGATTTTAAAATACATAATTAACCAGTTTTTTTAGATACCATCCAAGATAATGCAAGAATTAACCAATTTGCAGAATAAAATAGTTATAAAGAAATAAATTTGAAATTAACAGTGTGTATAATGCTTTATTTTAGGAAGTAATATTTTGAGGTTCTTTTTGAGACTGGGAAACATCTTACCTCAAGTTACTACAAGCCCAATAGTAATGAAACAATTAGCATTAGAAACAATCAACATTAGATATCCAGAACAAATGTGGCTTCATGTCTATACAGATGGGTCGCTAATGAATAGAGAAGCAGCAGCAGGAGCAGGAATAACGCGTAAACTCTTCTCATTTTACATCTCTCTTGGGAAATATACAACACATTACGACGGTGAACTACATGCAATACTTACAGCCCTACAACAATTGTTTCTTCATATCAATTCCTTCCAAAATGCTGTAATACTTTCTGACTCTAGCTCAGCCATAATGGCACTAACACACAACCAGACCATCCAAGACCATAGAATAATAGAAGCCAAAAATTGCATCGGGATGTTGAAAAATCTAAACAGAAATGTTGTTCTACAATGGATTCCAGCACATTGTGGCATGGAAGGTAATGAGAAGGCTGATATGCTTGCAAAAAAAGGTACACTCATCCAACAGAGTAAGATTAATAATTACCTATCTTACAAATCAGTGCAACTCTACACCAAAATGAAAATAAAATCCTATATAGCCGAACAAAACAAAACCCAATGTGAAACCAAGATATGGAAGACATTACTAGAACCAGATACAATACCAAACAGCCCCAGATCAATTGCAGTTGCATCATTTCGTCTTGAAACTGGTCATGAATGCTTGGCAGCACATCTACATAGAATTAAGCTACTAAACTCTCCACACTGCATAATATGCAAGGACACAAATACGATAATGAACAAGGATCACTTGATGCTCTGCGCTGATCTTCAGAAAATAGTTGGAACACCATTCCAAATTGCTGAATATTATTGGGAAGCCCGCAAGCGAATGATGACAAATCAAGAGGTTGCTTATGTATAACTGTAGGCTTTCACGGCCGGCGTCTTGATCCCTATTAGGTTCGTCTTCCGGGCATATAGGCCGTGGTCCAGTCGTTCTTCTACTCGACGTTTCGTCTACTGCTGCGGTAGACATCTTCAGGAGATACTGCGTGCTCTCTGTGAACTCCTCAACAGTCGGCTGCAGACTGGCCAGTCTGCAGCCGACTGTTGAGGAGTTCACAGAGAGCACGCAGTATCTCCTGAAGATGTCTACCGCAGCAGTAGACGAAACGTCGAGTAGAAGAACGACTGGACCACGGCCTATATGCCCGGAAGACGAACCTAATAGGGAACAAATCAAGAGCTTCAGAACATTTGAATACTACTACTACTAGTTTTTTATTATTAATTTAACACTTCTCACTGAAGGATAAATTAAATTTGAAGATAAAAATTTTCGCCCAGACTGAGACTTGAACCCGGGACTTTTGGCTTTCCATGCCAATACTCTACCAACTGAGCTACCAGGGTGAGTTCCAATCTAGACACAAATTTTTCTCTTATGTATGTTGTAATTCCGCGCACCAAATGCTTGAAGCCTTGGCTTCTTTGGAAAGTTTTACAAACAGAGAAAAAACACAATCAAAGTAGCCAGAGAAAATGGGTTTGATGAAAAAAATGATACACAAAAAAATAGAAAAGTACAAAAAAAACAAAAAATGATAAACAAAAGCACTCTTCAAAAAAGAAAACCACCTACAAAAAAAAATTACAGGAAATTAACATATCATCCATAGGTGCACAATAAATTCCAGAAGATATTTAACAAATTTAATATTAAATTAGCAACAAAAAATGATTACAGTTTAAATAAACTAATAATAAAAATCAACAAAAATGAAAAAAATTGATCAAAGTACAAAATCAGGAATGTATCAAATAGAATGTACCGGTTGTGATAAGATATATATATAGGAAAAACAAAAAGAAACCTAAAAATTAGAACCAAGGAACACACAAGAAATATTAAAAATGGGGGAATAGAAAAATCTGCAGTTGCTGCTCATGTTTGGTCCGAAAAACATAATATAAATCCGAACATTAATTAAATTATTAAAACAGGTAGAAAATATAAAAGAACTCACTATTTGAGAAAAAATCTACATTCAGAAGAACAAAAATAGTCATGAATTTAGAAATTCCTGCTGAATGTGACCTAGTTTGGAGGTTCTTCAGCCAGATGAAGGAAGGAGCTGACATCGGCATCTAGGGTTCACAACAAATGCAACAGTCTGGGCAAGCTGATGATGATATAGAATATTATATCGAAACATATAGAGAGACCCAATTGAAATTTTATAAAACGTTGGCAGTACCGGTACTGCTCTATGATTCAGAAGCCTGGATACATAAAAAACAATATCTAAGTAGGATAACGGAGGCAGAAATTAAATTTTTGAGATCTGTTAAAGGGTGCACTAAGGAAGACAGAATCAAGAACACAGAAATAAGACAGGAACTTGAAATATTTGCAATAACTGATAAAATAGATACATATAGACAAAAATGGAAGCAACACATAGACAGAATGAATGAAGATAGATATCCAAAACAAATAACAAAATACAAACCCAAAGGCACCCGAGATGTGGGCAGACCTAGAAAGAGATGGGCTGAAGTTGGAACAGGTCAACAGACCTAATCCATGAATGCAGATGATGATATCGAAACATATTCGAGAATAAATCAACATTAATTTGAGGTAAGATGTTTCCAGCCTCAAAAAAAAAAACTTGATTAGCAGTGTGTATGTTCCCTTAGCATCCACTGAATTTATTAGTTTTAACATTCTGCAGATACATGGCATTTATGTGGCCTATTTCAATTTTTGCTACATTTTGTCAGATATTTAACCTTTACACTGCTACGAACGGGTATATGCACTGGCAAAGAAAATGCTTGCCGTGCTATGGGTGTGTATATCCATTCTCAACTTCAAATGCCTGCTAGTTATATAATACGTATTGCATTGCTTTCAAACTAAGCAGGCATATACTGCCATCTCTTAGGAACCTAAATAAACTTTTTCAATATTTTTCCCTGCATTGAGCAATGAGGGTTTTAAAGGCTGGAAATATCTCAGCAGTGAAAAGGTTAAGTAGACTAATTTATTAAATTCAGAAAATAATTATATAAAGAATATGTTGTTATATCATAAATTAATTATGGGAAATAACATTGAGGTTTTCAAGTCAATAACAATAAATAATGAGTTTTTAAATCTCACCTCGTATTCTGCAATCTTCAAGCACAGAACTGCAGGGATGCCTTCAGAACCGTGTTTGAAGATCATGGAGTATGAGGTGAGATTTAAAGACTCATTATTTATTAGTTATTATTATTATGTTGTCCACCGCTGTGGTCTCGAGGTAGTGTGCTGTCTTGTCACGCAGTAGCGGGCCCGGGTTCTATCCCCAGTCAGGGAATTTTTCTGGGTCAGACAAATGTCAGGAAAACTTTAAGGCCCAAACTGTCCCTGAAATCATATGGCCATCATCACCATCATCATCCTTATCATTATCATCATCATCCTTCACTGGTATGGAAAGCAACAGGAAGCTACCACACCTACAATTCCCTAGTAAAGCTGCAAGCATAGCATCAAAATGCTATGATTGTAGTAAGGACCTGCCATCGGGCAGAATTACTATGGATGGATTATTATGTGGTTTGTTAATTCAAATAAAAAAGAGGTACCAGTTACAATTCCTTAAATTAAAGAAAACATAATTTTATATGGGTGATATATATTTTTGTACTGTGAATAAAATAAGTGTAGGATTAGAGAATATTTTTGTGTGTTTGTGAAGTATGTGGGATGATATTTAGAAGGGAGAAGGTGAAATGCAGTGTTGGCACATTGCTTTTTCCTGTCAAAATGCACTAGAATGATGCCAAACCCAACATCACCATCTGATAGATTTTTATTTATAATGAATGTGAAACTATTAAAATAAGAGACACAACATCTACAAATATATTACAAGGAAGATGTCATTCATAAACTGATTGACAGATCCCGTGAGATATGATTATTTAATTAGATCTCTGGATATAGTAAGATGACTTACTCTCTATCTCGAACACCTGCATCAGAATCACTGTCTGATACTACAGGAACCACGGCTCCTTCTTCAGGCTGAGTTACTACTTTTTCACCCTCCTCTTCTGCTTTCTGTTCTCCTCCTTCTTCGGCTTTTTCTTTTTCTTTTTCACCCTCATCTTCTGTATCTGATGAAAGTTTTGGTTTCTTTCTCTACAACAAATAAAAATAATAAAATAATAAGCAGATGATTACAGATAATGGAAAATATCTCATGAGAAAAAATATGTGAGGAGAGACCAAAATGTATATGGATACAAAAAGACTTAAAATCAGAAACTGGTGGATAGTTGACAGGAAAAAGAGGTCCAGAATTGGTTTCTCAGGCCAAGACCCGACTTACATTATTCAGCCAAATATGATGATGATAATAAGCTATCTTTAACACAAAAAAAAATCCGAAACAAATATAAAAAATGCACAAAAATTGACATGGAAATTATTACTCAATGGAAAATAGAGAAATTAATAACTGTCTCTACAAAATGTTTAAGCTACAGTTTTTTTAAACGTAAGAAGGATTGTTGTTGAAAGGACTCCTTGCACGTTTCAATTTTGTGTCAAGCTGTTACTAACTCCTACAAATAAGCAGAGAACCAGAAGAGCAGCAACTTTTCAAAAGCATTTGCTGTTTAAAGAATCTCTTTCACATTTCAAAATCCCTTGATATACCACACAGACGTTCACTTAATCTCTGCATTGTAAGAAAATTTACTACACTAGGTACAATACTTACACTAATAATACATATTTATGTCATCAATACTGAAATGATATGACATTACGAATAAAGAATCCTCAGTAATTGTGGAATGCAGGCTTTCACGGCCGGTAATCATAGTATTAAAAGATTCCGGACTATGTGGCTGTGGTCTATAACTGGCGTTTCTTCCAGACGTTTCTCCCTCAACTGCGGAGGGCATCTTCAGTGGCGAGCGCTTCCAACTGTTGTTTCTGTCACATACTCGACTGCGAATGAACGGCAGAAAGCTGGATGCTCTTATTTATACTAGTGCTGCCTCGCGTGAGTCGCAGCTGATTGGCTCAACGTCATCATACTGACTCTCTGGAGAGAGTTCCAAACCAATCAGAAGTCAGTATGATGACGTCGAGCCAATCAGTTTCGACTCACGCGAGGCAGCACTAGTATAAATAAGAGCGTCCAGCTTTCTGTCGTTCATTCGCAGTCGAGTCTACGACAGGGAACAACAGTTGGAAGCGCTCGCCACTGAAGATGCGCTCCGCAGTTGAGGGAGAAACGTCTGGAAGAAATGCCAGTTATAGACCACGGCCACATAGCCTGGAATCTTTTAATACTAATCTTCAGTAATGTTTGTTTGGTTAGTTTAACATCACGTATTTTTGCTTTAGGCAATATAAGCCCAAAGGACATCATCGACTAGAAAGACCTCTGAAAAGATTGCTAAGATGGAGCCAAAACAGGTCTAAAAAAAGGTCTAATTCGTGACAGATGATGATGATTTTTCTTTAGGTAAATGTCAAGAAATGAGTACCTGCAACCAACGATTTTCTCTCTTTTATAACTTTGTGAAATTGGATTAACAGCTTTTAGCTTCCTTATAAAGGAAATTAGAGAAAAATGAATCATATATAGCCATGGGGTCAATTAAACAGAAATAAATACCAATAGGACGTTTGGGAGTAACAGAGAGATTTTATCTCATCCCAATTGCAAAGGTGGGAGCCTCAATCTTCTATTACCCCAAGGACCTCCAAAGACCTGAAATCAGATTACTTTACACACACATAACCACCATTAAGAAAAAAAAAACAGCTGAATCTGCAAAACAACTTCTCCCTATTTATTATCCATTCCTGGAAAGTATAACAGTTCCTATCTAAATGAGAAATGCGTATACAGTGTTTAAATTATATAATATAAAATATATTTATTGTCGGCCGTGCTGGTCTTGTGGATATAATCCTTGCCTCTAGTCCCGAGGGTCAACGATTTTTTAGGATGGAAAACCCCATGGACAAGTCCTTCAGGAGGTACTTTAAGCCATGGGTCCCAAGTCTGAAGACTTTTGGGCTTGTAAAATAACTTCAAGAGCGAAAAAAAAAAGAGGCCTTTGGGTAATATTTAATCTACTTTCCTCCACCCAAGTTATTTTTTAGTTGCCTACTAGAGTCGATGTGCTGACCACAACTCACTCATGACATCCGTAGGGAAATAAGCATAACTAGATTAGATTTGTCAAGAAACTCCAAAGGGTAATATCAATCATGATTTGAGGATGGTGAATTATGCAGGGGATGAATGGAAAATATTTGCTCTGGTTAGGGTAGTCTCTGAATCCATGAACCTCAGGATGCAATAATGCCAGCGAGTTAATTAGTTAGATTTTTTTGAGGTTCATCGGTCCACCAACAGAGGGAAGAAGAAGAGTTTCTTCCGATCGACATAACACCAGTCGCCAAGATAGTACTGAAGATGAGACCGCTATGGTCTCAAAATCGCGATCTACTTAGAAGATTCATGAGGAGAGGTAGGAAACATTTGATTTTACCTTAAATTAGTTAGATATTGTTGTATTTTAATATAACATGTCTGTCCTGGTTAAATTAATTGAAGGCTACAAGGCTTAAGTAATAAATTGTAAATAAAACTTTTAAAAATTCTTACTTTATTTTCTTCTCCATCTTCATCCTCAGAATCAGACAAAACATGGGAAGGTTTGCTTCTCTTTTTAGAATCTTCATCGGCTGCATCATCCTCTGCTTCTGAATCTGAGAGCTCTGGCTTTCTTACCACTTTCTTCTTTCTTTTAACAGAGCCTTCCTCACCATCACTGTTCTTTCCTTTATCTGCAGACTCATTATCACTATCTATAACTGAACGACGCTCTTCCACTTCATCATCAGAATCTAAGGAAAAATTAGCACACAACCATTGTTATAAATAACTTAACCAATAGAACAAAATGGAATCACTAATCAAGTTTTTTTGAGTCTAGAAACATCTTACCTCAATTTAATGCTGATTTGTTCTTGAACATGTTTCGATATAATCTTCTATATCATATTAAATTAATGTTGGGAAGTAAACATTATGAGGTATAATCATTAAAATTCATCGGAGAACATATTGTTTAAACAACTCACCTCATAGGATTCATGCTTCCATGATATCGCGATTTCAAACATAGTCATGTTCATCTTCAGCCATAACTCCGACTGACGAAATCAATTTCGGAGTTCATAAATTCAACCATAGATGGCAGCACTGAAGATGGCGACAATAGAATAGTTGACGGCCGAAGAATTTTGTCAGTCGGAGTTATGGCTGAAGATGAACATGACTATGTTTGAAATCGCGATATCATGGAAGCATGAATCCTATGAGGTGAGTTGTTTAAACAATATGTTCTCCGATGGATTTTAACTTCTATATCATCTTCAGCTTGCCCAGACTGAGTTTTATGTTGTGAACCCTGGATGCCAATAACAGCTCCCTCTTCTGGCTGGCCAAAGACCTCCAAACTAAGTCAGGTTCTTCGGCTAGTCAGAAGAGGGAGCTGATATCAACATCCAGGATTCACACATAAAACTCATCAGTCTGGGCAAACTGAAGATGATATAGAAGATCATATCGAAACATGTTCGAGAACAAATCAACATTAAATTGAGGTAGAGAAACTCATAATATTACTTCCTAAAATAAACCATTGGAATCACTAAATTGAAAATTTTACTTAAAGATCTCGAGTTTGATGATGCAGATAGCATTTCACTTTATTTCATACTATGTCTCATTTCAGAACTTTACAATATTCACAAAATAGGTGCAACATTCACCAACATATGAATAAATCATGGGAAGCATTATAAGAAATTTAGAAAGTAAATAAGCAGAACATTCAATACAAATTATATGGACATAATTTTTCTTACCAAGAATATTAATTTCATAACAATGCTAAGAAGAATAATTTCACATTGCAAAAAATAATTTTTAATACTGTAGTTATGATACTCTATTCTTTAGTTAAAGGAGTCTATTGTCTGACAAATTCAAGTAAAAACCCCAGAAAAAATTATGTAAACTACTGATCTTATCTCTCTTCACTCATCAATCCGTTTGAGAGGGTATGTAACATTCAACGTCAACAGAACAAATCCCTACACAAGAATGGTGTCTTCATGTTTTCCATGAATGAATTCAAGACAGAGTCTATAACAGTAGCATTGAGTGGATTTGTTGACCGTCAATTTTTTTTGTTTTATTAGGTTTGATAAACTGTCAGTAGATGGAACTTTGTAAACATGTAAGGAAAATCTACATTTAAAATTCAAATTTAAAATCTACATTGCTGAAATCATTCCAGCTAGGTCAGTGGCTGATTGTGAGTAATACAGTAACACAGATGTCAGTAAGAGTTTCCCACCCTGAGCAGCTTAAGCAGACACGGGACTACCACATTAGTATGTTTGTTTCTTTCTCTACCCTCTCTCATCAACATTCTTGATATACAGTGCTGCTGGTGGATTCAAGCTAGGGTTTTACTTGAAATTGTCAGGCTGTAGGTAGGACAAAATATATTCATATGAATAATTTAACCTAAGCAATAAGCATGAAACTAATGTCTTATTTTATACTTACTAATTCTATCTTTTGGCCTCTTCTTTTTCTTGCTCACTACAGGAGACCCAGACCTTGATCTTGAAGCACTTTTGTTGGATCTTGATGCTGATCTCGACCTAGATCTTGATGCAGCTTTGTTAGATCTTGAACCTGATCTAGATCTTGACCTAGACCTAGATTTTGATGCAGCTTTGTTGGATCTTGATCCAGATCTTGACCTCGATGCAGCTTTGTTGGATCTTGAACCAGATCTAGATCTTGACCTAGACCTTGATTTTGAAGCAGCTTTGTTGGATCTTGACCCTGATCTTGACCTTGATGCAGCTTTGTTGGATCTTGAACCTGATCTAGATCTTGACCTAGATCTAGATTTTGATGCAGCTTTGTTGGATCTTGAACCTGATCTAGATCTTGACCTAGATTTTGATGCAGCTTTGTTGGATCTTGAACCTGATCTAGATCTTGACCCAGATTTTGAAGCAGCTTTATTGGACCTTGATCCTGATCTTGACCTTGATTTAGATCTTGATGCAGCTTTGTTAGATCTTGAACCTGATCTAGATCTTGACCTAGATTTTGAAGGAGCTTTATTGGATCTTGATCCTGATCTTGACCTAGATCTTGATGCAGCTTTATTGGACCTTGAACCTGATCTTGATCTTGACCTAGATTTTGAAGCAGCTTTATTGGATCTTGATCCAGATCTTGACCTTGATCTAGATATTGATGCTTTGTTGGATCTTGAATGCGATCGTGATCTAGACCTAGATTTTGAAGTACCTTTATTAGATCTTGACCCTGATCTTGACCTTGATCTTGATACAGCTTTATTGGATCTTGAACCTGATCGTGATCTAGACCTAGATTTTGAAGTACCTTTATTAGATCTTGATCCTGATCTTGACCTTGATCTAGATCTTGATGCAGCCTTGTTGGATCTTGATCCTGACCTTGATCTGGATCTGGATCTTGAATCTGATCTCGATCTTGATCTTGATGCAGCTTTGTTGGATCTTGATCCTGATCTAGATCTTGACCTAGACCTAGATTTTGAAGCAGCTTTATTGGATCTTGAACCAGACCTAGATCTTGACCTAGAAGCAGCTTTGTTGGATCGTGAACCTGATCTTGATCTTGACCTAGAAGCAGCTTTGTTGGATCTTGAACCTGATCTTGATCTTGATCTAGAGGCAGCTTTATTGGATCTTGAACCAGACCTAGATCTTGATCTTGAAGCACCTTTATCTGATCTTGAACCAGACCTTGATCTTGACCTAGATGTACCTTTGTTAGATCTTGAACCAGACCTAGATCTTGACCTAGAAGCAGCTTTGTTAGATCTTGAGCCAGACCTTGATCTAGATCTTGAATGTGACTTGGATGTACCTTTGTTGGACCGGGAACCAGACCTAGATCTTGATCTAGAACCTGACCTAGACCTTGATCGAGATGCTGCTTTGGATACTGATGGAGATCTCGACCTGGAACCACTTCCTGATCTTGAACTTGATCTTGATTTAACTTTATTGGATCTTGATCCGGACCTTGATCTGGATCTTGAACTTGATCTAGATGCAGCTTTTTCTACAGATCCTGATCTGGAACCACTCTTAGATCTAGATCTAGACCTTGAACCTGGTTTTTCAACTGAATTTGATCTTGACCTAGAGCCATGTTCTGATCCAGAAGCTGATGGTGATCTTGAACGGCTACCTGATCTTTCATTATCACTCTCTCCCTTTTCTTGATCCACATGCATCTCCTCTGAAATAACAAATACAATTATTAACATATATGATAAAAGATGGGGCAATATCATATAATTTAGATGCTGAATTCTAATAAAAAACCGAATAGTGCGATCTTCATATTTCATACTTGTTTGTTAAAGGGATTTTTAGTTAACAGTACTGATTTTCTGATGTATAAAAAATAAAAACATTTTATTAAGTGTATAATCACTATGGAATAACAAAGCATAAAAATAAGTGGTGACACAGAAATTAATAATAATAATAATAATAATTTATTTAAACTGGCAGAGTTAAGGGCATAAGGCTTTATCTTCCACTCAACCAGCAAAAAATATTAATTACAGAACATATTTACACAAGGTCATAACATATACAATTATAAGTAAATATTTAAACAAATTAAACTAAATGTTGAGTGATTCTGAGCCTATGTGGCCATGATCCATTACTGGTGTTCCTACCAGATGTTTCTCCCTCAACTGCAGAGGGTATCTTCTAGGTGTTGTTCCCTGGTCGGAGGCTCATACATAGGAACCACGAAAAGAAGTATAGCCAGCCTATTGGAACACAAAAGAAACTGGAGACAAGGAGAAATGGGCAAATTAGCTGTAGCAGAAGGCATGCTATTACAAATGGACATCAGCTTCTGTTTGAAGAAACACAAGTTTTAGCCACAGTGCCCTATTATTTTCCTAGACTATACCGAGAGGCTATAGAAATTAAAAACATAAGGGAAATTTCAATAGAAAAGAAGAAGGAATCAAATTGGCTGAAGTCTGGTATCATACATTAGACAATAGATGTATTAACACAATCAATAACAAGGTGACAGTTCAGAATGAATCAGACTAGCCAATCAGCAGCAGCAATGCCCTGTGTCTACTACTAGTATAAATAACAGCTTCCAGCAGTCCACCACTCATTCACAGTCGAGCCTCCGACCAGGAAACACTACCTAGAAGTACTTGCCATTGAAGATGCCCTCCGCAGTTGAGGGAGAAACGTCTGGTAGGAACACCAGTAATGGACCATGGCCACACTCAACATTATGATTATCAGCTGTAAAAGCCTGCATTCAACTAAATTAAACTAAAATTATGATGAATCAGGTCAATACTATTGGGGATGAAAACAATCAGAAATCATCAATTAATCTACTGAAAGACCAATTATAAGACAAAGAGTTATAGATTTCTTTTATAGGAAGCTAATATCTGGCAGTCTCTTATTTCTTGTGGTAAGGAGCTCCAGAATCTAGCAGTAGATACAGCATAGGAATTAGAACAATGGGACATTCTGTGTTGTAAGATGTGAAGTAGGAGGTTCTTGTGTGATTGTGTATCCAAATTATGATTGGAGGACAGGAGATGGAAGCGAGATGATAAGTGGCCTCTTGTAGAGGTATGTATAATTTTGAATAGCAGAGAATAAGAGAATAAATTTCTCTACAGACATGGAGATGGAGTATGCAGAAGTATGAAGAAATATGGTCATTATTTACAAATATTAAAAATACATCTGATACACATATTATGAACATATTGCAATTTGTGTGTTAGTCCATCATTAATGTCCGTCAATAATTTCACAATAATCAAAATGCAGTAGCATGAGAGTTTGCACTAGAATTCTGAAGATAATTTCTGAATCTATTTATTTAAGGATTGCATTATTGAAAATACTTTTTTGACATTTGCTTTATTTGGATGTTCTTAGATAAAAACTCAAATTTTTAACAAATGAATAAGATACTGCTTTGTTATCTGGCATGATGGCCAGAAGATTGATATTGTTAATGTTGTGCAATAATCTTGGATGTTCAAAGATTACTGCTTGGGTCTTCTCTATATTGAGTATAAGTTCAATGTCTCTTCATCACTGTGAAATTTGTAATAGATCAGTGTTAAGTCTGTTAATGTTTCATTGATTTCATCAGGTTTTAAGTTAATGTAAATTTGGATATCGTCACCTTACTTCTAAAACCCTCTAAGCCTAATTTAACAATTTTTTTCAAGACAGCATACATTTTTTATATTGCTTATTATTTTGTAACTATATATTTTTATAGTTATATAGTATATTTTAATACACTATATGTTTTAATTAAATGTAAACGTTCAAAACAGGACAGTAAAAACATAGTTACAAAATAATAAGCAATATCAAAAATGTTTTTTTTGTTCTGAAAAATTTGTTATATTAGACTTATGAGGTTTTAGAAATAAGGTGACGATATAGCGAATACAGTAATGGAGCTAGAACACTGTCTTGGGGTACACCTGACCTGATGAATAACCACTATAACCAATTTAGCAGGACAATTTTGAACAGATACTGATTGATGGCTACTGCACATTAAAATATGTATGGAATTATGGTGGGTGTCATTTCGATCAACTGTGGAATTTTAGGAAAGATATTAAATGTACCATTAAATTCCTACCAAATATTGAAGATAATCTAAACTAGCTGTTACAATCAATTTACTAAAGAAAAGTTTACAAACACAGAAAAAAATACTAAAAGCTTCATTATACTGTGTAAATTTTACTAACTGAAGTGTGTGTCTGTCCTCTATTGTGCTCTATATTTTACTAATTACTATACAATACTGCCCTGCTGTAGATTTTATTACTAGAAGAATTCAGAAATAGTAAGAAATATCAACACACATACGTTCATTTGAAATTTAAACTTCTCTTGGCTCAACTATTATTGATGATCACCTATTCAACTTGAAAACAACCACTAGTTACCAAACATATCAATAGTTATTGGTTGTTGCTAATATGTCTATTTACATTCCCACTATGGATTATAGGAAAGATGGCCAGAAAGCATATAGATTTGTACGCAATATACAAAATAAAAAAGAACGGCAAAAAACACCATTTATCCACAACAACAAACAGATTACAAATGAAAGTGAAATAGCCAACAAATTCAACAAACACTACGCTAACACCTATACTTTGTCCTCAGAGAACAAAAAGGAACAAAAAACAATAAAAGAGAACCTAAAAAATTACATAAAATCAACAAGCAGTACAAAAGATAATATTTTTAATAAGAATTTCAACATTAAAGAGTTAAACATAGCCATTAATAGTTTAAAATCAAACAAATCTCCAGGAGCAGATAATATACATGCAGAATTTCTCGGCAATAAAGCCAAAACTCAATTGCTCTCCCTTTATAATCTTTCTTGGAACACAAAAGTTCCTGATGATTGGAAAAAAAGCTATTATAATACCTATTTCGAAAACAAAAAGATCAACAAATACTTTTTCAAATTATCACCCAATAGCACTAACTAGTGTAATTGTTAAAACTATGGAAAAAATGATTTCAAATCGATTAAATTGGTATTTAGAAACCAATAATTTATTTTCACCCAATCAAGCTGGATTTAGAGAATTACAATCAACAAATCAACAAATTGTACACCTAAGTCAAGCTATTAAAGACAGTTTCAACAGAAAAGAAGACACTCTGGCAATGTTTGTTGATTTCCAAGGAGCATATGACTCTATTTGGAGATATAAATTATTAGAAAAAATGCAGACTTTAGGCATTCAAGGGAATATGCTACTCTGGATCAGCAATTTTCTCATCCAACGGTTCATCGCTACAAAGTATAATAATCACCTCTCTAAATACCAACAAACACATCGAGGTTTACCACAGGGTTCTGTACTCAGTACCATTCTCTTCAATATCTACATTAATGATCTACCTAAGCATATAGAAAAGCTCGAAACAAAAACCCTACTTTTTGCTAATGATGTTGTAATATGGGTCTCCAAACCGAAAAACCAAAGTCAACAATTAATAACCATAGCCCAACAATCACTAATACAGTTAGAGAATTGGACATCCCAGAACTTAATGAAGATAAATATACAGAAAACAAATTATCAACTATTTACATTAAGAAAGAAACCACTACCCATCACTCTGAAATTGGAGGGTGAATTATTAACTCAAACACATGAAGCAAAATATTTAGGAATAACTCTGGACACAAAATTAACATGGAAGAAACACATAGAGAATATATGTACAAAGATAGAAACAAGGTTACCATTATTAAAACGATTAGCAGGGAAAAAGTGGGGTTGCAAACACACAAACCCTAAACACCTTCTACCAAATGTACATAAAACCTGTACTTCAATATTGTGAAGAAATCCTAGTAACTACTAAAGTGGAAAAACTTAATAAATTGCAGAACCAAATCCTCCGTCTGATAACAGGAGCCGTTAAAACAACACCAATCACTGCCATGCAAATCTTAACAAATAACCCAAACATAGCATTTGAAATTGAGAAAACAGCAGTCACACAGTATGAAAAATTTTTAAGGCTACCCCATAATAACTGGACCCAAAGAAAACCACAAGTATGTTTAAAATCTCAGCAAAGCTTCCTAAGCATTGTACAAGAAATCAAACAGAAATTGCAACTTCCACATTCAAAAGAAAATATGCAGATGAGATACAACCCTCTAGAATTTTTGGAAATCGAATATAACCTTCATTTAACAGAAGACATCAAGAAATCTGAAACTCCTCCATATATTTTAAAACAAATGTCACTGGAAATAATAAATCTAAGATACCCAGCTCCTGAATGGATACATATTTTTACAGATGGCTCCAGCCTACCAAATGACGGTGGCACTGGTGCTGGTGCAGTATGTCCACTTGTTTCCTTTTATCGTAAACTAAACACAAATTCAACAAACTTTGATGGCGAAATTCTAGCAATTTTCTTAAGTTTACAAAATCTTTTATATCACATCCAAAAATTTACAAAAGTTGTAATTCTATGTGACTCCAAAGCAGCCATTCTTGCTATAACACGAGACACAACACCCAAAAGCATCAAAATTATTGAATGTCACAAAATGATAAAACAGTTATCCTGTCTACAAAAAAAAAAGTTGTACTTCAATGGATTCCGGCCCATTGTGGAGTGACAGGCAATGAAATAGCCGATTTTCTAGCCAAGAAGGGTAGCAAAATTGTTTCAAACCCAACTTCTGCTCCAGTTTCCTTTCACTCTATCAAAAGAATTATCTCAAATAAATATATCAATAAACTTAGAGAAGAATACACCACCAAAACATCTGGAAAGGAATGGGAAAATCTACAAGCTTATGACATTACTACATTACAAAGAAAATCCGCAGTAGCAACATTCAGACTGCTAACGGGACATGACTGCTTGAATAAACACCTACACAGAATTGGCATAACAGATTCACCTAAATGCCCTTTTTGCAATTTAAATGAAGATATGGAAAGAAACCATCTCCTCCGTTGTCCAGCTTTTGTAGAAGAGACCAGCCTTTCTGCTAAATATTGGAGTGCAAGAGAGCGAATGATTTCATTATCAAGTGCTCGACATTAGATACCAACCAACCAACATTCCCACTATAGCCAATTACCATGCATGTTTATTGGACATTTCTATTTGATGGGAAAACACATTACATTTCCTTATATTTCAATACAACTATGTAGGTTAGTTGTATTTAATTTATGTTACATTTAAAATAACATAAAAGATGGAAGCATTATATCTACGAGACCGGTATGACCAACATTTGGAATAAATTCCCAAATTTTTTTTAAGAATGTGATATATCAACACCAAAATTGCGCTACTTCTTTGTTATTTCATTAAGTTAGAAAGGGATAAATTAGTGTACACCAGAATAGCTTATAGATTAATGAATAATATGAATATAATTTACTACGTTAGGTTAAAATGGGCAAGTTATTAAAGTGCATGAGATCTTATAAAATAATTGACAGATTGATGTAGGAAGGAATACTAAACAGTGGCATCTACACTGGTGTCCAAAAGTTTAGGATAATTTGTAAAACGGAAAATCAAAATGCTTAAAGAGGAGCAAGGAGTAAAAATTATTTATCAAAACGTTTCTCAGTACATTTAGTTTAGTTTACATACTAAATTATAATCTCTCTTCAACAATGAAAAAATTAATAGCAATTATAAATGAAAATTGCATTGTTGCAGTTAAGCCCTGTTCCATAAATCTTCATTTTTAAAGAGAGTTATGATATAATCAGATGTAGTGTAAGAACAGATTGCAGTGAAATGGCACAAAGACAACATCTGGACCCTCTGCTTCGGGGTAGAATTATTGGGCGGCTAGAAACAGGACAGACACAAACTGAGGTCTCCATAGCACTTAATGTGCCACAAAATGTTATATCTAGGTTATGGCGACGGTTCCAAGAGACCGGAGACGTTAGGCGAAGACCAGTGGGAGGTCGTCCAAGAGTTACAAATCCTCAGCAGGATCGATATCTTGCGTTAACTGCAAGAAGAAACCGAACAATGTCTGCCAGACAACTGAGTTCAGAACTTGCGGCCGCCTCAGGTATCAGAGTATCCAGACAAACTGTCTATAGAAGACTCAGAGCTGCTGGTCTGTATGCTAGACGGCCTGTAGTGTGCGTCCCACTCACCCTTGATAACAAGAGAGCACGTTTACGGTGGAGTCAGGAACATCGCGACTGGACTCTAAATCAGTGGAGCAGCGTGCTATTTACAGACGAGTCCAGATTCAGCTTGAACTGTGATTCGCATCGCATGACTATCTGGAGGGAGCAAGGAACTCGTTACAACCCCATGAACATCATGGAAAGACATCCATTTGGTGGCGGTGGTCTCCTGGTATGGGGAGGTATAATGATGAATGCACGCACAGAGCTTCACATCTTCGCAGGTGGCACTGTTAATGCTCAGCGGTATAGAGAAGAGATCCTGGAACCTCATGTAAGACTTTTCAGGGGAGCTGTGGGTCCAGAATTCATATTCATGGATGACAATGCCCGACCTCACAGGTCACAACTGGTGGATGAGTTTCTTCAGGAGGAAGATATCCAGCGTATGGAGTGGCCAAGCGAGGTCTCCGGATATGAATCCTATAGAGCATGCATGGGATGCCTTAGGGAGAAAAATTGCATCTCGTCAGCCTCCTCCGAGGACACTTCAAGACCTTCACATTGCTCTTCATGAGGAGTGGAATTTGCTGAGCATCGAACTCCTGAACAACCTCATCACTAGCATGCCACGTCGATGTGAGTCTTGTGTAGCTGTCAGGGGTAATCACACCCCATACTAATCATTTGAACCATTGTTGTTCAACTTTTATGTTCGAATTCTGAAATGCAGTTTTCGTTTGTTGTGAAAAATGACAAGTGAATGACGTATTCATGCCATTGTTTCTTTCGTGCCATGTTTCTAATTATCTGTGACATACCCTTACCAAATTTTGTATTATTCTGACAAATGCTTTATAATAAGTCGGCAAATGAACTAATTATCCTTAACTTTTGGACACAAGTGTATTTATTGGATATTTTGTAAGGGCTAATTTACCATTGTTCATTTTCGAGAAATATGTACGATGACGTATCGATTATTATTGACAATTGATTCAGTTAACCATTTTTTCTTAAGTAATTCTATGTGAAGGTGTGATTTTTATTAAATTTCAAACTCTTTGCTATGTAATTTTAGAAATAGCATTTGGAAATAAAGCAGTGTACTTTTGTTACAATAAAATATTTATTCTATTTTCACATCTCTATTGAAACAAACATGTTTTCACCCTGGACTAACGTCTGCATATTGAATCTGACATCACGACCACAATGGCAGCCACTTCCTGCAGGTAATATAGGAAATAGTGCTTTATACATTTTATTTTACAGCTTTGTTTCTGGATGGTCTCCAAATTTTTTTTATGTTTTCATCTTCAACGTTCCTAAGCTTAATTTTAAAACCAAAATTATCTCGAAATACGGATGATCACTTTTTGTGCCGTACCAGTTACTTTTATTAATTTTTAAATTAAGACTAATATGGGTTTGACTTTTCAAGGTCTAAAACAATTTATGTAATATCTCAAAACAGTTAAGGCATGTCAAATTGTGGGGACTTAAAAAAAAAATTACAGTCACATTTATACTAATACATTATATCAAATTGTGAGGACTTATAAAATTTACGGTTTCATTTGTACTAATAACAGTTTTAAACATTTTCTAAAGCTTCTTAAAACATTCGGTTTTGGGGAATTGTTGTGCAAATCGGTACTAACCATAATTTAAAAACACCAAAAACCTGACAAATTTCTGTTGTAGAATATAATTAGTGACCTGAGGTGGGTTTATAATATATAGACACACATACAAATGCTGGTGAGAAGAAAATACAAGGAATGGGACAAATATTAATTAGAATTTGACATAACCTAAAAATTGGGCTCAAGTCTAGTATTTGTCGCTCACGATTTTCTGTACAACATTCTTATGTCACTGTTGCACTACACACCTTTATTATCGCCTCACTATGATGGTTGTCTATTTATATAAAAGCAGGTGCTGTGCGGCAATGCTTGACAATGATTAACATGCAGAAATATTATAGTGGCAGTGGTCGGCATCTTTGTATTTAATTATATATAACAGCTGCTGGAAACAAAGTGAGCCACTGGACAACCATCATAGTGAGGCTACAATACGATTTGTAATGTTTCATACTACTTTAAACATTTTTCAATGATTCTTTAAACGTTTGTAATGATTTTTAAATAATTATATAATTGCGCAAATATTATGGATGAAGTTCTACAGAATGGCACTGCGCATGCACGAGATGCCTAAATACTTAATGTAACTTTGGTAATTTTAATGTTATTAATATATTTTTTAAACATAGATTTGGGGATTTATTGCAAATATTCGTCATTTAAATTTCATAGCGAAGGATAGTAATCAAGTCCCGCGCCGTAGCCAAGTGGTTAAGGCAGGAAGCCTTGGCGCAGAGCTACGGAACTTGCACTGGTTCGAGTCTCCATGGGGGGAAGAAATTTTCTCATGATATTTCGGCCAGTATGGGACCGGTGCCCACCCAGCATCGTGATGCATTTGGGTAGCTACAATAAGTAGCGGCTCCAGGTTGAGAAAATCAGCTATAACGGCTGGGGGACTCGACATGCTGACCACATGTCACCCCTACACTGGCTGATTATCATCTACCTCTGTGATTGACACATGTGGATGTGAGGCCAGCAGCCGGCTGGTAGGCTAAGGGCCTTATAGGCCTGTCGCGCCAGGAGTTAGTTAGTTAGGATAGTAATCAAGGATGATAATCGATAAGTGGTTCGATTGTGGGTTATCGCTGGCTTTATAAACTCTGGCGAATGCACACTGTTGTTCTACAGGACTTTGGGATAAGATGCATAAACAGTCGCACATGAATTCTTCAAAGTCCTATAGAATCGCAGTGCGCATGCGCGAGTTGCAGGAGTTGCTGTAATGGTTAATGTAGCTTCCAGTAGATGGCTCTGAAGTCAGTGTTACCAACTTTGGGAATAAATTCCCAAATGCTAAAAAAATGGGACGTAAACTAACTTCCCATTTCCTAACCTAACAAAACAGTTGGCTGTGGTGTATAAACCGTTGCACACAATTTTCCATGTAATATTCATATGCCACTGATGCACTTAACACTTTTTAACCATTTATAATAACGTTTGGTACTATTTTAAACATTTTGAAACCATTTTATAAACACTTCTTACGATTTTTAAATATTTCTAAATTACGCGAATATTGTACATCGAGTTCTACAGGCGCAAAAAATGGTTCATGTAACATCCGCTAGGAAACTCTCACATAGCAGTTACCAACAGTTGAAAATAATTTGAAACCATATTTAGGTGTTAGTGTACGTAAAGTTAGTTTATAGTTCGTTAAATAATATGCATGTAAATTGTTTTGATAGGTTAGGAAATGGGAAGTTAGTTTAGTCCATTTTTTTTTTTGCATTTGGAAATAAATAATATGCGTATTAACTGTTTTGTTAGGTTAGAAAATGGGAAGTTAGTTTACGTCCATTTTTTTAGCGTTTGGGAATTTATTCCCAAAGTTGGTGACTCCGACTTCAGAGCCATCTACCAGAAGCTACATTAACCATTACAGCAACTCCTGTAACTCGCGCATGCGCACTGTGTTTCTACAGAACTTAGAAGAATTCATGTGAGACGGTTTATACACCTTATCCGTTTACATGCATATTATTTATCTCCAAATGCAAAAAAAAAAACGGACATAAACCAACTTCCCATTTTCTAAACTAACAAAACAATTTACATGCATATCATTTAACAAACTATAAACTAATTTTACGTACACTAACACTAAATATGGTTTCGAATTATTTTCAAATGTTGGTAACGGAGATGTGAGAGTCGCCTAGCGGATGTTACATGAACCATTTCCGCGCATGTAGAACTCGATGTACAATATTCACGTAATTTAGAAATATTTAAAAATCGTAAGTAATGTTTATAAAATATAATGATATTCAGTCGAATAAAAAAGTTATCACAATACTACTTGAATTAATAACACATACTTTCCAAAATGTTTAAAATAGTACCAAACGTTATTATAAATGGTTGAAAAGTGTTCAGTGCATCAGTAGCATAAGAATAGATGGAAAATTGTGTGCGACGGTTTATACACCACAGCCGGACTTTGAAAATATTTCACGCTAGTTTAAGTGCAGTTCTTCCCCAAATTTATATCGAAACGGGGATGTCTCGTATAGTAAACTAGTGAAATGTGTATTTTGTAATGCTAATAAAATGTTAGGATATACTTTCCTTTAGGTCCGGAGAAAATTTTTCTAAGTTCTATAGAATCGCAGTGCGCATGCGCTAGTGCTCCAATTATCCCAGTTAGATAAATGCAGCCTCCAGCAGTTGGCGGTGTATATATGTGAAATCAGTATGACCAACATTGACACAAAATTCCCAGAACTTGTCTAAAAATGTATAATTTATTTTACGTATCAAATCACTTTTAAAAAGCAAGGAACCTAAAAGCTAACCAAACCTAAATCAATTACTGTAATACAAATCAATTACTCTAACGTAGGTGAAATCCAGGGAACGTGGAATCACATTTAAAAAGCAAGTTCGGGTTGTTGATGGTGGCAACGCTGGAACAACATAGGAAGTGGAGGGAAAAAGACAAAGAGCAGGAAGTAAGAAATGTAGCACGACCATGTTTTACGCAAATATATAAATATGGAAAAAAACTCGTTGGAACATTGGAATATGTTTAAAATGTGTTGCAAAATGTTTTGAAAGTGTTTAAGAGTGTTTAGTGCATCAGTGGAATAAGATATAAATTGGAAAATTTTTCGGACCTAAAGGAAAGTACAGCCAAATGTTATTTTACTTTGTTTCTGGATGGTCCGCAATTTTTTGTTGTGTTTTCATGTGTCTTAAGCTACTTTTAAAACCAAAATTCGGATGTCCACGTGCACCCATAACGTTTTCTGTCTTTTTTTATAGGTATTAGGTCACATTATGGTTAGGTATTGCCTCCAATTTTGAAGTTTAGCATTAAATGCCAGACCTATGTAAATTGCACATGGCAAAAAAGGCCCAGATATACATAATAAACATTTTATATAAGGCTAGAGAAAAAGCAAATGAATATTTGTGTTTTCAAGAAACGTACGGTACCAAACGAACATTCCGACAACGTCACATAGTAAAAGTCATGCTTAAGAATGTGATATTTTTCTTACCCTCTTCATAATCCATAGCTTCTACGTAATTCTTCTAACTCCAAAATTCGTTTTAAATATAAAGACAATAATCAAATTACTCAAAATGATATACCACAAAGTTTAACACAACTATTTCACACTACGGCCATCACTGACCATAGAGAACAACTGCAAGGCACAGATAACATGCAAAGTGTACGTCCTGCCACCTAATTACATTCTCTATGTTCTCCAACCGGAGGTCTCTTATTCTCTTTGATTATCGGCACATTAATGCGCATTTATTAATATTATTATATACGGAATTGAGATCATATGGCAGAAATTAACAGTCAGTGACCTCAACAAAATAGAAAAAGTGAAAGCAAGCTTCATGAAGAGAATCACTGGAACTGGAAAAACAGCACAATCCAGATTAATTTATGAACTCATGCGAGAAACATATTTCATAGAAGACATCAGGATAACATACCTCCTACCATCTACAGAACCATATCAAAAAAGCAGTAAAAGGGAGGGAACAGAAACGGAAGGCAATAAATGACGAATTTTACACCTCCAGTGCCATGACAGACAGAAACTGGACAAGAGAATGTCAGACACTGAGACACGTTGTAACCAGACTAGCGATACATGGCTTTCATCACAAGGTCTGCGAAAATAAAAAATTCCACCAGCCAACTGAAGACTGCAGATGTGCACTGTGCGGTGATAAGTGTAAACTTTATCGTATCACAGAGTGTAAAAACAGAACAAAATCAATTAATGAATACAGCAAAGAGTGAATACAAGTGATCAGTGAAAAAGAACGTAAAACTTTCGAAACTAATGCTCTTCTGAGTGCTCCTTTATATTATTATTATTATTATTATTATTATTATTATTAATATTATTATTTTCTCTTGAGACTCTCTTGAATCCAGGACGCAATTTGCCAGCGCAAACAAAGAATATAGAAGATATTACCCATAGTACTTTTTCCAATTTTAACGACGAAAGTTAGTTTGTTGCAAATCATCGAGTTTTATACATGTTCTATACAATATGAGCATGAAGGAGTACAGAGATGTACAGAAAGAAGAGTTATTGTGGCTTGAAATTAGTCAAAAGATACATAAAAGCTGTAAATATTGTATCTTGGGGTTATTATGGATGTACACAAAATAACCTCTCCTACCCAATTCTCATCCTCACCTTCTCGTGGTACAACCCGTTTTCACAAACGAGGCTCTGAGGACCGAGTCACGGCGGTATAACCGTTCCATCAGGTACTGAGTAAATGCGGTATCCTAATGTCTGTCCAGAGACTAAAAGGTAGCAGCCCTACCACTGGACTACTTAGCGTCGGGCCAGTAACCTGTCCTAAGGAACTTCAAAACTACTTTCAAGTCTCAACACGAAAAAAACCAGAAGGAATTGAAATATGACGACCCACAGCTTTACCAGGACGTCCACTCAAAAGACTTCTGGATGGTGTTTCTCTTGAGGCCGAAACAGGTCAACAAATGGCCTAAATTCGTGAATGTATTATGATGATGATGATGACAAATTTTGTCTTTTATTAAATTCAAAACCTGATAAAACTGCTCAGGCGAAAATCTGAAGTATTCTAAAATTTAGCATTTTCATCAACCATATGTTTATTTAAGAACTAAAGAATAATTTATTCTACAATTTTCCATACAACATTCATATGATGCTGTTGCTCTAGGTATTTACTAATATTTCGTACTATTTTAAACGTTTTGCAACAATACTTAAAGTTTTTTTTTAATAAAGAATTTTAATATGTTTGTCTATCGACACAAGTTATGACTTTTCCTCTCAATTTATTTTCCAAGTTCTTTATTAGAATTGAAGTTGGCATACGCGAACGCTTATAAAATTAAATCCACCAGATGGCAGGACATGTGTGAATGACCAACATTTGCATTTAATTCCAAACCATATTTTAAGAAATAAATGTTCAATCACTTCATTTTGTTAGGTTGCGATGGATCAGTTCAGTGCACATCAGATTATTTTATAGTTTACTGAATAGTATGTATGTAATTTATTTCCTTAGGTTATGCAGGGACAGGTTTGTATACATTAATTTTTGTAAACACATTTGCAAAATTTATTATGAATGTTGGTCATTTTGATTTCCCATATATGTGGTCCCATCTGGCGACAATTCCATAAACATAAGCGCTGTACCGTATGTGCTCCATGCTAAATCAGTATGACGCCGAGCATAACGCGAGATTGCGTCATGTCGGGTGCGACACGCTGTATAACAAACCGTACCATTATGATGTCCGACGGTTAAAATGGAAATTATATATTTAAGCTAATTTATTTAATATAAAGTTTAAATACGTTAATTGTGTTTCTTTTCCAAATAAACATTAAATTAAAACCATTACGTAATTCGAATATTTGTATTAAAATTGTCATCAATAGCGTAATTAAAAATCGACTGTAATATACCCCGACCCAATTTTGAAGTATTTATATAAATATGCAAATCACAATATTATGACACTGTTCGACAATATTGTGATGCTAACTGCCTGCATTTGGAACGGGTTTTTAGTCAGAAGGAGGATCCTATCCGCTATCCGAGATATTAAGTTTGTTAGTGATAGGATATCATACATAATTCTAAAGGGTAAACAACATGATTTTATAATTGTAAATGTACATGCCCCCACAGAAGATAAAGATGACAAGATGAAGGATGAATTCTATGAAGAATTATAATGCTTATTTGATAGCCTTTCACGATATCATATGAAAATTGTCTTAGGAGATTTTAATGCAAAAGTGGGGCGGGAAGATATATTCAAACCAACAATAGGCAAATTCAGTCTTCATGAAGATAGTAACGACAACGGGGTTAGATTAGTCACATTTGCCACATCGAAGAATCTCATTGTTAAGAGCACAACATTTCAGCATAAGGATATTCATAATTCAGCATAAGGATATTCATAAATACACCTGGACGTCCCCAGATGGAGAAACTCGGAACCAGATAGATCATGTATTAGTGGATAAACGCTAGCACAGTAGCATCATCGATGTTAGATCAGTTAGAGGGACAGACTGCAATTCAGATCATCATCTTGTCAGAGTGAAAATCAGACAAGGACTATCGCTTATGAGAGGAACAAACGCTAAAGATGATTCTGTAAAATTTGAGTTAAAAAACTTTAAAAATGATGAAATGCGGCAAGAATACCAAATCCAAATTGCTAATAGATTTGAAGTATTGGAATCTTCAGATGACAATGAGGCAAACGAAGAAGAAACTGATATAAATAGAGAATGGGAGACTATAAGAGATACTATTAAATTACCAGCATCAGAAAGCATTGGTTGTTTAAAAAAAAAGAGGCAAAACAAGAAATGGTTTGATGAGGAATGTGCCGACATTGTAAAGAAAAGAAAGCTAGCAAAAATGAAATGGTTACACGAGCCAAATGAGGTAAATTTAGAGCAATTGGGTAGTATTAGACGGGAAACCACCAAGTTACTAAAGAGTAAAAAGAAGGAATATTTGAGAGAGAAGATTAATGATCTTGAAATGAATGCAAAAAAATTGGAACATTAGAGAATTATATCAGGGTATTAGTATAGAGAAGAAACGGTTTCAGGCTAGAACAAACACAATTCGGAATGAAAATGGGGATATGTTTGCAGATTCCAGGAGTATATTAAATAGATGGAAAAGTTACTTTAATCAGCTATTAAATGTACATACAGAACAGGACATTGAGGAGGATAATTTATAGACAGCAGAAATGCTAGTCGTAGAACCAAATGCATTAGAGGTTGAAATGGCGATTGAAAAATTGAAGATGTATAAAGCATCAGGTTCAGATGAGATCCCAGCAGAACTGATAAAATCAGGGGGAGAAAAATTGATGGACAAGATACGCTGGTTGCTTAGTATGATTTGGGAAAAAGAAGCTCTTCCAGATGAATGGAAGTAATCAATTATCGTACCAATTTATAAGAAAGGAGATAAAACTGATTGCAACAACTACAGGGGCATCTCATTACTTTCAACTTCGTACAAAATTTTTACAAATATATTAGTAAGCAGACTTATATTGATGACATTCTAGGAGATGATAAATGTGCATTTAGATAAAACAGGTCTACAACAGATCAAATTTTTAGCTTAAGACAGATTTTAGAAAAGAAATGAGAATATAATGGTACTGTACATTTACTCTACGTAGACTTTCAAAAGGCATACGATTCAATTAAGAGGGAGAAGTTATATAGTATCCTGCTTGAGTTCGGAATTCCTAAAAAGTTATTTAGACTTATACGAATGTGTCTAAATGGCACAAAGAGTAGGGTGCGTGTAGGCAAACAGTTTTCGGATACTTTTGAAATCCAGAATGGGTTGAAGTAAGGAGATGCACTATCTCCTCTACTATATTATTTTGTATTAGAGCATGCCATTAAATCTTTAGAGAATGAGGACGGCTTACAACTCAATGGTATTAATAAGCTGTTAGTTTATGCTGATGATGTAGTACTATTGGCCGATAGCGAAGATATACTAAAGGACAACACACACACACACACACTATTGAGTAACACTAAGAAATTAGGACTGGAAGTAAATATCAATAAAACTAAATATATGGTCACACGTAGAAATACATTATATTATGGAAATGGATAGCTAATGATAAATGAGGAAAATTTTGAGGAAGTGGCTGAATTCAAATACCTTGGAACAATAATCACAAATAGGAATGAGATGCACAAAGAAATTAAACATAGGCTCAATTCTGGAAATGCATGCTATTATGCATTGCAGAGACTCACGATGTCCCAACTCCTTTCAAAAAGCTTTAAACTGAAAATTTATAAAACTATTATTCGACCAGTTATATTATATGGATGTGAAACACGGACTCCTACTTTAAGGGAGGAAAGGAGATTACGAGTATTTGAGAATAAAGTTCTTAGGAAAATTTTTGGACCAAAGAGAGATGAACAGACAAGTGAATGGAGAAGACTACTTAACAGTGAATTACATGGTCTTTATAGGAAGCCAGATATAATGAGAACAGTTAAGTCTCATAGACTGCGATGGGCAGGACACATGGCATAAATGGGGAATGAAAGACGTGCATGGAAGCTTCTTGTAGGAAAACCAGAGGGAAAACGCCCAATTGGTAGACCAAGAATGAGATGGGAGAATAACATTAACTATGATTTGAGGAAGTAGATTATACAGGTGATGATTGGAAAACATTGGCTCATGATAGGGATGTATGGAGAGCTTATGTCCGCGCGGCCATGAACCTACGGGTTCGATAGTGCCAGTGAGTAAGTAAGTAAGTAACTGCTATTTTCTCCACAGAGTATATATTACTTATGCTATGGTTTATCTACGACGCAAAGCGCCAGCGCAAAAATTGCTCCCCATATATTTAAATGGATGTGGTTTATCTACAACGCAAATTGCTGCAAATTTTGCGCTGACATGTTGCGTCGTGTGTTTGAACCTCTTGAATCCGGGACGCAATTTTCCAGCGCAAACAAAGAATGTAGAAGATATTACGCGTACTCACTGGTGTAATTGCTAAAAACAAACCAAGATTTTATGACAAAATGTCGGAAATACAGTACTTGTCTTATAATTTTCCAATTTTAACGACGAAAGTTAGATAGTTTTGTTGCAAATCATCGAGTTCTATACATGTTCTATACAATATGAGCATGAAGGAGTACAGAGATGTACAGAAAAAAAAAGAGTTATTGTGGCTTGAACTTAGTCAAGAGATAAATAAAACCTGTAAATATTGTATCTTGGGGATATTATGGATGTACATAAATTTGGTCTTCTATTAATTTCAAAACCTGATAAAACTGCTCAGGCGAAAATCTGAAGTATTCTAAAATTTGGTATTTTCATCAACCATATGTTTATTTAAGAACTAAAGAATAATTTATTATATTATTTTCCGTACAAGATTCATATGTTGCTGTTGCTCTAGGTACTTTTCCTGTCTTTACTAATATTTCGTACTATTTTAAACGATTTGCAACGATACTTAAAACTGTTTTATACAGAATTTTAATATGTTTATGTATGTACACAAATTATGACTTTTCCTCAATTTATTTTCAAATTTCTTTATTGGAATTGAAGGTGGCATGAGCGTTCGCTCATAAAATTAAATCCACCAGACGGCAGGACATATGTGTGAATGACGAACAGTCGAAATTAATTCCAAACCACATTTTAAGAAATAAATGTTCAATCACTTAATTTTGTTAGGTTCCGATGGGTCAGATTATTGTACATGAGATTAGTTGACAGTTTACTAAATAGTATGTATGTAATTTATTTAATTAGGTTATGCAGGGACAGGTTTGTATACACATTTGTAATGCAATGTTTGTAAACACATTTGGAAATTTATTATGAACATTTTTCATTTTTATTTCCCATATATGTGGTGCCATCTGGCGACAATTCCATAAACATAAGCGCCGTACGGTTGCGCTCCATGCGAAACCAGTATCACGCCGAGCATAACGCGAGATTGCGTCACGTCTTCGCGACACGCTGTATAATAAATCGTAGCTTGTGTCTATAATTTTTTATTGCTGTTTTGGGTTATCACTGGTTGGAGTCAGTTTTAGCCACTTTTTTCACTGAGCATTGGCAACTCTGGCTATTACGGAGTAATTTGGTGCTGGGATCAGTTCTGTATGGCTGCAATGCTTTACACAACAACAATAATAATATAATTCGTGGTTGTGTCTTGTGTGTTTATGTTTAGAGAACATAGAACGAGTTTAATGTGAAATACAACTTAAATACAGACCATTTATCGCTAAATAAAAAATGCAGTCTTCAACGGAAGAAAATGGAAATCATAAAGGAGGAACTGATAAATACACTTTGTTGGCTGTTTTGCAGTTACTAAGAAAGTACAAATTGAAGGTAATTTATTAACTTACTTGGACTAATATTATATGATAAACTGCAAGAGATATCTGTACTTCATTATACCACAATATTGGAGTATAATAGACTAATACATTTGCATTCAATATCAACTAGAGAAACATAACCTAAAATAATATTTACTTTTTGGTTTTTATTTTTTATTAATACATACAAAAGTCATTTAGTTTATTAATTTATTAATATACACAAAGGCCAACTTCGGCTCAACTATAGAATAATTTACATGGCTGTGCTTTCCTTTAGGTCCGAAAAATTTTTCAATTTTATATCTTATTCCACTGATGCACTAAACACTCTTAAACACTTTCAAAACATTTTGCAACACTTTTTAACACATTTTAAACATCTTCCAATGTTGCAACGAGTTTTTTTTTCATATTTATATATTTGCGTAAAACACGGTCGTGCTACATTGCTTACTTCCTTCTCTTTGTTATTTTCCCTCCACTTCCTATGTTGTTCCAGCGTTGCCACCATCAACAACCCGAACTTGCTTTTTAAATGTGATTCCACGTTCCCTGGATTTCACCTACGTTAGAGTAATTGATTTGTCTTACAGTAATTGATTTAGGTTTGGTTAGCTTTTAGGTTCCTTGCTTTTTAAAAGTGATTTGATACGTAAAATAAATTATACATTTTTAGACAAGTTCTGGGAATTTTGTGTCAATGTTGGTCATACTGATTTCACATATATATACCGCCAACTGCTGGAGGTTGCATTTATCTACCTGGGATAATTGGAGCACTAGCGCATGCGCACTGCGATTCTATAGAACTTAGAAAAATTTTCTACCGACCTAAAGGAAAGCATTCCATACTATTCTTGTAATTCTGTTACTCTACGTATTTCTTTTGTCTTTATTGACATTTCGTACAATTTTAAACGTTTTACAATGATACTTATACTTTTTTATAATTATTAAATATTTATTTGCATACGCTATGATTTCTTTAAAGTTCTATAGAACTGCAGTGCACACATGCGAGATGTGTGAATGCTTAATGAAATGTCCGCAAGATATTGGTAAAATCTATGTTACCAACAATGGAAATTAATTCCACACCATATTTTAATAAATTAACTTAATTTTTTAGGTTGAGAAGGGAGAAGTTAGTGTACATCCATTTCTATTAAACATTTGGGAATTTATTGTCCAGATTGGTCATATCCATTTTACAGCTATGTGGTTTCATCTAGCGACAACTCTATAAACAATTTGTAGGGTTTCATAGATATGTGGTTCCACCTTAGCTTCAACTCTATAAACGCATGTATGTACATGTGTACTGTTATTCTGTAGGACATAAAATTTACGGTGGAAATCAAACTATAGTTTTTCCTAACATTCTTATATCAGTGTTACACTACATACTTTTACAATTTATAATGTTTCCCGTTATTTTAAACATTTCTTATAATTTTTAAATGTTTATATAATTTTGCAAATAATATGAATGAAGTACTACAGAATCTCATGCGAAAGACATGCAAATGCGTAACACATTCAGTACCAGGCACTGAGCTGGGCATTTAAACCCACAGGCCAGCCATTTAAATACCCCAGCTACCTTTTTTGTGGCACTTCACAAACTATTAGTCCTAGAAAATTCAAATTTTGTACATACCTAAAGGAGATATCCTAGTAGGATTTGATGGTGTGATATCTTTTAAAACAGGCTCCAGGGTGCAGAGGAACGCCACATTTCATGCAATACCACACTGTTGCACTCACTTTTTTGTTTTTCAGACACATCCTACATTTTCTTGTTGGATGGCTGTCACTTTTCAGTGGTGGAAATTTAAGTAGCACATGTTCCTTCAATTTTCCGTCAAGTTGAAATGGAGGATCTTTCGCTGGGGCTCTTTTTGGAGGGGGTACTTTGGGGCTGCTCATAATTGAAGTTGATGTGGATGCCTCAGATGGAGCAGGTGATGGTGCTTCTGTTTTTTTTATGTCATGAACAAAGTTTCTGCACACGGTCTGCATAAATGTCAGAAATGTTTGTTTTTTGTTGGGGTTCTTTTTTTGATAGAGTCGGAATGCATTGAAAATTGTACACTGTAGAAGTTCATCTTCACTTTCACTTTGTGAATCTTCTAATTCAGGAATCAGTTCATCGCCTGAATCATCATTATACAAAATATTCACTAATTCTTCTTCGTTGATATATTTTTCTTTCGCCATGGTTTCACTCTTGCACAAACAACAGCGCGATAACGAGAAAGATATATGACTGCATTGGAGCCTGGAGGCAAGTTCGGGTGAACGAATTCCATGTGTTGTTTGTTTTAAAAATAAAAATGGATTCACCAATGTTAAACGTGTCAAACAGGAATAGAAAATGAACATTTACATGCCATCTATGATCTCGTAGACATACTAAGCCAATACAAAATTTAGGCACCGAATATAAATGCAGTTTGTTTGCACCCACTATAAAATAAGTTAACTGACCGACGGCCTGCATACACAATAGTCTCTTTAAATGCCTTAACTGGTTTACGATACTGAATGTGTTAATGTAACTTCAAGTAGATGGCAGTAAAATCAGTGTTACCAACATTTGCAATTAATTCCAAACCATATTTCAAGAAATTAACTTCATTTTGTTAGATTTCAATGGGACAAACTAGTGTACACAAGATTAGTTTATAGTTTATTAAATAATATGCATATAATCTATTTGCAAAAACTTTAGTTTGATTTCCACTATAAATTTTATAAGTTCTACAGAATAACAGTGTGCATGCAATGTGCAAACATTTATAGAGTTGATGCTAGGTGGAACCACATATCTGTGAAGTCCTACAAAAAGTTTATAGTGTTGTTGCTAAATGGAACCACATAGTTGTAAAATTGATATAAGCCAACCTTTGCAATAAATTCCCAAAATAAATTTTATATATGTGTATAGGATGTTTGGAAATACTCATTACAAACTTGTAGGGGTTGTAAAGGGGACTGAGTAGATAACATTTTGAATAGAAACCATTGTTCAGAACATACCATTTTCATGCTGCAGTCAAAAGCAAATTAATATAAAAAAAATGTTAAATTCAAATTATATACAGCAATAATAAGACCAATCATATGTTATGGAGCCGAAACCTGGGTACTAAAAGAAGCAGATAAATTAAGACTATTAACGTTTGAGAGGAAAATATTTAGAAGAGTGCTAGGTCCAGTAAAGGAAAATGGAACTTGGAGGTTAAGAAGGAATAACGAATTATACCTCAAGAATAATAAAGAAAATATAGTTAGTTTCATCAAATCCAAAAGATTACAATGGTTTGGACATACACTAAGAATGCCAAAAGGAAGATTGCCTAATGATATTTTAAATTGGAAGCCACAGGGAACAAGACCAAGAGGAAGACCCAAAGATTGATGGGAGGATGACGTAATTGAGGATTTGAGAGAGATGGGGATTTTTGATTTGAAATCTACTGCACACGATAGGAAGAAGTGGCGTAAACTGGTTGAGAAGGCCAAGACATTCCACTGGAAGTCGTAGAGCCTGACGAAGAAGAAGAAGAAGAGGTACAAGTTCGCATTTAAATCTCCCACGTCTGCCAAAGATAAGTCAATAATAATTTAATGATTTGTAACTCAATTAATTGCATTTACAGAACACAACATTCACTGATTTCATGACAAAGTCCAATGTCACTGTAAGAATAAAATCATCAGAACATTATTCATAGGTACAATGTGTGCAGCGAGCTTGGTGGTAACCACATCAAACAGCTGTTGTAGTAGTTAAGAATTAACCACAATGTTAAGTACAGTATAGAAGTTTGTGCATTTGCTTATAAACAATTAATGTTATAGTGACAGTGAAGTTTCTTAATTTTTCCTTTGACATTGGACATTGTCACAAAATCAGTGAATGATGGGTTGTATACATCAAATTAGGTGAGGTCATAAATCATTAAATTATTTTCAATTTATCCTCGGCAACATGAGTGATTTAAATGCTTAATGCAAACTTTTATCTGCAGCGGGAAAGCAGTACATTTCCAGACAAAGGCACCTATTCAAATTGTTATCTAATCAGTTCTCTCTATAAGCCCTAGAAGTTTGTAATGGGAATTTGCAAACACTCTGTGTATATATATATATATTTTTTTTATGCATAATTAAAGTGAGGATAATTAAATCTTTATGAAGATACTGAGAAAGGCATAATTTTTATTGTAGAACACTGAGGAGTTACTGAAGAAAGAAGCAAACCTTACTGATTTGAGTGTTCCTGAAGAGACTCCTCAGACTGACTCAGAAGTTAGCAGTGTTCTCTCTGCTTACAAGAGCGAAGGTGATCCTGATGTGTATGAGGAGGCTTATGCTGAACTTAAACGGTTTGTTGAAGGAGCCCTTGACATATACAAGGTAAGGCTTATATTTAACAATGTGTGGGAGGAAAGTGTGACTTACCCTCTTACTAATAATCCATATATAACTTTTATACAAGGTTTATACACATCTCAGTTGAAAATTCTTACTAATAAACACTGTATTAGCTGTTCAGTGTATAAGAGGTATACAACTTTACATGGGAATCGTTATACATGCCTCCAGCCTTGTTTAAGGATTGTATAACTAGACAAAATGTCGGACTGCAAGATCAACTGATTGTTTTCTTATGATATTGATGAAAGTTTCCTTAAATTTAACCCAAAATGCAACATTTTAACAACTGTTTGATGGATGCACAGGGCATAAATAATATTAATAAAGCTCTGAGTAGGAAAATAATGGCATCATGAAATGCCTTTCGTTACACTCATTCTCGATCAGGCCTAATAATGTATTTTTTTTTAATTGAACATTGATTCACAAAAGAATATGTTCTACAATAATTGCTGTAGTCAAGATTTAACCTGAATATAGTTTAAATGCTTCATAATATTATTTTAAGAAATCTTTCTTGCATCTTTAATACATAACACACACACCGATATAAAAATGTATTTAATTATAGAGGCACTATTATTGCAGTAAGCTACATTTTAACTTGATAGTCTTGTGGTTAGAGCTTCTGGCTATGGTCCATGAGGTCATAGGTTCGATTCCCGATCAAATTACAATGATTTTTTTTTTTTGCTTAAAGCATTATTCTGTTGTCAGTAACATTTCCTACTATTTTGAACGTTTTCTAACACATCTTAAAACACTGCACATAATTCATAAGTAATGGGAAAAACTTTTATTATTTTCCAAGAATTGTTTGAAATTCTTGACGTTAGATGGCAGCACATTATCTGTGAAACCAATTCTATGATATATTTGAAATAGCGTAAAGGAAAATGTATATTAATTAATTAAAACACACTTATTTTTTCCGTACCTCCCCAATTAGGGAATCTCTATTAATTCTCATCCATATTAATTGCTAGTTGATATTGTTTTTTTTCTGTTACAAACTGCGCGTAATATTGTTCTAACGCCATTATGATGATGAATATGTGACGTATTGTGTACAACGGTTGTTTTGTTATATAGCTCCAGTACAATGTTTATTAGTAAGGAAATTATATGTGATCTACATAAGGCTTATATATTGTATAATTAAACAACTGATGAAAGCCTGTATAAGAGATTTTTATTAGTAAGACTGTTATAATATAAGCAGTTATATTCATATTTTTCTATAGTTACTGCTGTCAATGATGCAAGGCAAAGGAATCCATATGCACCTTGAGGGATTGTAAATACTAATTCATGTAGGGAAAGTTGTTGACTGCATGTGCAACTAAAGAAATAAAGCAAATATATTAAAAATATGCCACGACTAAATAAACTGGTCGAAATAACAATAACTGTTATTATAGTTGAACTGCTTTATACATAACATCATTCTGCGTAATTCAGTTGTATATGTAAATGTTTTTAAGTCTAGGCTAAGTGTGATTGAAAAGTTAGATAATTAAACCTTATTTCTACATAATGCATTTATATGCAATTCACGATTATACATACCATGGTTTATAAAATTATACCTGAGTTGTAGGCTACATAACCAAGAAATACAAACATTGTATTTTTTAAAATGGATATCAGTACTAACAAATGGTGAGTTTGTTAAACATGAGAAAACATAGGTGACATGGGAACAAGGGCTGGTAGCCAAACTGTAGTTACAAAGAAGTAGTGACAATATCTTGTCAGTAGAGTGTGCTGTGTAATTCAAAAGATAAAGACTGTTAAAGACAGATAGATGTTTCTAATATGATACCCATGTTTGTGGAACAATTGAATAGTTGCCCCGAAAAGAGATATAACCAGCAAAAATTCGGAAGTTGAGTTTTCAGTGGATTAGGATCTATCTGGAGAATATCATGGCATGGTACTTGTAAAACTATCCCTGCTCTCTTCCAGACCTGATTTATTTATTTTTAAAAGTTAATTTTCAAGCGAATAGTCATCTATCTGTAACAAAATTGCATATGTGCAAATACATTCCCCCACAGTACCATGAATTCTAATCAGAATCTAAGAGAAATTGATTCAAAATAAGGAAGATACCAAGAAAGTAACAAAATAACATTAAATGGAAAATAAATATTGAAAACTGATTCAGTTAGAATTTTTTCTAACTGAATCAGTGTTTAATATGTATTTTCTATTTCTCCTTGTAGCATTTTTTGTTAAATATGTTAATCATTTTTCCACTCTATAGAGATAGATCGTTTTTCCACTCAATTCTGTATTAAATTGTTATTCATTTGTTAGTATGTTATTTTGCTCTATATGTTTGCAATAGGATGAGAGATTAAAATGTATATGATACCGGTATTATAAAGGTTATAAAAATGAACATTGTACATTTTAATGAAGTTTATTAAATTAATAATCCATCCATCCATAGTAATTCTGCCCGAAGGCAGGTCCTTCACTGGAATCATAGCATTTTCATGCTATACTTGCAGCTTTACTAGGGAATTGTGTAGGTGTGGTAGCTTCCCGTTGCTTTCCACACCAGTAAAGGATGATGATGATAATGATAATGGTAAGGATGATGGCCATATGATTTCGGGGACCGTTTGGGCCTTAAAGTTTTCCTGACATTTGTCTTACAGGTGAGGAAAAACCCCGATAAAAACCTCACCCAGAAAAACTGCCCCCGACCGGGGATCGAACCCGGGCCCGCTGCGTGACAAGACAGCACGCTACCTCGAGACCACAGCAGTGGTTAATAATAAAAACATCAATAGAAGCCTTACTGGCTTTATAAAGTAGTGTTTAAATTCCCAATAAATGTCTTCTTAACTAAGAAGCCGCCATTTGCAAAAATAGAAGGAAAGGTTTCATAGCATTTAATGCATGGGAATTACAAAGTTTATAAGAGAAGAATTTGCATCTAGATTGGAACTCGCCCCGGTAGCTCAGTTGATAGAGCATTGGCCTGGATAGCCAAAGGTCCTGGGTTTGAGTCTCAGTCTGGACAAACGTTTTTCTCTTTAAATATAATGTTGAATTTCTAGTTGTTTTATTAGATAAAATGTCAATATTCTGATTAATTATTATGTTTTGTTTTGTTATTCAACAATCATAACAATTTCCTATAATTTTAATTTTGCCAACAAACTAACATCAAAATCACATAAATTACATTTCAGTGTATTTTTAAATAACGTAGAATCCAAGTTATATTAACTCAAATCTTGCAAACATGACTTAAGCCAATATTGCTTTGTACCTCTCATATGTTTTTAACATTAATCTGCAAATTGTTGTGTTTTCAGCATGAATTGGGGATGATTCTGTATCCTGTGTTTGTACATATGTACTTGGAGTTGGTGTATAATGGTCATGAGGAACAAGCCATTAGACTAATGGAGCGATTTGGGCCTGATCAGGAGGACTATTACCAGTCTGATTTGAAAAGACTTTCTCATGTCACAAAAAAAGATCATATGAAGGGCAATGAATTGACAGACACATTCAAATCATCTGAATTCATCATTAGAATGTCACGAGACACACTTTCTATACTCAAAAGACATCTACAGGTAATGAACTTCCCCTGAAGTTTGTTGTGTTTTATTTAAATTCAGTTTTTATGCTTTGGATTGTAGAAATTAAATTTTATTTCTTTTGAGATTACCAAACGATAGTTGCTCCTTTTTGGCCTGCATATCTGCTATTTCATTTCCAACAATTATCTCTCTCTCTAAAACTTGGGACAGATACCAAGTTGTTGAGTTGTTTTACAAACATGATAATGCTGTCCAATGAAATTATGCTTATCATTTTTAATTGATTTGCACCATTTTTTGTTTCGTTTGCTACCTCAAATTACTTTTCTGAGTTGTTTGTTCATGTCCAGTTGTTGACATTTCATGCAATATTCCTTGATGAGTATTGTCCTTTTTATTGCATATTGCACATTTCAATTCATCAACAATTACAATTTTATGGAGGTTATCAGGAAACCAGTGGTGGCCAGTGAAGAGATTTAATCTAGCTACAACAGATTCTTTGGCATTGTCAGAATATGGGACGGAAGGAGGATATTCGGATAACTCTTTCCTTCTAGTTTTCTATTTATTTTTTTGTTGTGCTTTTATTTAAATTCAGTTTTTATGCTTTGGATTGTAGAAATTAAATTTTTCTTTTCAGATTACCAAACGATAGTTGCTCCTTTCTGGCCAGCATATCTGCCATTTCACTTCCAACAATGTTAATATAGGCAGAGATTTACTACAGCACAATTTGCTGTAGTATTCGTTAAGAAGATATACCATTGCTCCGATATTGTGTACAGTGATGCTGATTGTTTTTTGATTGTGGCTTTAT
Organism: Diploptera punctata; assembly: GCA_030220185.1. Lineage (NCBI taxonomy): Eukaryota > Metazoa > Arthropoda > Insecta > Blattodea > Blaberidae > Diploptera > Diploptera punctata. The sequence goes on from JASPKZ010008902.1 coordinate 1,178,608, forward strand.
AACGTTACTATTACTACTATTACAATGGCATACCATCCCGAAGTTAGGCCCTAACCTCCTCTACCATCTTCCTCCACTCTTCCCTATCCTTCTCCATGCACTAGAAACATCTGGCATCAGGAGTCGCCCATCTGGCCATTTATCTCTTGGTCTTCCCCCTCCAAATACTCTTTCTTCCACAATTCTCTTTGGTACTCTTAAATCTTCCATTCTAAAATGTCCAGCCCATTCCAACCTTCTCAGTTTTATATGTGTTACAAGATCTATCTTTTTGAATTTCTCATATAGCTCATGATTTTACTAAATCCTTCACTGCTTGTTCTCTTGTATTCTTCTTCGTATTTTCCTTTAGAATCTATCCAGTATCATTTCAGTTTTCTTTGTTAATATCTATATTTCATGTTCATAGCATAAAATGCTTCTGATAACAGTTTTAAAAATTCTTACTTTATTATTTTGATGTACAGATTTGACTTCATAACTTCTTTTAAAGCAAATAATGTTTTACTTGATATAGTGATTCTATAGTATCTTTGGCTTAAATGTATAACAATAATTTTATTACTTGAAAAGTATTCTTGATATTAACACTTGGTTTGCTTCCATGGGTAGGATAACTCAAAATGTTTTTTTACATATCCAATATACCTACAGAGCGAAACAGTATGTGGGCCCTACGTACTTGGAGCAAGAAATGAGAGGGGAAGGAAACTAATACACTTTGCACAGAGTAATAACATGAGAATCACTAACACATTCTTCAAAAAACCCTGGAAGGATAAATGGACGTGGCGAAGCCCAGATGGCGACACGAAGAATGAGATTGACTACATATTAAGCGAAAAACAACACATAATAAAAGATGTGAGCGTAATGAAGCACCTAAATTTCGATTCAGACCGTAGGATGGTCAAAGCAAAGATAAAAATAAACAGCAGGAAAATACAAAGGAAGAGGCACACAAACAGAAAGAATGAAACTAGCAAAGGAAAACCCAGCTAACCAACTAGAATTCAGTAGGATCAACAAACTCACAAAGAGAGCCATAAGAAGAGACATAAGACAACACAAAATCAACATAATAAAAGCGACAATGGAATCCACAAAGGCAATTAAAACAATTAGAAAAGAGATGAACGAAGGCAAAAGCTGGACTGAAAAGCTCAAATCTAAGAACAACGAACAACTGACAAACTGCAAGCCTTCGACTCGGTGGATCATATAGTCATACTAAAAGCACTAGAATGCCAGGGGATACAACACAAGTACATCCGACTTCTAGGAAAACTGTACACAAATAGCAAAGCAAGAGTTAAAATAGACAACATAGGGGAGGAAATCTCCCTATAACGAGGAATAAGGCAGGGGGACTCAATATCCCCAAAAATTTTCATAGCCCTAATGGAGGATATCTTCAGCAGGATGAAAGAAGACTATGGAATAAATATAGAAGGAAGGAAATTATTCAATCTCCGCTTTGCAGATGACATCGCTCTCATAACAGACTCATACGAGGAAGCAGAAGAAATGCTAAGAGAACTCTGCAAATACAGTAAACAATCAGGGCTTCAAATAAATGTCTCAAAAACAAAGATAATGTCAAACAGTACAACAAAGATAATCCAGAATCACAAAATCGACTATATCAATGAATGTGTTTACTTAGGCCAAGCCGTATCATTCAGCAACCAAACTCTAAATGAAATAGAAAGGAGAATCACACAAGCATGGAAAAAATTCTGGGCTCTAAAATTTATATTAATAGAAAAAGACATCAGCCTAAAAATTAAAAAAGCAGTCATGGACATGTGTGTACTACCCGTATTAACTTACAGCTCGCAGACATGGTCATTAACAAGAAAAGGAACATCCATGCTAGAGATTTGCCAAAGAAAAATGGAGCGGAAGCTATTAAATATCACAATAAGGGACCGCTTCAGGAACGAGGACATCCGCAAGGTAATGAGGCTAAAAGACCTAGCAACATCACCAATGGGGTTGAAATGGAAATGGGGGGTCATGTGCTCTGAATGGATTCTAAAAAGTGGACTTATACAGTGACTATGTGGGAACCCAGACTAGGGAAAAGGAAAGTGGGAAGACAAAAAAAGCATTGGAGTGAAGTGTTCAAGTGTCATCTAGGAACATTGTGGACTAGAATAGCACAAGACAGACTAAGATGGAAGCAATCCATTAAAAAGTTACGTTATAGTCCCAAGGGATTGGCTAACCCAGGGATATAATGTAAGCCACCCTGCAGTCGCAGGATGCCCTTGCCCGAAATGGGATGATTATGGGCTAATTCTAATTCTAATATACCTAGATATGCACACTCTTAGTGGAGCAGTAAACGTCCAATCTGTTTTCCACCTCTCTCCTGGTGTTTTGCAGCTTTGCAGACATAACATTTGTGACAGCTGCGACAATGCGATGGTGCAGATCTGGTAGATCAAGATCTGGTGTCCTGTAAACTTGATTCTTGACAAATCTCCACAGGAAAAAGATCAAATGGTTGTATCTTGTAATTCTGTATGAGCTTTTTAGGGGGCCCCAAGGCAATCGATGACAACTACCTCTCCGAATCTAGCATTGAGGGAACTCATTATACAAGAAATCTCTCACAATATCCTCATAATGGCATGGTGCCCCATCTTGTTGGAAGTTCACATTGGATCTCAATATATGTTCAAAGATTTTTCACAGTAACTAAACGGTTCTTGAAGTTCTATACTAACAAAATTTCTTATTCGTTTCATTCATCATTCTTAAAAATTAAGTTCAAATATATTACATAATAAAAGAAAGCTATTAAATTCGTAATTTAGTATGCAAAGGAAAAAGTCCTTGTCCTGGCATGTCTTATCATGTCCAACACCTAAAATTATTGTTTTAGTCCTGGCATGTCCCCATTATGTCCATCACCTAAAATTATTATTTTAGTTTCTACAATACCTCCAAAAGAAGTTCACTGCCCATAATAAAATACTCAACAGGGTCATATATTAAATATCTTACTTTTTTTGGAACATTTAATTTTTATTTTTTCACTTTATAATTTGTCAAGTTTTGTGAGAATCACCCATATGAAAGAAATTAGTAAAAGGTCTCTCCTCTTGGCAATCACAGGTACAATGTTAATATTAAGTCAGTAATTACTTATTTTAGGAATTCACACTATGAGATATATTCATTTAGGTAAAATTTTTTATCACTCACCTCATATTATGAGGTGAATGATAAAAAATTTTTTACCTAAATTAAGTCAGTAGTTTAATAATATTTAACTAAATGTCTAGTGGTTTTATTCATTAGGTTAATGTTAGCATACATTTTGATTATTTCACTCTTGCTCGCTATCATACCTCCAATATGTTATTTGAGACATGAGGGTTACATATTTTTCAATGTTTTTATTATTAATTTCATACATCTCAATGATCGATAAATCATATTTGAAGAGAAAAATTATACGGGCAGACCGGGACTTGAACCCGGGACCCCTGGTTCTCTAGACCAAGTGCTCTACCACCTGAGCAAGTACTGATCTAAACACAATTTTTTCTCTATATGTGTTGTAATTCCCACTCACCAAATGCTATGAAGCCTTTGCTTCTATCTTTGCAAATGGCAGCTCCTGGAGCGTATAATTTTTCTCTTCAAATATGAGGGTTACATGTCCAGTAAGTTAGGTTGTTTCTTCATCATCATCATCCATGCAAGTATTAGGCCATGTGGCCTGTTATGGTCTCAAAGAGGAATTTTCCATCCAGTGCTTTTTTGGATGTCCCAGCGATCTTTTACCTTGGGGGCAGTAACGAAGTATGACTTTTGGAATTCTATGAGATGGCATTCATTGAAGATGGGCTTTCCAGTTGTTCTGGTAGTTTTGTATATGGTGAAGAATGGGTTCTACATCCAACTCTTCCATAATTTCCTCATTTGTTTTAATGGTCCCACTTTGTGTAGCCTGCTGTTCGGCGCATAAATCGCATCTCATTTGCTGTTATTCTGCTTTTATCTCTTCTTTGTATTGTCCATGCTTCACTACCATATCTTAATATATATCTTGTTTCTTCAAAAGTTGCCAATTGTTGGTGCTGAGCAATAACAAAGACAGACCGCTCACTTCGTCAAGTTGAATAATAACATAATGAATGAGAGAATAATACATATGCTGATATTGCTTAAATAAAAAAATATTCATAAGTAATGCCACGAGTGATTTCCAATTTATCTAGAGAATTTGGAAATAAAGAGTGGCATTTGTTAGGACTATTTAACAAATAAAATTAAGCTGTTTACTCACAAATCATTGTTTAACTATAGTCTTCTTCCTTCCTTCCTTCCTTCCTTCCTTCCTTCCTTCCTTCCAAATATTAGGCCAAGGCCTGTTATGATCCTATAGAAAATTTTCCCTCCAGCGTAAATAGTTTGATCCTTCCGGGAAATTCTCGTATAAGACTTGAAAGCATAATAATAGTCCCTTCGATTGGTTGCTGGCCAAAGGAAGGTAAGACCAGTTGATGGGGCTGCCATCTTATAGCCTCTGGTCAGGCTTTTCTGGAGAAGAAAAGAAAATAAAGGAAAGAAGAAATGGAAGAAAGGAAAGACTCCCTAGCCCTCGGATGCCCTAATAGCATCGGGGTCAAAAAAACAAGAGTTAACCAAGAGAGGTTAGATAGTAAAGTTAAAAGAGTGCAAAACACAAGTAAGTGGAAGAAATGTTTTGCTCAGCTTGGGCACCTTGTGGTCGCCATCCACATATCCCCTAGATGAGGACCCCTGAGGGTTTATTTTAAAATATTTATATATTTAATGTAAACGGGGATGTTTGAAAACAAATCAGAAATGTGAGGTTATGTTCATTCACTGCTGTTTGATCATATTATTTATTGCCAAATAAGATCGCAATATTGTAAGAGTGCACCCAAGTGGAGAAATAATTAAACACATCAAACTATATATCATAATCAACATTATGGGTTATTCATTTATTTTTTTTAGTAAACAACTCAGTAAATTCAAGGAATCTTTTCATTATTTGCTATATTCAATGTATTTGTTGGAGAAAAATAATGCTTTGACCTGTTCAGAACATTAAAAAGGAGGAGCTTTCTTTATCACAAAGCAGGAGCTGATATAGAGAAATTGATAAAGAGCGAGGTGAAACACGACTGTTATTGGTTGTAAAACAAAATTCATTGAAATGTGATTGGTCATTGACTAGCATTTGTGGCATGAATTAAATAGTCTACAAAAATTGACATTATTCTGTGATTTTATTTTCAGGAGAAGAAGCACAGTGTGGTTTTGAACATCATACAAGAGCACTTGTATTTTGATATGTATGAAGGTGTGGCTCGTAACAAACAACAGATTGAGGCAACAGCAGGTGCAGTTGTGGGTGAAGCCACTCGTCAGGACAACAAGGCTAAGGTTTACTACGGTCTTCTCAAAGAACCTGACATTCAGTATCTCCCTGTTGAAGAGGAGGAAGATGGTGATGGTGATAGTGCAGCTGATAAACCTAAGAAAAAGAAGGCAAAAAAAGATCCTTTGTTTTCTAAAAAGACAAAGTCAGATCCAAATGCTCCTCTTCTAGAAAGAATGCCACTTCCAGAACTGTAAGTATATCTTGTGAATCTTAAAACTTTTATTTTTGAATGGTTCAGTTTCGGTGGTCTAGATTTTACCATGATAAGATGATTGCAATTTAAAAACCAGCTAGTGTTAATAGAGATTGAAACAGTCCTTCGCATGACTTCTTTCAGAAGGAAAGTAGAGTTGACGATTTTTATTATTAATTTAACACTTCTCATAGAAGGATAAATTATATTTGAAGAGAAAAATTTTCGCCTAGACCGGGACTCGAACCCGGGACCCTTGGCTTTCCGGGCCAAGTGCTCTACCAACTGAGCTACCGAGGCGAGTTACGATTTAGACGCAATTTTTTCTCTTATGTACGTTGTAATTCCCTCGCGCCAAATGCTTGAAACCATAGCTTCTATCTTTGCAAATGGCGGCTTCTTAGTTAATAAGACATTTATTGGGAATTTAACACTACTTTATAGCCAGTAGGGCTTCTATTGACGATTTTTATTATTAATTTAACACTTCTCATAGAAGGATAAATTATATTTGAAGAGAAAAATTTTCGCCTAGACCGGGACTCGAACCCGGGACCCTTGGCTTTCCGGGCCAAGTGCTCTACCAACTGAGCTACCGAGGCGAGTTACGATCTAGACGCAATTTTTTTATGTACGTTGTAATTCCCTCGTGCCAAATGCTTGAAACCATAGCTTCTATCTTTGCAAATGGCAGCTTCTTAGTTAAGAAGACATTTATTGGGAATTTAACACTACTTTATAGCCAGTAAGGCTTCTATTGACGATTTTTATTATTAATTTAACACTTCTCATAGAAGGATAAATTATATTTGAAGAGAAAAATTTTCGCCTAGACCGTAACTCGCCTCGGTAGCTCAGTTGGTAGAGCACTTGGCCCGGAAAGCCAAGGGTCCCGGGTTCGAGTCCCGGTCTAGGCGAAAATTTTTCTCTTCAAATATAGAAAGTAGAGTTATTAATCCATGAATCTTGAACTTAAATGGCTCTGAACAAAATTTGTCAAACTTTCAGTTTAGTGATGCTAATGATCTGAGATGTTATTTGTTAAATAAAATGCCTGCTTTTGTGGGTCAAATAGCTCAGGCAACGAGGCATCTGACTACATGCTGGATGGTGTGAGTTAGATTTTGTGTTGGAGAGTTTTTCGTTCATTCATGTTTCAGGCTGGTTCTGTGACATACTCAACCTCCTATGAATTGGAAACTTTCCTGGGAATAAAGTCTGCTGGAATTTAGGCTAGCCAACCTAACTTCCCCTTGCACCATTGATACAAATTGTAGATTGTTTTCTCATCAGCCTACATGACCTCTTAATTGGATATCTTTACCTTACTGTTTTTTTTGTAATTGATAGACTTGGCAAAAATCTCCCATATCACACAAATCTATAAGCTTTCTCTATGTCATATCAAATTTGTAAGATTCAGGAAACAAATATGTAGTATACAAGTTATTGTGCACCTGGAGGTATTACATGACTGCATTAACTTTTTAGCCGGTATGGGGAAGCAATGTCGCTAGTTGTGAAGAGGGGAAAGTGTCTCCTTCCACCGATAGTACAAGCGAATGACTGGACAAGTGGTATAATCAGTGGTAAAATTTAGTGGTAGGCCTACTTGAAATAGGAGATGAAGTTAATTAAAGATCATCGGAATTTGTATGCCTATGGGTTTTTGGTTAATGAGACATACAAAAAAATTATATCAGTACTGATTTCAATGTTGTAGGAAAATAAACATTACTGGAGCATTAGGTATTCATTTATTGTATTTATTTCAAGTTAAAGTGGAGATATTATTATTATTATTATTATTAGTATTATGTAGTCTTGAGGTAGTGGGCCTGGGTTCGATTCCTGGTTGGGACAGGCTCCAGGGTGATGTTTTTTTCAGGGCTTTTCCTCGCCTGTAAGACAAATGTCAGGAAGCTTATGGCCCAATGGTCCCCGAAAATCATCCGGCCATCATCATCATCCTTTACTGCTGTGGAAAGCAACAGGAAACTATCATACCTATAATTCCCTAATAAAGCTGCAAAGCATAGCATGAAAATGCTATAATTGCAGTGAAAGACCTGTATTATTATTATTATTATTATTATTATTATTATTATTATTATTATTATTATTATTATTATTATTATTATTATTATACTAGGAACAATAATCACAAATGAAGAGCTTATTTCCAAAGTGTCTTAAATCCATGAAATACCAAACTCCAGAAATCGCGATTTTTATTTTAAGGTATTTAAATTTTAAATGGAGTTTTCATTGTAAGTTATGTTTATTTGTAACTACATTGGCAATATTGTCACATACTCTCAAAAATCCTCCACCATTACAAGTGGTAGTAACAGTGTCACATGACTTGGAGTTAAGACGTTTTGGAAGTAAACATAGTTTAAGGAAAGTTTTAATAGGAGAAAGTAATATCTAATACTCAATAAAGTATGCAATTTATTAAGTTTTGAAATAGTCCGTTGCCATGGCATAGTGAGTGGTAGAGTCCCTACCTTCCACTCCGGCGACCCGGGTTCGATTCCCAGCAGGATAGGGGATTTTAAATCTCCATCTTGGGTTTGGGTGTGTGTCCTGTCCGTGTCTATATGTGAGAATAAAATAAAGTTAACAAAAAGGGTAAAACAAGACAGAAAAACAGTGTAAACTAAAAAGAAAAAAAATGTTCCTTACACGAAGGTATCACAATCTTTCAGAGTTCATTATCACAAGAGTCATTTACTGCATCTGCTGCACTATTTGAAAATACTTTTTGCCAGAATGGCAATGCATGATGGTGCTGTGTAATACCTAACTTACTTAAAAATGAATCTTGTTCTACCTTAGTTTTGTTGTTATAAAATAATGAATGGAAACAGTCTGCGGTAGAAAGCTCAGAAGTTTTACAAAATCCACCATTGTGATTCCATGCCACTTTTGGTATACTACCATCACTATGGTGTTTATCTTTGTTTTTAGCCCACTCTGAAGTTACTAGTGCTCTTTTTCTCGCTGTCCGTCCTAAATGATTTACTAGGTCTTCTTCACAACTAGCGATTTGTTTTTCACTGACAAATAAACAAAAAAAAAACCACAGAAAATCACAGCTGACTGTTGTTCATCGTCATGTAGCAATTGGAGTGCCATAGCAGCCCCCATGATGAGTCACATGCTTTGTACCGAATCAGCAGATTGGTCATTTGGATATAAGACATATTGGAAATAAAAACAACTGGGATATAAGACACTTTGGAAATAAATACGATTTTCAAACTGTTTTAACAGGGGATATAAGACACTTAGGAACATAACAACGTGTTAACATGATACCTGATGGAATAAAGACTTTGTCACATAAAAATATCGAAAATCACGAATTTTGGATTTAAGACACTTTGGAAATAAGCTGTTCAAATGGAATGAGATGCACAAAGAAATTAAACATAGGCTCAATTCTGGAAATGCATGCTATTACGCATTAACAGAGACTTGACTTCCCAACTCCTTTCAAAAAACGTTAAACTGGAAATAGGCCTATATAAAACTATTATTCTACCAGTTATGTTATATGGATGCGAAACTAACTTTAAGGGATAAAAGGAGATTACGAGTATTTGAGAATAAAGTTCTTAGGAAAATTTTTGGACCAAAGAAAGATGAACAGACAGGTAAATGGAAAAGACTGCATAACAATGAACTACATGGTCTTTATAGGAAGCCAGATATAATAAGAACAGTTAAGTCTCGTAGGCTGTGATGGGCAAGACATGTGGCACAAATCTTGCACATTATGGCTTCTGATTTGCCAGTAACTTTTGCTGCATGTTTTGTTGCATTGAGGATAGGAATTTTCAATTCCCCCTTTATTTTCTCCTCATCGCAAAACTCAATAACTTTCTTAATAATTTCATGGCCTTCACTGTGAATATGGGGTCTAACTTTCGCTCCTGACATTGTCACTAACAACTGACTATATATGACTAACGGAGAGTAAACACTGTCATTGCAACCTAAGACAAGAGTCTACTACCTCCACCCCTTACTCACCGTTACCACATTCTTTTAGTTCAAACTTTTTCCGCATCGAAAGTTAATGTTGATGTGTAGTAAGCTATATGGGGTGGGATCCTTACTTCTACTTGCTACCATTGAATTGTCTTTAGTAGACTATGTACATGTATAGAGAGAGATTGGAAGCTACTACTGGGATGTACATATAGGGTCTTTCAATATCAAAACTAACTCACTGGCATTATCAAACTCATAGATTCATGGCCATGTGAACATAAGCTCTCCATACATCCCTATCCTAAGCTAATGTTGTAAATTCCTGTGTTAATAATTCTAGTGCCCCACTACTATATAAAGTCCTAACATTTCATGTTCCTAGAAACATGTCCCTATGTTTAAGACTTCGTCATGGATTCCCTGAAGTAGTCTCCGGTCGGAGATCAGACTATTTTACTGGAAAATTTTACCCCAATGGATCCCATGTCTGTGTTATTTGACAGTTATATTTTAAGGTGAAAGATCATCACTCTTTCGACCAGTGTATTTTTTTTTTTCATCTGGCTTATCATTACAGCTGGGATTTTTATGTAGTATCAATTGGAAAATATGTTCATAGTTTAATATGGGAAATAACATTATGAGATTATTAATTCGTAAATTAATGAGTCATATTTTATGTTTTTTAAATAGGGGAACTAGTTTTCAAGAGAACCATCTCTCTAATCTTCATCCGACATTATGACTAACAGATGGCAACATTATTGATGGAGTTCCAACGAAAATCCGGTAGTCATAATGTCGGATGAAGATGAGAGAGAGAGTTCTCTTGAAAATTAGTTCCCGTGTTTAAAAAAACATAAAATATGCGGTAAGATGTAAAAAATGACTCATTAATTTATGGAAAATATGTACATAAATATGTAGTGAAAATTGGGGAATTATGTAGAAAAATATGTAATGTAAAATATTTAATGGCAATTTTTTAACATTATGCTCAAAAGATATTCATATATTAACAGTACATTTTTGAGTAAAGTGAACAATTATTATTTAAACAAGATATAACCTAGAAACCACATTATATTAATCTAATTTTGAAAATTAACTCCCAGTCCTATCAATCAAAAATATTATGAACAAACACAAATGTAAATGCAAATTCTCTCTAGGGTTAATGATAGTCGTTTGTTGGATAGAATGTTCTTGTAAGCAGAAAATGACCCCAACATCACATAATGTGACTGGGGCAAATTTTAGCAAAGGATTTTTCCTGGGGAAATGTCCTTGACACAATCTATAATATCCTCTTTTAGAATTTAAGATACACTGCAAAATGTTGAATATCCAAAATTTTCTTTTTAATTGTTTTTAATTTATTCCATGCACTACTCTTAGTTGTTAACTGCATCTTCCACAATACCAATATAGTCTTGAAGTGGAAGTCCTGAAGTTTCCAAACATGTTATGCTCTCCAGGAGCAGCTAAAGTTTCTCCTAATGTAGTAGACAGAACTTGCTCTTCAACACCTGCCAGTTATCTTAGGGCCGCATGCAAAGTCATTTGTCGCTTCTCAATTACTTCCAATCACTGGTGAGCTGAGTTTTCCATGACAATATTCATTGATCGAATTAGTGAGCTTTTTGTCTAATCAAGCATTTGTTATTTCCGTCAACGTTGGTAACAAAAATACTTGTTTTCAATGCTTTCCAAAGTATTTCTCTTTGTTTCTAACTTGTGTGAGGCATTATAGCAGACAGCTGTTGACTAATGGATATATTTGTTTCTAAATAAAATTTTAAAAACAAAAATACCTGTAATTACATGGTTACAAAGTAAGATACAATAATTAAAAAGAAGTAACGAGCAAATTTTTAGTGAATATGGACACTCTCAATTACGTAGGCCTACAGATATTTCTGTAATAAATTAAGGCTATTCTTTACAACCTGTGACACGACTTTTTTAATTCCTCCATAATATAATATTAATGAATATTATAATTGAAATAATTGTTAGAAAAAATGTAAAAATAATTGTAAATGTTGGGAAATAATTTGAAAAATGAAATCTTAAGAATAAAAATACACTTATACCTTCAGTTATATATTTTTAAATGTTTTAAAAATTGGGTAGTAGACATTCTAAATAGGAAAAAATCAGAAATACAATCATCACACAATAAATGAAAGTCCAATATTCAATATTAGATTTTGTGAGATACAGACAACTAGAATGTTATGGTCATATACGTAGGATGCTAGAGAAAAGATTACCCAGACAAGGAATGGAATGGATTCCACCTGGAAAAGGAAAGAGAGGTTGACCTAGATTTAAATGGATGGATGATATAAGAAGAAGTATGAGGGGGCTAGGTCTGGAAGAAATGGAATGAGAAGCTAGAGAAGAATGGAGAAAGAAGATACAAATTTAAAAAGCTTTGGGCATAGGAAGATGTTTTATTACACTGTAAACCTGTTTATAAATAAATAATAATAAAAATAGTAATACTTTCAAATAGTTATAACTTTTTTTCTTTAAGAATGGACATACAGAATAAAATAGAAAGCATTTTAACAATTAAAAAAAATTAACCTCACCGAGAATCGAACCTGTGACTTCTTGCTTATGAATCAAGCCACTAAGCACCGAGCTAAGCTTTCGCTGTCTTATCATGTTTAGAAAGAATACTCTTCAAAGGAAGAAGGGAAACGTATTGTAGCTCTACTGTGCAATTATTTTACTTGTGTGAATCGCACGTTACAACTTGAAATATTCGAGATCAAGAGTCAGCCCATTCTTTTTGTCGCTAAGTGTACATCCAGAAGAACAAGGATAGAATCGTTAATTTTTAATTTAAATTCCTGGTGAGAGAGATTTGATATGCAAGTTCTTTGAACTACAAAAAGATGGAATAGGAGTTGACATCCAGTGCTGACAGTGTAAAAATCAACAGTCTGGACAAGCTGGAAGGTAAAACAGAAGATTGTTTTGAAACATGTCCTACAAGAACTCAACTTCTATGAGGTAAGATGAAAACAGACTCATCTTATTTATTAAGGGACAACTTTACTTTGTGGACAAGTGGGATTATTTTATGTGCTGACAGGTCTACCTAGACCTGCTCCATTGTAAACCAGAGAGACAAATGAAGACTGAATTCTCATTTCCCAGAGCTGTGCTTCGTTAGTTGCTTCAGTGCTTAGTAGGAGATAGAAAGGGAGATTGACTAGCCAAGGAGATAGGAGTTTGGAAATTAGATGGAGACAGAACATAGGCTGCTTTCAAGAACCACATATATGGTCTAACTAAAGAGTTGTTCTTCTTCCAGACAACAAAGAGTTAAGATTAAATTAAAATACTTCATATTTCACCTCATATGCAGTTTCAAAGCAATGGCAGCTTCATCTTCAGTAATATCTCGTCAACTCATTACTGAAGATGAAGCTGCCAATGCTTTGAAACTGCAGTATAATTAGAAGACTGGATATGAGGTGAGGTATGAAGTATTTTAATTTAAGAATCAAATGAATCGTGAATTCTTCTTACCTCATACTTCTATGTTTTTTTTAAATACAGCACCGCAGTATCGGCGATCGTCACCATCATCAGCTGTTTTCACGACTGTCAATTTTTTCTTTTGCCGGTAATTATCCAAACTGCCATCTGGTGAAAACAGCTGATGATAGTGACGATGGTCACTGATACTGCGGTGCTGTGTTTAAAAAAACATAGAAGTATGAGGTAAGAAGAATTCATGATTCATTTGATACTTATCAATAAAACCTCATAATGTTAAAAATTCCCAAATTTATTATATTAAAATATTTTAATTTAATCTTAAATTAAACCTCATAGTGATTTTTCCTATAAAAGTTCAACAAAGAGTTCCCTTTTAATCAATTCTTATGACAAATAAAGATACTTTCTTCCCATAGCCTACAAAGATTTTATTATTCCTGGATTTAACCTTTTAAATTTCCCTTGATTCCTTATAATAGCATTATTTTTATGCAATTTCAGGAAAGATGCTGACAAATTGGAGAAAGTGAAGTCATTGCGGGAAGCTTCAAAGAGAGTGACGCTAGGACCAGAAAATCTACCATCTATCTGCTTCTACACACTACTCAACTCTGCTGGAGTGTGAGTTCATTTTGGCTTTTTATCTTTCTGCCATGAAGTCTATAGTTACATTTTCTGTTCCATAATTGGACAATGTTATGCATCAACCGGCTAAGTGCCTTTTTTTTTAAATTATATTTTGATGCCGTCTGTTGCACTTGCTTATGAAGTAAGTGTATGCATACTTTTAGTGCCAAATCTTTAAATATAACATCATTAAAGAAAAATGTAAACACCATTATTCCTTAATAGTGAGTGGAGAACATATTTTAATCGACTCACCTCAATACATTTTCAAACTTCTTTGATACCGACGGTTTCAGACAAAATCATGTCCTTCTTCAGTCATGGCTTCCACATGACTGAAGAAGGACATGATTTTGTCTGAAACCGTCGGTATCAAAGAAGTTTGAAAATGTATGAGGTGAGTCGATTAAAATATGTTCTCCACTCACTATTAATGATATAACCTCATAATGTTTACTTCCCAATATTAATTTAAATATAACCATCATTCCTATCAGACATTACATGTTTTGCAACAAACAACTATGAAACCAGATCTTCATAAATGCTAATCTACATTTTGCATCATACAGCTAAGTGCCAAATGTTCCTGATCTTAGATTGTTGATGCATAACTATCAATCAAGGAAAATAATTTGCAATATCCAGTAGTGTTAGTTTGGTGCTACAATAAATATAGAAGATTGATAAGAATTAAATGAATCGTGATTTCTTCTTATCTTATACTTCTATGTTTTTTTAAACACATGTTTTTAAAAAAAACAGATGTATGAGGTAAGAAGAAATCACGATTCATTTAATTGTTATGATTTAAACCTCTTAATGTTAAAAGTTCCCAAATTTATTATATAAAAATAGAAGATTGACTTAAAATTTAAACGTCTTTTTCTCGAAACTTACATAATGATGCATAGCTGGTTGATGCATAACACCGTCCAGTTATAAAGTATCCATACGCTAAAGTACAGTTGGTTAAGGTAGTGTGTTACAAGGTGGAAGGTCAGAGGTTCGAGTCTGGTGGGATCAGGATTTTTAAATTGGCCTAAACCTTGTGGCAGCACTATGGCTCTGTAGTTGACTCAGTCTCTAACAGAAATGAGAACCAGATGCTTGTTTTGGGGGTAAATGTGGCCATCATGCAAGCCTGATAAGCTGGCTAACATCCTGCGCCGATTGTCTAGAAAGATGGGAACCTTAACCCCTTACTAAGGCTTGTAGTGGGATCACTTCAATTTTACCTGACCATTTCATTACAACTATTTCTTATTGATTATGTTGATTTTGTTTATTATGACTTAACTGATATGAGAATAAAATTAGGACGAAGACTGCAAAGAGCCCATAATGCTTATGCATGTTACATATACATATCATCATCATCCTGCCAGGTATTAGTCCTAGAAGAATTGTTACGGCCTGAGAAAGCGGTTTTCGTGCCACCTTTTCATAGGTCGACCATTTCCCATTTGAACAGTAGTTCATTATTGCCTTGGGGATCCTGGATCTAGCCATTTTTGAGACATGTTCCTTCCAGTTTAGCTGATATCTGGAGATGTAGTCCAGTAATGGTGACATATTAAGTTCTTGAAGAATTTCTACATTTTTCTTTCGATCCCATTTGGTGTAGCCAGCTGTTCGGCGCATAAATTTCATCTCACAAGCTGTTTGTTAGTCTGCTTTCATCTCTCATCCTTATAGTCCACGCTTCATTCCCATAACATAGGACTGGTCGAGCCATTATTTGATAAAGACAAGTACGAGTTGATTTTTGCACTAATGAAGGTTTTAAAACTCTATTAATGATTCCCATTGATTTGTTGAATTTCACAATTTTGTCTGGTAAATCTAAATTTTCAACAAAAGAGAGTACGCCATAGCATAGTGGTTAAGGCACTGCGCTACAAGCCGGAAGGTCGAGGGTTCAAGTCCCGGTGGGATCAGGATTTTTAAACTGACCCAAAACCTTCTGGCGGCACTATGGCGCTGGGGTCGACTCAGCGTTGCAATGTATAACCTTTAATGCGGCAGCACCATACCTTTGCCATGTTTACAGCAAAGAATGTAAGTGAATAACACTCTTTGACTTAAGGCAAGGAGGCTGATAAGGAAACAAATGAGATAATACAGGTAAAGTGGTGATGAAGTAGACAAAGTGTGGTATAAAAAAGCAAAGACAATATATCTTTCACTTGCGTTCCAATCGGAGTCAAGACAATATTTCAAATGCTGGAGTTATTTGGCTAATTTATGGAAGTTGTATATGTAACAGTAAAGTGTTCCCACTACAGGCCTCAGGAGGCTCTTGGGGTAGTAGAAGGTTAAGGCTCCCACTTTTTCTAGACAATCGACATTTTATGTCAGCCCTGCGTGACTGCCGCCTTTACCCCCAGAACAAGCGTCTGGTACTCATTTCAGTTAGCCAATGGAAGGAGCGAAGGACAGCTCTTCAAGACGACGGAACAACGGTCGTGATGATACAGAGGATGGAACAGAAACTATGTTCCGAAACTAGTTTATAGTCAAATAAAGAAGAACAATATGAGGTGAGTGATAAAAATTCTACCTTAATGAATATACCTCATAGTGAGAATTCCTAAAATAAGTAATAACTCTAGTTGTACCTCTACATTGAACATCTACTATTCCTCATTTTTTCTTGTTTCTCTCTCTTTTGTCAAGGACTGCCTAACTCATAAAGAGTTAAAAAAGTATTAACTCACTGAATGTTTCCTTAGACAGTATAATATATAACCAAATTATAGGCATATTTTTTATTATTATCAAGCAAATAATTTAATCAAGTTCTAGATTATTGTTGTTATATTTTGATCTTTCCTAATATTGTGTAGAGATTACATGGCATTATTTTAATTTTTAAGTAATTCATAATTGTTAATCTATATAATTTAATCTTGGTGAAGTGGAAAAGAAGACCTCATGGTCTTAATTCCTACACATAAAATAAACCATTACTATTATTATTTCTTTTTTGTTATTGTAAGAAACAAGTTTTACTACATATTCTAAATGTTATGGAAAAATTATTAAATTAATTATTTAATATTTTTAAAAACTAACACTTAGCACTTTAAGGTTTCTTTAATAATACTATAAATTGGAAAATTTACACCTGACATCATAATTTGTAGCATTCTGAAACATGTTCTCAACAATTGTACAAATGATGAGATGAAGTGTCAATTTTCCAATTCATAATATTATTAATTTTTTTTATTTATTTTCCCAGTGTTAGAGATTTCTCTCTGGCTTTCCAGTACAAACTTGTTAGCACATTAATGATTTACTTATTTAAATTAATATTCAATTTTGTTCATGTTTTATTAGGGTTACAAGTGCTGAAATTGCAGAAGACTCAAGTTTGCTGGCTGTAGGATTCACAGACTGCATTGTCAAAGTGTGGACCCTTGTACCTCAGAAACTGCGTTCAATGAAATCAGCAGAACAATTACAAGACATTGACAGAGAAGCTGATGATGTTCTTGTTAGGATGATGGATGACAGATCTGCTGAAACGTGTAGAGTGCTTCATGGCCATAATGGACCAGTATATCGTGTTGCATTTAGTCCTGATCGAACACTATTATTATCGTGTTCTGAAGATACTACAATCAGACTTTGGAGTCTACAAACTTGGACATGCCTTGTCTGCTATAAAGGACATATCTTTCCTGTATGGGATGTGAGATTTGCACCACATGGATATTATTTTGCAACTGCAGGCCATGATAAGACAGCTAGGCTATGGACTACGGATCAACATCAGCCTCTACGGATATTTGCTGGTCACTTCTCTGATGTTGATGTAAGAAAATTTTTTTTTTATAAATTTTAAAATATTCTAATGCATATGTGTTTTAATGCCATTCACTGCACTATCATGCTTTGGTTTCCATGCTAGGCAGATACAAAGATTAAAAGAAAAAAATTAATGATTTAAATCAGTCTATCCTGACATGATATCACATTTTCCAATGTTGTGTATAATTTTTTATTGCAGTGTGTACAGTTTCATCCAAATTCGAACTATGTGGCAACAGGATCAAGTGACAGAACTGTAAGACTTTGGGATTGTGTAAGTGGCAATCATGTACGTCTCATGACTGGTCACAAAGCTCCTATTTACTCTCTTTGTTTCTCTGTGGAAGGAAGATTCTTAGCCTCTGCTGGAGCTGATTCTAGAGTTCTCCTATGGGACCTTGCACATGGGCATTTATTAGCTGATCTTTCTGGTCATAAAGCACCTATACATGCACTAGCCTTTAGTCGTGATGGCAACATACTTACATCAGGTAATTCCACACTTTTGATACATCCTCTTGGAAATAAACCCAATATTTAAATGTTTAATAAATTAATGAGTCATTTTAACATCCTACCTCATATTTCATGTTTTATCGAACACGGTAACTATAGTTTTCAAATGATCTTGTCATTCATTTTCAACCGCCATTAATGAAATATGAGGTAAGATGTTAAAATGACTCATTAATTTATTAATTAAGAACCTCATAATGTGTTTCCCAATTTTAACTTTGAAATTTAAATGTTTCCATATTTCCAGTTAGAAATTAACTTTCAATGCAAGTTGTAATTGTGGTACTAGCAGCCAAAGTGTTGAACGTTTTATCTTTGATTGACCTTTGTTTGTCTTCTAAATAATACCAGCTGTTTAAGTGAACCACCCATTACAGAAGTGCTTTTAACAGAAAAGAACTACAACGTTTTTAATGGCTTTATAAATAAGGTTCATAAAAAAATTAATTTTAAATAAAATTATATAATATATCACAACTTTGACACAAACTATGACCCTAATATACCTTAGGTGAAATAGAGTTTATAAATTTTGAATAATCTTCTTCTTCTTCCTTCCAAGTATTAGGCCAAGGCCTGTTACGATCCTATAGAAAATTTTCCCTTATGGGAAATTCTCGTATAAGACTTGAAAGCATAATAATAGTCCCTTCGATTGGTTGCTGGCCAAAGGAAGGCAAGACCAGTGATGGGGCTGCCATCTTATAGCCTCTGGTCAGGCTTTTCTGGAGAAGAAAAGAAAATAAAGGAAAGACGAAATGGAAAAAAGGAAGGACTCCCCAGCCCTCGGATGCCCTAATAGCGTTGGGGTCAAAAAAACAAGAGTTAACCAAGAGAGGTTAGATAGTAAAGTTAAAAGAGTGCAAAACACAAGTAAGTGGAAGAAATGTTTTGCACAGCTTGGGCACCTTGTGGTCGCCATCCACATATCCCCTAGATGAGGACCCCTGAGGGGAATTTTGAATAATAAATAATAATAATAATAATAGAGGGAGGAGAAAAAAAGGAATACAAACTATATCTCTTCCAAGCTAAGTTCCAGCTGTAATGTAAACAAACCAGATGTATGACTGCATTTTCATTGATCGAATAATGGTTTTACCTTTAAGTGTGTAAGAAAATGTAGTTCGCTCTCTAAAACTTGAAATAAAGGAAATAAAAAATATGTTATTTAGTCTACATAAGTTATATGGGAGAATCTTAAAACACATAATTACAGTTTTAATACATTAAATAAGCTTCTTCTTTTTTTTTTTTCTTACGGATGCACAATGCAGAATATGTTGGAATTTCAGTTGCTCCAAGATTTCTGTAGAATTTCTTAAACATTAAAAGGCAGAGAGAAACAAATTATTTTGAATATTTTCAAACAGTTTAGTGAAAAATATCCCACATTAACCATTGAACTAAAACTCCATGGTGTGACAGGCTTAGAAGGCCCTTGACCTACCAGCTGGCTGCTTGCCTCACATCTACATTGTTAATCACAGAATTAGATGATCATCCTGCCAGTATAGGGGTGACATGTGGTCAGCATGTCAGATCCCCAGCTGTTATAGCTGGTTTTCTCAACCTGGAATCGCTACTTATTGCAGCTACCCAAATTTCTCATGATGCTGGGTGGGCCCCGGTCCCACACTGGCCGAAAATCCATGAGAAAATTTCTTCCCCCTGGAGACTCGAACTAGCACGAGTCATGTAGCTCTGCAACAACCACTTGGCTAGGTGCAGAACCATTAATGATTGAGGATATGGTGAAAATAACAGCAGAATTTACACATGAGTCAGCATGGAACATAAATTTGGCTCATAATGAAATTGTAGTAAAAGGCTGCAAATAGAATGGACCAGATAAGAAACGAGGATATCCGTGAAGAACTGCAGATCTACTCCATAAAAGAAAATATATTTAACAACAAGATACAGTGGAAAGAACATGTAGAAAGAATGGAAGAAAGTAGATTACCAAATAAAATCTTCCATTATTTTCCAAGAGGAAGAAGAGATGTCGGACGTCCTCGGAAGAGATGGTCTTAGATCTATTAGTGAAGACGGAACAGGCAACTCTTGCCTACACCAGGAAGTGAAGAAGAAGAAGATGAAATTGTACTGGTAAATGAAGGTTATCTATTGACATCATGGAAAAAGTATAAATGTCTAATTAGTTAGGCCCATATATAATTTTTTGCCATTAAATAAATAAGAAATGGAGGAAGTTCCTGATTATTGGTATCATTTTATGTTGTATTCAGTCTTATTTCCCATAAAATATGTGTTACCTAAGAACAATCTATCATACACAACTCAGTCACATGGCGGTTGAAAGTAGTTCTGTGGTTACCCCAATAGACAGACTCGCCAAAGTAATATCTTATGCAAGTTTGTTTACATTACAACTGGAACTTAGCTTGGAATTAGTAAGTCAAATTAGCAATTATATGTCAATTCACAATGAGGAATGGATGCAAAATACTGTAAGAGATAAATGTAAATCTGAGTCATTGACTGATAGTAATTAAAACTTCATAGTGTTACTACCTAAAAATGTGAAAAATTAAATGAAATTACAGTATGAGTAGAGTACAAATTGATCTTTTATAGGAAAAAATCACTAAGAGGTTTAATTTAAGATTAAATTAAAATGCTTCATACCTTACCTCATATCAGACAAGAGGACAAATTGTTTATTACAATTTCATATCACTAAAGACTAGATAAAAAGTAAACCCATAAAAAAAAACAAAGAAATGGCGTGTGTGAAGTGGTTTTTCAATATTTAAAACAGAAATCAGAGTAATCTGAAGTAGTCTTCACCTTATCTCACTCAAGATCCTGTTTTGTAGCAAATGATATAATCTCTGTATTAATACGTAAAGAAAAATCTATATACCCCTTTTAAGCACATTGCTCGCACGGAGGAGTGTGATATTTGGCATAATTAAAGTTCATATAGAGAAGGAGTGCAGAAAAATAAAATGTATGTATAATATGTGTTACCTCAGGGGTCTCCATCTAGGGGATATGTGGATGGCGATCACAAGGTGCTCAAACTGAGCAAAACATTGCTTCCACTTACTTGTGTTTTACTCCTTACTTTTATCTTTAACCGATCTGGTATTTCTTCCTTTTCTAGTACCAGATCCCTCTTTTTACTTTCCTATCCAGTCTCCCTTGCCTGACCTCTTGTTTTCCTCGACCTTGATGGTATTAGAGTATTCTAGGCTGAAGGGTTCATTTCTGTCTTTCCTATATCTCTTTCTTTTAACCTCGTGGACACTCACCTTGAATGTCCACATAAGCTGCATGTTCAAATGCAGCCCCTTTGCAACTTATAGCATAAGTATACAATGGATTTGTGTCATCACCTATGGCTGGATACACATAATAAAGAAGGAAAACAAAATAAATTGTCTAAGGAATTTATGTGTAATATTCATTCATTTGTTTATGTTCATACTGAAAGTGCATTGTTGCAAAAAGAACATAGTGCAGCAGCAATGTAAATTGACTTACTCTCGCATATTTATTATCAGTGATTTAAAAAAAGTGAGTTAATTTTATTATCTAAATTTAAATTAAACCGTGTCAATCTTGGTTTCAGTAATTTCATTACAAATATTTCTATATTTAAAAATTCGCACCTACTTCCATTATGCCTAGACATAGAACATTGACGGGTCGGAGTGAGAGACAAAGAAGAAGGGATATATATTCCCGTACATATAATAGGACAAATGCATATTTAAATAATTTTTTTTTAAATATGGCCACTATACCACATATTTCCTATCTTTCATATTTTTAAAATAAATTGAAAATTAATGCATAATGACGTATTTGTGACAAACTTAAAAATGTAATGAATTGTGGTTGAATTTTGACCACTGGGCGACCACTATTTCTTGATTTTTATGCAGACTAGTTTTGTTACTTCTGTGCAACATTCTCAATACATTACAATATAAGTTGTAGTGTATCAAGAATGTTGCACAGAAACGGCGAAACTAGTCTGCATAAAAATCAACAAATATGAGATGAGTCAAAATATACAACTTATTAATAATTAAAAGAAATCTCATAGTTATTTAACTTTCACAGGGAAAGAACACTATGATGTTTAATTTTAGAATTAAATTAATGTTTTTATTACCTCACCTCATATCCTTTTTCTTCTATACTGCAGTTTCAGAGCTTATCTCCATCGTCAGTAGCCTCTGGTCGACCGGTGTTATGTCGTTTCTTGGCGGTTTTCTTCTTACTTACTGGAAGTAAGACCCGAGGCTACTGACGATGGAGATAAGCTCCGAAACTGCAGTATAGAAGAAAAAAGGATATGAGGTGAGGTAATAAAAAACATTAATTTAATTCTTGAACCTCATAGTGTTATTTCCTATATATATTTAATTGATATAATTATATTTATCTTTTTGTTTTAAGTAAAAATTTAGAATTGTAAATTACAGTCTTTCAGAAAATGTAATATTTGTGTGAATTATGTTACCAGGTTCCCTTGACTGTTCGGTAAAACTTTGGGATTTCTCAAGACTAGCAGAAGAGATGGTTTTGGAAGATGTGAATGTTTCTCATAATCCAGATATCAAGAAAAGTGATGGCTATTTACTTCGCTCTTATGGCACTAAAAATTCTGCACTACTGCATCTACATTTCACTCGTCGTAATGTTCTCCTTGCTGTAGGGATGTATGAGGGATCATGACTACAAGATACAGTTTTTTAAATGATCTGCCTATCTTCTGAGAATACCATGTGATGATGCTATTAAAAGAAGCTTCACAAAGACTGAACATAAGTTATTTCAGGTGGAACTTTCACAGCAAAGCCTAATACAAATATTTTCCAAAAGGAATTATTTAGTCATCCAAAACATGCTCATTATGGTATGCTGTATTTACCTATAGTTCATATGGGTGAGGATGTGCATTGACGCACAAAATATGTTCTACTTAAACTAGGGTTCATTCAATGATGATTAATTATTTCTTTATGACCATAGCTAAAGCAATGCATAAAAAGTATCATTTATGTCTAATCTATTCCTTTTGAAAATAATTGAATATGATTGTGTCTTTTTATATTCAGCAGTATTTTTCAGCTCTTTATTAGAACTATAGCTTCATTAAAAAAAAATTATTTCTTACTCATTTTCTGTTTTGTATATGAAATTACATTCTAACCTCTTATAAATGGGCTTCCAATAAAATATTGACATGCTCCACGCATTCCTGTAATTAGATTATGTCTATTTGTATGTCACATTGAAATTCAACCATGAAATGAGCAATTTAAACACTCATGTGCACGTATATATATATATATATATATATATATATATATATGTTATAATTAAATGTTTAACATTGAGCAATGCAAGCTTAATATGGTATGATAAGAAAAATAAATGCCTGGACGGGATTCGAACCCAGACTCAGATATCCGGGTTCGAATCCCGTCCAGGCATTTATTTTTCTTATCATACCATATATATATATATATATATATATATATATATATTTAATATTGTAGATTTTTGCAGATATAAGTATGATTAAGAAATTTTTTTTGGGTTTTCTGCATCATGGATTCAAGATTGGCCCCTTGATAATGGCATGTACAATCATGTCGGAATCCATGATGTGGAAAACCCAAGAAAACTATCTTAATCATATATATTTACATACATACAGCAGTTTCTTCTAAATAATTTTCTTTAACGGATATTATGATTTGATTTTAGCCCTGTGTTCCATAGAGGAATAAAAAGAGATATTTTTATATAATAAATTTGGGAATTTTTTACATTATGAGGTTTTATTAATAAGAATTAAATGAATCGTGAATTCTTCTTACCTCATACTTCTATGTTTTTTTATACACAGCACTGCAGTATCAGCGACCATTGTCACCATCCTCAGAGTCATGAAAACAGCTGAGGATGGTGACAATGGTCGCTGATACTGCAGTGCTGTGTTTGAAAAAACATGGAAGTATGAGGTAAGAAGAATTCACAACTCATTTATTCTTAATAAAAAGAGGTATGTTCATAAGATAATGTGTTTTGATTGGTTGCTCCTCAAATATTATTGTAATTTGTATATTTGAACATTTACTGAACCATAGTACTAGAATAAAATGTTTACATCCTTCAGCTTTTAAATTGCTTTAACCATTTCTCCCTAACTCTCCATAATTTTTCTCAATGTACCTAAACAAATAAAGCAGTTTATAAAATTATTTCAAGAAAAGTTGAAAAAAACCCAATGCAAAATACAATAGAAGATTACAAGAATTACGGTCATAACTAGCTCTATGGTAATAACTAGCAATAAACAAATTGATGAACAATAACTCAAAACAAAACCTCTAATAATAAAGTGATTGCCTGAAATCCACAAAATCGATACTCAAATGAGACCAATAGTAAACTGCATAAATGCTCCTAGCTAAGAACTATCAAAATTAATTCACTAGAAAATTGAAATACAATAAAATAAAATAAACTCTTGAATTAGCAGACAAACTTCAAATATATAAAATAAACACAAAAATGATGCCTTTCAACATAAAAAATCCTATTCACCAATATCCCAACAAATGAAACAATGGATATACTATAAAAACTAATAAAGAGTGATCTTGACAAAAACTACTTTATAAACCAATTAAACAAAATAATAAAAAGAACAGCATACCAAAAATAAATCCAATTCAACAATGAACTCTTTAAAATAAATTCTTTTCACCTTGCTTCGTATCCCAAACTCTTTGTCCAAGAAGATGGAATTTCAGTTGGATGCCTAACCTCTGGAATTCTAGCAGAAATATGTTGTTTTCTAATGGCAAGATTTGATGCTCAAGTCATTTTCTCTCTGGCTTCCCAGTACAAGCAAACAAGGTCCTTAGAGTGTTGTGCAGTTGGATTTAAAGCTGGACAGACTAGAAGGTGGTGTTTGTCCATGATCAGGTCCAAGCAGAAATATTTTTACAAGAATTGGAGAACAAGCATTTTGAAAAGTTAATAAACAATTTTAACATAATAATAATTGTAATATATGTTGATGACATAATTTATGAAAACAGAAAAAAAATAAATAAATTGCATAGCAATTAAATATTATGCATGCAAAAATAAAATTCACTGAAAAAATAGAAATCAATAATATAGTAAACTAACTTTATCTAACAGTATAAAAAAACTTGAACACGAAAAAGTTTGTAATAAGCCTTAAAAGCCATACGTCATCATCAATCGCTCAACAGTCCCATGTGAGCCTTGGCTGCCTTCAGAAGCTTATGCCAGACTTCCCTGTCGTGAAAAAATCTGTCCAGCATACTGTGCTTCTACTGGTTTTCTGACGATCATATTTTTACGGGATAGGAGTGTCAACCCTATGCCCAACCCCTAGCTACTCTACACTTATATAAATAGTAACTCCAACATACTTATCAACAAAATATTAGCACATAAAAGTGTTTAATAAATAGGATGTTAAAACTGCCCTTAAATAAGGACAATTACATCAAAGAATTTAAGTACAGTATATTAAGAACGTCACAAATAAATAGCTTCATGAACAAATTATAGACAATTTCATAAATTAATTATGGGAAATAACATTATGAAACTTTCAAGTTAATAACTAATAAATAGTGAGTTGTGAAATCTAACCTCATAAACTCTATGATTTTTCAAGAAATTCAATACCACATTAGCACTGATAAATAAATTTAGCCTGGACTATTTAACTCATGCCACAAATGCTAGTCAATGACCAATCACGTTTCAATGAATTTTGTTTTACAACCAATGACAGTCGTGTTTCACCTCGCTCTTTATCAATTTCTCTTTATCAGCTCCTGCTTTTGTGATAAAGAAAGCTCCTCCTTTTTAATGTTCTGAACAGGTCAAAGCATTATTTTTCTCCACCAAATACATTGAATATAGCAAATAATGAAAAGATTCCTTGATTTTACTGAGTTGTTTACTAAAAAAATTAATGAATAACCCGTAATGTTGATTATGATATATAGTTTGATGTGTTTCATTATTTCTCCACTTGGGTGCACTCTTACAATATTGCGATCTTATTTGGCAATAAATAATATGATCAAGCAGCAGTGAATGAACATAACCTCACATTTCTGATTTGTTTCAAACATTGCTGTTTACATTAAATATATAAATATTTTAAAAAACTATAATTAAACAATGATTTGTGAGTAAACAGCTTAATTTTATTCGTTAAATAGTCCTAACAAATGCCACTCTTGATTTCCAAATTCTCTAGATAAATTGGAAATCACTCGTGGCATTACTTATGATAATCTGCTAATAACTAATAAGAAAGCTAACACCCCAGATAGTAAAAATTCTGGAATTTATCATATTAGTTCCAAAGACTACAATAAAGTGTATATATAGGAAAAATAAAAGGAATTTTAGACACTCGCACAAAAGAACAATTTAGAAATATTAAAAATGGTGAAATTGAAAAATCAGCAATTGGAGCTCATAGTTTGCTAGAGAGTCATAAAATTTAAAAAAGAAGCTAAACTTTTGAAATATTTACAAAACCCTTGGTTTTGACAGTTTGGGAAAAGATATACATTCAGAAGAACAAATTTAGATCCGTGAATTTTGAAATTCCTGGCGACCAAGGTTTGATCTCAAAGTTCATCAAATCAACACCAGATGGCAACTTTAAAGATGAAGGTGTAAACCAAAATTTAACAGTCGTAAAGATGGCTGAAGATAAGATGCCTCTTGAAACTGCAGTCACGTGCTTGAAGATCACAGGGTTTATGAGGTGAGATTTTATGACTCACTGTATATCACTTATTAAATTATAGACAAACTTGTAAAAAAACAATGTACTTAACATAAACAAGCTGGAAAAAGAATCTGAAATAAATAACAATATGATTTTAAATGAGACACACCCAATACATACAACATCATTATATGAACTCCAGCCATGAAAGCCCAAGTAAAAAAATCAAATAATTTATAATAAACATGATTAAATTATTATAAATCAATGGTAAAGAGAAAAATTTTTGCCTGAACCAGGAATCGAACCCCGAACCTTTAGCTTTTGTGCTAATGCGCTGTCCAATGAAGCCTGGATTAGCTCAGTGGACAGAACATTAGCACGGAAAGCTAAAGGTTCAATTCCCGGTTCAGGCAAAAATTGTTCTCTTTACCTTGATTTATAACAATTTAATCGTGTTCATTAATTTACTTATTTCTATCATAATAATAGCTTTAGCTTCTCAATATTAATTTAATAAATAATGCTATAGCTGTGTGGAGTCCCTTCATGTCTTCTTCAGGTAGAAGCCATTCATTGTGTATTTGTGAATGATGATTCATTGCATTTTGAATGTGGGACCAGTAGAGTAAGGTAAAGGAAGGATTTCTGCTTGGATGGGAATGAAGCCTGGATTAGCTCAGTGGACAGAGCATTAGCACAGAAAGCTAAAGGTTCGGGGTTTGATTCCTGGTTCAAGCAAACATTTTTCTCTTTACCATTGATTTATAATAATTTAATCGTGTTCATTCATTTACTTATTTCTATCATAATAATAGCTTTAGCTTCTCAATATTAATTTAATTTATAATAATATAAAATTTTTTCAGAAAGATAATATGATTCAAATAAAAAAAAATTGCTCTTGTTTAATTAAACATACAATTCTAAGTATGCTGTTGCATTCATAGTACTGATGCAAGCAAAATATATCAAATGAATATTTTTTTTTTACAAATGCCCCAGGTTTGTCTTTTGATATTCCTGGTTTCTCTCCTGGCATGGCATAATTGTAACCCACTTCTGAGGTTGGGGCGCCTGGAAGGTGGGGTTATGTTGCCCCAATGATATGATGGGTGATGATGATGACGATAGTGGTGCGCCAGGAGAGTCCCTAATCCTAAACTTAACCTAAGATGAATATGAGTGATTATGATTGCAATGGCCATATGATTTCGGGGACTGTTTGGGCCTTAAAGTTTTCCTGACATTTATCTTACAGGTGAGGAAAAACCCCGATAAAAACCTCACCCAGAAAAACTGCCCCGACTGGGGAGCGAACCCAGGCCCGCTGCGTGACAAGGCAGCATGCTACCCCGAGACCACAGCGGTATTTGAGTTTGTATTCTTTAACATTCTTACCTCATATGTTTATTCTGTTGTATGATCGTTTCAAAGCTAAAGCTGAGTTTGTGAACAAGCTGAAGATGGGAGCAATAGCTTTGAAACGATCGTCCAACAGAATAAACATATGAGGTAAGAATGTTAAAGAATACAAACTCAAATATTAAATTAAACCTCATAATGTAACTTCCTAATGATTTTAAAATATCAAATGAAATTGGAATTGAAAATGTTAAATTAATTATTATATTGTAAGGTGACAATACTCAAGTCCAAGCTAGAACCAAAGGATTAATTATCACAAGAACTCTTCATGCCCATAACTGCTTCTTGTGTATTACTGCCTCTAAGTTTCTACACTTACAGAAACATCAACTTACACATCCATGAAACATTATCAGTTTTATGATTTGCTATATATAAAGCATTCCAACAATGCATAAAAGTAATCTGGACTATATTATTGAAGATAATGGCATACCGGTATCGAATTACCAAACTAAGGGTCGTATGCAAATACATTACTCTCTACTCAAATTACTTCCAATCACTGGTGAGCTGAGATCGAATTAACGGCCACCTTAACCGGTCATGCATGAATGTTGACGTTTTCATAATATTGGCAACGAATTACCCAGAATTCTCAGCGATAAAACCACTTCCGTTATTTTCGTCTGCTATAGAGGAATGCATTTATGCTTGCATCCCGCAAATACCGTATACAAACACGTCTGCGACGCACAATATTACGCCGATTCTCCTGTTCTTCCAGTTGAATTCTTTGGTAGACTCTATCAAATTCCTCTTCTCCACGTATACCGAAAACATGATCGAAGTCTTCAAGGTCCGACATCTTGGATAAGTTTCAAACTACATCGGTTACCATCGGTTCCCTTCGGGATTTTCACATAAGTTTATATCTTGAGCTACGATCTTAAGGTACCTTGTCAGGTAGCTTACAATTATTACCGCGTGAATAGATTTCTGAGTAAGAAAAATGTGTTTGAATAAAACTTTATCAGCAGAGAACGCCTTTTACTGTCTAATGCATTCAAACATTCGACCCTAAGTAATTAATCAGTACATATTACAGCTTATTAGAAGTAAAAAGTATGATAAAGTAGGTGTTGAATAGATTGCTTCAACTTCTCCATTAAAATTTGTTGGTTAAATCTTCTTCTTCTTCCTTTTATGTAATAGACCTAGTGGTTTGTTACGGGTTAAATCTTAATGTTTTAATAAAATGAGAAGAGTTGACATGTAGCACCAGTACCTGCTCCCTTTTAATTGGAGAGAAGGGATCCTTTAGCATAAATATGAAGCCATTCATTGTTTAGAAATTTGATGTTAAAAACGGGCTTCCAATATAAACCCGGACCGGCCTCATGGGGTTTCACCCGTCAGGCAGCGCTCTCTCCTCGTCCGCATTTCACTCTGCCAGCCGCTCGTCCTTGAACTAGTCAGTTTACTATCGTTCGACAAGATGAGACGTCAGCTGACATTAGTGCAGCGCATTTATATGTGTAAATGTTATTATAAATATGAATCAGCTCGTCGCGTTCGCGAGGAATTTATTCGGAACTTCCCTGGACAATTACCTCCTTCCAGATCGACAATCCACGATCTTGTGACTAAATTTGAGACTACTGGTTCAGTACAAAATAAGAAACACTCGCTCCCCAGATCTAACAGTGTGTGATTTTTATTTGTGGGGTAGCCTGAAAGACAAAGTGTACAAAACAAATCCGCACACATTGGAAGAACTGAAGAACAACATAAGAAATGAAATCAGAAACTTGACAGTGCCCGAACTACAGCGTGTCAATCTAAATGTGTTTACTCGGTATAATGCCTGTTTAATGCGGGAGGACAACATTTCCAGCATTTTCTATAAGGTAAGAAACAGTTCAAGGACGGGTGGCAGGCAGGGTGAATTGCGGGAGGAAGAGACAGCACTGCGTGCCGGGTGAAACTCCGTAAGGCCGGTCCGGTTTTATATTGGAAGCCCGTTAGTTTCTAATACCAATAGTTTTATAATTCATTTCATTTCTCTCCAAAGACACATATCAAATGTAGAATTCAACTTTAATTAGGGATGTAACATGCCAAGAGTCTCAAGCACACAACACAAAATTGTAAGTCATAACATATAACATTTTTTTTTTATCCCCACAACTTAACCTAATGTTAACATCCTAACTCAGCATGTATCATAATTAAAGATTAAATTAAAATGCTTCATACCTCACCTCATATCCAGTCTTCTAAGTAGATTGCAGTTTCAAAGCCTTGGCAGCTTCATCTTCAGTACTTTCTCGTCGACTGATGTTATGTTGATCAGAAGAACTACTTCTTCTTCCCTCTGTTGGTGGATCAATAAACCTCTGGATCCAGTCAGAATCCATGGGAATTTCGAAGTTCATAAATTTTTCTTTATTTTTTTTAATGTGATTTTTTTTTCCCCGAACCGTGAGTTTTTTTAGTTTTTCTATTTGTTTAATTAGACTAGCTTTTGATCAATTAGATGTTTTCAGACCAAGCATGAGCAGCTACTGCTGATTTTTCCACTTCACCATTTTATACATTTCTAAGATGTTCTTTCACCCTTATTTTCAAATTTCTGACTTGATTGAGAGGTTTATCAGTCCACCAACAGAGGGAAGAAGAAGTAGTTCTTCTGATCGACATAACATCAGTCAATGAGAAAGTACTGAAGATGAAGCTGCCAAGGCTTTGAAACTGCGGTCTACTTAGAAGACTGAATATGACGAGAGGTATGAAGCATTTTAATTTAATCTTAAATTAAACCTCATAGTGATTTTTTCCTATAAAAGTTCAATGCATCATAATTATTCATCAGGGCTGAAAATTACACAATTACATTTACAATCACAAATCACTTGGTCATGTAATTTGACTTGGGAAAACTAGGACATTCAAGATTTTGGATGAACCTGATGGGGACAAGGGGATATGATTCTGAAAATCATAACTGTCCTGGCCAATTGGGACTTCTGATCACCTTGTATTATGTAATTCAATTCTCTACTTTTTCTTTCTTAATATGTTTCAGGAAATTAATAATTATCAGGTGTATATAAATTGAAGTGTGGCACTTGTGACAATGTCTATATAGGACAAACTGGCAGACCTTTTATTCCTTGTATAAAGGAACATATGAGAGCATATAACAGAAATTTAGATAATTCAAAGTATGCTAACCACTTACTCCAATATGATCATTGTTTTGATTCAAATTTTAAAATGTTACATGTTTGTGACAAAGGAAAGAAGTTGGACCTTTTAGAAGTTGTAGAGATAAATAAATTGAAGAGTGGTAATAAGCTGTTAAATTCCCAACTAGATTTGAATGAATCACCTCTTTTAAATTTATAATAGAGATAGTAAAAAAAAATTGTTGCATAGTTACAATTGTTATGTACTATAATAACAAAATTCATTCATTTGTTATCATGTCTGAAAAGGTACTAAGTACCAAAACAGCTGTAACTAATTTATATTTTAATAAATATGAAAATCACATAAAACTTTAAGTTTTATATTTATTTAATTAAATTAATTAATATGGTATTGGCAATCTTTCCTATTTTTAATGTGTTATTTTAATTTATGTAATCAAAACCTATCCTCAGAAATATCACTTAATTTTTCAAATAGGCAAAAAAAAATACAAAAACACATTGACAACCAACAGTAATTTAATCATTAATTTTCAAAACAATAATTACATAATACTATAAATTTAGAACTCCTCACGATCTGAGTCATCAAAAGTAGTTTCTTTCTCCATCTCTCTGTAATCAGCTTCAAGAACTAATAGATCATGCCTTGCTTCTGTAAACTCCTGTTCTTCCATGCCTTCCCCTATATACCAATGAATAAATGCTCTTTTGTTATACATAAGGTTAAACTTATGATTAAGTCTACTCCATGCATCAACTATTGCTGTAGTATTAGACAACATGCAAACAGCACGATGAACTTTTGCTAGATCTCCAGAAGGAACCACACATGGTGGTTGATAATTTATTCCGACCTATAAGAAAAATTTTGATTACAAGAGAATAATTCAGTGTATATGTTTCTAAGAATTGTTATTTAGTGGATTCAACGTCATATTTTTCTGCTACAAGCTAATCAGGGGATGAACACCAATATCTTAATTTTGCAAGGCATTTAATTTTTATAATTTATTTTTTAATATTTATTTGGTGAGTTTAAAAGTGCTTATTTTAACTAAGGGAATTTTGCTACCTGAGGATACTTTTTACTGCCACATATCTCTGTGATGCAGGACTAGTATTATTGCCTCACTATGATGCTTAACAAGCGGCTCACTTTGTTTCCCTGCAGCTGTTATATGTTATTAAAATACAAAGATCTCGACTGCCGCAACTACCACGATGTTGCCACATTGCTATTCTTCCCACAGTTTCAATTAAAACTCGGAACGATGTGGAACATTCAATCCAGTTATAAAATTGTATACCATAATTAATGGTATAATTATTATCAGTGATTTATTGTGATATGTAGCTCGAATAATAATACAATATCTACATATTATATTAGTTTAATATATAAGTGATGTCCACCGCTGTGGTCTTGAGAGCGTGCTGCCTTGTCACGCAGCGGGCCCGGGTTCGATCCCCGGTCGGGGCAGTTTTTCTGGGTGAGGTTTTTATCGGGGTTTTTCCTCACCTGTAAAACAAATGTCAGGAAAACTTTAAGGCCCAAACGGTCTCCGAAATCATATGGCCATCATCATCATCCTTATCATTATCATCATCATCACCGTCATCCTTCACCGGTGTGGAAAGCAACGGGAAGCTACCACACCTATACAATTCCCTAGTAAAGCTGCAAGCATAGTATGAAAATGCTATGATTGCAGTGAAGGACCTGCCTTCGGGCAGAATTACTATGGATGGATGTAAGTGATTTCAACATGTTGTGGCCATGGGAAAATATTTCAGACCGAACAGTTAATAATATTAATAATAATAATAATAATAATAATGTGAACTACATGGTCTTTATAGGAAGCAAGATATGAGAACAGTTAAGTCTCGTAGACTGCAATGAGCAGACCATGTGGCACGAATGGGGAATGAAAGAGGTGCATGGAAGCTTCTTGTAGGAAAATCAGAGGGAAAACACCCAGTTGGTAGACCAAGAATGAGGTGGGAGAATAACATTAAATATGATTTGAGGGAAGTAGATTATACAGGGAATGATTGGAAAACATTAGGTCAGGATAGAGATGTATGGAGAGCTTATGTCCGCGTGGCCATGAACCTACAGGTTCCATAGTGCCAGTGAGTTAGTTAGTTAGACCTACAAGCTATATAATGTTGGAATTAAATTATTTAATTAATAAATACATATATAATATTAATTTTAAAAGTTAAACAATACCAAATAATACGTACAAAATTAAATAATAGCATAAATAATCAATGTCTTCTGTCCTTGTGCAATAAACGCCCATAGTGCTATGAGAAACGTGACAACACCGCATGTCAAGCATTGCCACGCGGCATCCCCTTTTATATAAACTGTTAACCATCAGAGTGAGGCAATAATAACTTCATTTCCCCCAGTGGCAGAGCATGGAATTTCGACAAGTGTTAGCCGTCATTTTATTAACAGTAATATAATATTGTGTTTGTCATATTATTTCTAATAAGTAAAGGAACTTCTAAAAAGAATGACATGCAATGTTAGGAGTATCAAATATAATAAACTACTATAGGTATAGGGCTTAGGAAATGGAAAGGAGATGATTGGACTAATCAATAGTTAATTAAATATATAAATGCATGATTTTAAAACATAGATATTTGTCTTCACTTCCAGTTGGTTTCTAGAACTTATACTTCAGTAGCCTCACCTTCTATTAGAGATACTAAGGATGAGATCTCTTGTTTTATTTTATTGAATAAAGTAGTGGATATACAACATATTCAAAAAAGCATATGATTCAATTAAGAGGGAGAAGTTATATAGTATCCTGCTGGAGTTCGGAATTCCCAAAAAGTTAGTTAGACTTATACGAATGTGCCTAAATGGCTCAACGAGTAGGGTCGTGTAGGCAAACAGTTTTCAGACACGTTTGAAATCCAGAATGGGTTGAAGCAAGGAGATGCACTATCTCCTCTGCTATTTAATTTTGTACTAGAGCATGCCATTAAATCTTTAGAGAATAAGGAAGGCTTACAACTGAATGGTATTAATAAGCTGTTAGTTTATGCTGATGATGTGGTACTACTGGCCGATAGCAAGGAGATACTAAAGGCCAACACGCACACACTATTGAGTAACACTAAGAAATTAGGACTGGAAGTAAATATCAGTAAAACTAAATATATGGTCACACGTAGAAATACATTATATAATGGAAATGGACAGCTAATGACAAATGAGGGAAATTTTGAGGAATTGGCTGAATTCAAATACCTAGGAACAATAATCACAAATAGGAATGAGATGCACAAAGAAATTAAACATAGGCTCAATTCTGGAAATGCATGCTATTATGCATTGCAGAGACTTTTGATGTCCCAACTCCTTTCAAAAAACGTTAAGCTGAAAATATATAAAACTATTATTCTACCAGTTATATTATATGGGTGCGAAACATGGACTCTTACTTTAAGGGAGGAAAGGAGATTACGAGTATTTGAGAATAAAGTTCTTAGGAAAATTTTTGGACCAAAGAGAGATGAACAGACAGGTGAATGGAGAAGACTACATAACAATGAACTACATGGTCTTTATAGGAAGCCAGATATAATAAGAACAGTTAAGTCCCGTAGACTGGCATGGGCAGGACATGTTGCGCGTATGGGGAATGAAAGACGTGCATGGAAACTTCTTGTAGGAAAGCCAGAAGGAAAACGCCCAGTTGGTAGACCAAGAATGAGGTGGGAGAACAACATTAACTATGATTTGAGGGAAGTAGATTATACAGGAAATGATTGGAAAGCATTAGCTCAGGATAGGGATGTATGGAGAGCTTATGTCCGCGCGGCCATGAACCTACGGGTTTGATAGTGCCAGTGAGTAAGTAAGTATACAACATATTAAGTCGTTTAGAACATCATGTGATGTGCCAATGAACACAGTATACATTTCCAAGTCATTTCTTAATTTCTCATCTATAGTGCAACATTTTAATATAATTAGGCGCCACCTCTTTTGTTAGATTTGAAGTTTTTTACATGGCCATAAATGGCAGTTCTTGTTCATCCAAGAAACACACAGCATCTATTAGGCAGCTAACAATATACCTGTTTTCTTTGACTTTTTGTTTTGCTTATCTGTATTAATTTTGAAAGCACAGCTTCGGAACTCTTTAATTCTATTGTTTCCAAACTTATGTAGTGCTATTTTACAGTTAACATGGGCTTCAGATAGTTCATGATGCTTTTTCAGCACATGAAAACTATTTATATCAGAAACCCCCTCTGTTGTCCAAACGTTTTTCTCCGTTGAAAATAGAAGGCAGGGCTAACAATAAAGGGAATATAACTTCCTGCAGCCATATGTCATGTTCATACTAACCTTCATGTCCTTGATTAAATTATGCACTTTAGTTTCTGACTTATAATGCTATTTTAATTAGGAGTTGGTTTACCTCGGTGTATAACTTTTTTCTTCTCAACAAAACTTTGGCAGGAAAAGGGATGACTTAACAAGTCTTCAATAACTCGAGCACATTCCTCTCCTATGATAATACTTTTTTAGTGATTTAATTGTCATATTTGATATTCTCAGAAACACTATACAGTCAACTCTACATAGGACTGACTCAGGGCAAGTGAAATCTCACTGTTAGCTGTTTCTGGGCAGCCTGCTACTTGGCTTGAAATGCAGCATGATGCACTACCGATCAACTTGAATGTGCCTGCGCAATTAATTCTCAAGGTCTTATTCCATGTAAGCCGACTAACAGTGTCAGTATTTAAAATCATTGAAACACATTTTATAGTATTTTTAATGCTACAATGTATACGCGTACAATATATATTAAGTTACTGTTGTTTACAATATTTAGAGTACTATCAATGCATTGTTGTATCTCGTTTTGATATTATGTTTCGTTTTAATTAAATATCAAAAGTTTAATTCTAATTTTTGAAAGTGTTAGCTGGGCTAACAGTGTTAACATGGACCCTCTGCCACTGATTTTCCCTCAGGAAGAAGAAATTTTATTGACTTTGCCTCACCTTAAAAATTTCATTGATCTTTACCAAGATTAAACAGAAAACCCAAGATCTAGATCCAAATTTGCTATCCCAGAACTTCCAAGATCAGTATTTTTTAAGAATTGATGTCATTGGTGGTATGGCTACTAAACATCTGTGGTCATAGGAAATAATTTTTGCATTGAAGAATGGCCAAAATGAGCTAAATGCATTGTAATTGTTTCCCAAGCCTTCTGCACACTGTGAAGAAGCTGGTAACCCAGTGCAATAATACTTTCTGGGTTGTTTCTTGGTATCTCATAAGAATAGTACATGTTCTCGGTTAAAAAAGTGCTTCCCTGAAAAATATTAATTTTATACTTAAAGTTTTCCCTGTGACCATAGATATAAATGCACTCCATTTTAAATAAAATACAAAATTCTTATAGACATAAATGCACTCCATTTTAAATAAAATAAAAAATTCTTACTTTGAATCCGGTAGGGCACCAGTCCACAAAATGGACACATTTCTTTTCTTTCATAGTTGCAATTGCAGAATTTACATCTTTTGGTACTACATCACCTCTATATAGAAGACAACATGCCATATACTTGCCTTGACGAATATCGCATTTTACAAGTTGATTTACAGGTTCAAAACAAGCACTTGTTATTTCAGCAATACTAAATCGTTCATGATATGCTTTTTCAGCTGAAATAATTGGAGCATATGTAGTCTGAGGAAAGTGAATCCGAGGATAAGGAACGAGGTTTGTTTGAAATTCTATCAAATCAACATTTAATGCACTTTCAAATCGAAGAGATGCTGTTATAGATGATACTAGTTGACCAATAATACGATTAAGATTTGAATATGTAGGATGTTCAATTCCAAGTTTTCTAATACAAATATCATATATAGCTTCATTATCAACAACAAATGCACAATCAGAATTTGTCATTGTCACATGCGTAGATAAAATTGAATTATATGGTTCAACAATAGAACTTGAAACCTGTAGGGGAAAATACAGTTTATTTTTTTAATTTAACTATAGATTAGAAACAGTTTAATGCCTTAAGTCATTTCACATCTAAAATCTTTGGATATAGGCCTACACCTACAGCAATAATTTATATTTAAGTCTCACCAGAAAAGGATGTCAGTGACATCTCAAGAAAGATTGTACTATCTACATGTCCTGTTAAAGTTAACAGTGCTCTACCAATAGCTGTTTCAAATCACTCAGAAGGGACTATTTTGAAATTATGTACAATATAAGCCAATTGTTAGTTTGGAAGAAGCATGCTAATTTATTTTAAGTAAAATTTTATCACCTTCTTCTTCTTCTTCTTTTACTTATATCAGTTTTGGGATTTTCTTCAGTTCCATCCTCAGTATTTTCACGATCGTTATGTTGCCTTGAAGAGTCACCTCCTGCTCCCTCTGTTAAAAGACCGAAGAACCTCGAATTCAAATAATTTTCCCTGGGAATTTCCATGTTCATTAATTTCTCCTTTCCATTTTTTTGAATGTGGATTGTTTTTCCAAACTGTTAGCTAATTGGGTTTTTCCATTTGTTTTATTAATTTACCCTTCTTTTGATTTGATGTTTTTCTGACCATGCATAGTCTGCTACTGCAGATTGTTCTACTTTCCCATTCTTGACATTCCTGTGATGTTCTCTCATTCTGGTTTTTAAATTTCCCTTTGTTTTCCTTATGTAGACTTTCTCACATTCCCTGCATTTAATCTGATAAATCCCTGATTTGTTTTCTTCTTTTTTCTCATTTTTGCTGGATCCAATTAATCTAACGATGTTGAAGTCTTTTTTTGTGCCAATCATATAATGAAATTTAAAAGAAATGTTTTGAAACTTATGGTGCTTCAATGGATGATTTGTGAATTTTATGTTTTCTTCTTTTTCTTTTAGAAGTTTATTTTGATTAATAGATTTTGTTTTTTGAACTTGTTTATTTTCTTGTAAAAAGTCAATGGTAATAATGATTTTTTCGCATGTTAAAATATTTCGGGTTGAAATTTGATTGAACATGTCACTCCAGCATGCAAGTCCTAAGTAGAGATTCAATTTGTGTGAAATCAGCACTGCACAATAACCATAAGAGCTATTTCAACTTACAATTAAAGGTTCTGATAAAATATGTCCAAACACTCTTTCTCACTAAGACTTTCACAGCTGTCATATATTCCAAAATATCTTTTTGGGATTCTTGGCCATATCTTGCAGTGTTATCTTGATCCAAGCTGGCAACTGCTGACTTGGCTCTTTGTTCTGCTTCTTGACATTTCATCACCCAAAGCAGGTGATGAAACGTTGAGAGGGAGAAAGAAGAGTTCAGGTTAGCAGATGGAGAACAGTTCCCGATTCTGATCAAGAAAACACTGCAAGACACAACCAAGAATCCCAAAAAGATACCGGTACTTTGGAATACTCTTTCTCACCGTCATTGACAATATGGAGTCATAAAATGAAGCCATATCATAAAACAATATAAGCACTTAAGGATGGCTGTTTCTTCGCATTCGTCTATGCTACACAAACAATTTTCAGTTCTGAACATGGTTTGGAGGATATTCTGGAAAATTTTCCCTTTTGCCATGCTTTTATCACGCCTACTCAATTTCATAATAAATACCCTATCATATAATTTTTCTGTTGATATAATATTGATGTGTTTGTTTCTAAAATCTTCTGTCTGAAACACACTTCCATTCTGTAGTGTCTTGGATATTAAATTTATCATTTCTCACCAAAAGACAAATTTTATTTAAAAAGAAAAATAATAAATAAGGTGAGTCCGTTGCATCTTACCTCATAAAAGTTGAGTTCTTTTAGGACATGTTTCAATACACCATGTGTATCATCTTCATCTTGTCCAGACTTGAATTTTATGTTGTTGGCCCTGGATGAAAACTCCCACTCCATCTTTTGGTAGACCAAAGAACTAGAAATTTCAAAATTTATGATTATATCCCTGTTCTTCTAGATGTAGATCTTCTCCCAAATGTTGAGTTCTTTAATATTTTCTAACTTTTTAAAAATTTGGTGTTCACATTGATTTTATGTTTTTTCTGACCAAACATGAGCAGCTACTGCAGATTTTTCTACTCCTCCATTTTTTACATTTCTAATATGTTCCTTAGTTCTAATGGTTAAATTTCTCTTTGTTTTTCCCTATGCAATTTTATAAGAGAAAAATAATTTTGTATTGTCTAAAACCTGACCAGAGGCTATAAGATGGCAGCCCCATCACTGGTCTTGCCTTCCTTTGGCCAGCAACCAATCGAAGGGACTATTATTATGCTTTCAAGTCTTATACGAGAATTTTCCGGAAACGCTGGAGGGAAAATTTTCTATAGGATCGTAACAGGCCTTGGCCTAATACTTGGAAGGAAGAAGAAAGAAGAAGAAAAAGTACATGTCAAGAGGTTGCACAAACAGTGCTGTTTTTTTTTTTTAGGAATAACTTTAATTGTAAATTAAAATGATGATTATTGTTAGCATATAGTGCCAATTTCACACGCGTCAAATCTCTAGCTAGCAAGTTGCAAGTTTTAGTGGTATATTTTCAATCACAATTTGAAACACTATATTAACAATGTAAAAAGCCTATTAAATCCATTATTACCATATCTCTTCTGACTATCAATCAACTTATGTACATATTTTCAGAACAATCGAGCACACAAAGTTGGGGATAGTCCCTCATCAGATTAGTATGGAATTGTCTATTATTGAGTGAAATGCTCTAAAAATACAACAGTATCTTTTTGGTGAAGAACAATTCTGAGAAGCCAAAAAATGATGAGATTGGCTCTTTTTTGAAGAGAAAAATTTCTTCATATATTAATTACGGTAAATAACATTATGAGGTTTTCAATTAATTAAAATCTCACCTATACTTTGTGTTCTTCAAGCATGGAAACTGTAGTTTTCAAGAGGAATCCCTCCCATCTTCAGCCATCTTCCTCTTGAAAATTGCAGTTTCTGTTCTTGAAGAACGTGAAGTATGAAGTGAGATACGACTCATTTAATTAATTTTTATTAAGAAAATTTTCTGCCTGAACTGGGATTTGAACCCAAGTTCTCTAGCTTTACACTCTAACCAATTGGACTACTTTGGCAATTTCTAACCCGACACAAATTTTCCTCCCTTATAATCTTACAATTAGGCAGAATTGTTTCTATTTATAATTGATTCAGCTGATTGGCCTGAGTAATTAATATACATTTAACATCATAATAAAATCATATAGTTTTAATTAGTGTAAAAAAAACCATCATGAGTCTTCTTGATTTAGAAGCAACCCTATTGCATTGTGAATGAAGTTTTGCTGGTACAAGGATGCAGGATCATAAGAGAGAAAGATTTGTGTCATGACAGAGCTTAAAGCTGGTGGTCTTGGATTCAAATCTCATTTAGACAGAAATTTTTTTCTTCAGAATTTATTTAGATTTAATTTGAGCATATATTTATTTAAACTTTATATTCATAATTGTTTCTTTTTATTTTAATTATTTAGTCTTCAGTGTCCTTAATTTCATTCCCTATCATTCCACAATGGACCCAATTGAAAATTGAAGACAGATACAACAACAAGTTACCATCCTAGCTAATATTGTATTTATTTGCACTAGTCTTGTATTTCAAAGTTGGGAGTGAAAGAGCCAATTTCCTCAGACTCTTGTTTTAAGCTTGAGTTTCTTTTGTTTGCCATAAATCTATAGGAAGATTTCTCAACCGAATTCTAAACCATGACTGCAGTTTTCCAATTTTTTATTGATTCCATAACAACCATAAAAACTGAAAATCTATGACTGTTAATTATAAAAACAAATGTCTGTGTTTCGTAAGAATTTCTGTGAATTTTCAGTCATTTTTATAGGTGTTACAGAAACAATAAAAAATTGGAAAATTGGGGTCTTGGTTTAGACTTCGGTCGAGAAATCCACCCTAATGACATAAACCCACACTTTTGAAGGAAGTATACTTAGGTCTTTTACATACTGGAAAAAATTCACTCAATATGACTAGTAAATTTTGAACCTGGAAGTGAGCACTTAGTCACCATGTAACAGGTTTTAGGAGTGACTTAAATATTTTTTCGTACATCATTATTGACTTCGATACTTAAGTAGTTCTATAATTTTTAACTAACCTGTGGAGAAGGATAAATGATCAATTCCAGTTTACTCTTTTTTGCATAATCTTGAGAGATGTGTTCTAAGAGAAGAGATGCAAAGCCAGATCCCGTTCCTCCACCCATTGAATGGAAGACAATGAATCCTTGAAGACTTGAACAATTTTCTATCAAGAGACGAAGCCTTTCTTCAACATCTTCTAAAATATCTCGACCTACTGAATAATGTCCCCTAGCATAATTGTTAGCTGCATCCTCCTTCCCATTAATGAGATTTTCTGGATGAAACAATTGTTTATATAAACCATTTCTAACTTCATCTGTAAATAAATTGACATCTATTCAGCAATTTAAGTGCCAAGCTACTAATGTGGAAGGTAAAAAAAAAAAGAGAAATCTAATAGAAAACTATCTGACATATTGCTATAATATGATTACATATGGGTTTATGTTTGATATATAGTGACAGAGGGAATCTCAGATAAATGACAGGTGTAACAATGACTCTTAAGATAGCCAAATATCTCATCATCTAATTAGTGATATGCGTGAATGGATTAACGAGATTCCCTCAACTGTAGATTCACCAGATAAGTCCCTGATGTACTAAAAAAAAAACTTACTGTGAAATCTGCACTGATGACAGGCCTCGCCAGTCTCAAGGGACATATTCTGGTGGTGGACAGGGGGATGGTTGGTAGAGTTGTAATGCATGGGCAATGCTTAGCAATCCTCCCGGTTAAGTCTGATGGGCTTGTGGACCAACTGTTGGGACACCAGGAGGAGAGCATATTATTACCTCACCATATAGCCCAACAAACCATGGTCTGGGAACTTTTGGTGAACTGACAGTAGAGTAGGGGCATATGAACAGCACTCTTGGGTTTATGGCCAAACAGCCTCAGATAACTCAGGAGTTGGTGGAGAGTCACGGTATGCATGCATGTTCCTCTACACTATCTTAACCCTCTGCATGCCACTGGTAAAATCTCTTGTGTTAGAGATTTAAATTGCATCCGCCGATGTGATCGGCTTTGCAAGTAGTTTAAGTACATTGTCTGGCAGGTAATGGACAGAAGCATCAGAGCCGATCTAATTAGCTCACGGCACCTAAAGGGCTAACAAACCAGTAAGAAAAAAAATATATTCTATAGGTTTCTTTTTTAAATCTCTGAGATATCTAAAAATATCTTATTTAATCAACAAATCCATGGTATAAGAGCAGTAAAAAGCTAAGGCTGCCAGGTGATTGCTGACACTGGCTATGAGATGAGAGTTCCTCATACTTGGTAATTGGGTTTTCTTAACTGGGTTTTGCTATTTCTCAGTTCAAATACTCATTTGTCCTCACATGGTTGAATAGACTCTATTCCAAACCCTTTATACTCAAAGAAAAATATATAATTTGTATAGTCAAGAACTGAACCTGGAATCCTTGGGATGGCTAGTCAAAGACATTAATTCTTACACCATAGAAATAATCAAACATCTTATTAATGTTAAGAAACAGTTAGACAAATATAATACACAATTTTCCTTAAGTATTACAAATATATTTTTTTTTTACCAATGCCACCAGGTTGTCTTTATGATGTTTCTTTTACTCTCTCTTGGCATGGCAGAAATGTAAACCCACTTCTTAAGTTGGGAGAGCTAGAAGGTGGAGTTATGATACCCTGATGATATTATAGGTGATAATGAAGTACCAAATCCAGACCATGGGTGACCACAGGAATAATTCCTTTTAAGAAAATATTCCTGTGGTTTGACCAGGAATCGAATCTGGGACTCTATGAATTGTAGTCAGAAGCTCTGATCACTAGCCCACGAGGTTGATAAATATTACATACTGTTATTTCCTACCTACATAACTTATTTACATACAGTATTTTTATAATAAATAAATTCAAATTTTTCAAATATATATAATTTTATTTTTCAAATTTGTTCTGTTTTGCATCCTAAAAATTTGTTGAACATGAAAATTAAATTCAAATTGTCAAAATTTAGCATCAGCTTTGATATTTACTTCCAGTTTACTACATTGCATTTCAAAAAATTAGCTAAGCAAGAAAGATTTTTTTTATATTGTTATATAGATTAAAGTTGTTATTCATCATCAAATCAGATTAGACCTTTGAGCCTGTTCTACTTTTTGGATTTAGCTAATCCTGGAATATTGAAGTTTGTTTGAATTTCTTCAAAATGGGTATCCAGCCATTTATTAAGTAAGATTGTCTCTTGAAGGACTCTAAACCTACTGGTTTTATATAGGATTATGCTGGCTTAGTCCAAATGTCTGGTAAATTAAGTATCGGATACTTATATTACTTTTAGTCTGATCATCTTACCTCAATATTAATGCTGATTTGTTCTTGAACATGTTTCAAAACAATTCTGTTTTATCGTCAGCTTGTCCAGACTGGTTTGATTTATGTTGCACAACCTGGATGTTGATGTCAGCTCCATCCTGTGGTTGGCCAAAGAACCTCCAAACGCTCCATCAGACTAAAAATAATATAATTAAAATAACCTCAAAGTATCACTTCCTAAAATTAAATATCGGATACTTGTTTTCATCCTCTTCCACCTGCCATAGCCAATTGGCTATATTACCAAGGAGTCATGTCTTCTTGGACATGGGAGAAGGATTTGCTGGAAGAGCTGTCTATGGTTGTGATAGTTGACATTACATCGAATTTGTGTGACCCAATGCCAGTCTTTGAACCCCAGCTATCATTTAAATAATATATTCAATACTTACCCAATACTATTGGTTCCAAATCTACCATTACAGTTCGTGGGGTTTTTTTACCAGTTTCACTTTCAGAAAAAAATGTTTGAAAATATTCATCATTATTAGCAACTGTTTTATCT
This sequence comes from Diploptera punctata, assembly GCA_030220185.1. NCBI lineage: Eukaryota > Metazoa > Arthropoda > Insecta > Blattodea > Blaberidae > Diploptera > Diploptera punctata. The sequence continues at coordinate 1,223,146 of JASPKZ010008902.1, forward strand.
GAAGGAATATAGCCATCAGGTTGGATTCCATGTTCAAGGCAATAAAGTTCCCAACATGAGTTTCCTATTTGAATTCCAGCTTGACCAACATGAATTGAAATACACTCCCGCTATAGAAAGGAAAAATAAATTAACATTTAAGTAATTTATAGAATTACCAGTATTCAACAAATGACTAGATCTGATCTAGTACCTCTATAATAACAGTCATACAAGTTGCCATGATAACACATTAGACTTGTATGCAGATGATTCCAGATTTAAATTCCACTGCTGGTAAATTGATTTTCGTATTGAAAATATTTGCTATAAATAGAGAAAGGAAGGATTTTTATATATTAAAAATTAAGATTGCAACACAGATTAGTATAATGTTTATGTAAATGGAACATTATTTTCTTTCATTCATCATCATCCTCTTATCGTGTCCTTTCGGAAGATCGATTCCAAATATGCATCCAACCATCTATATCTTCCCATGCTTTCTTTTTTTTTAGTTCTTCCCAGTTGTATCCTCTTTCTTGTAAACTTTACTTCTTCTTCTTCTTCTTCTTCCTCCTTTCATGTGATAGACCTAGTGGTCTGTTACGGTCCCAATCCAACATTTGAAGGGTCTGCCCAAAGATCTCTTTGCCTGGTGGCTGGTAATTTAAGATCTGACGTGGTATTCTTGTTCTGCTCATTCTTCGTACGTGAGATTTCCAGTTGTTTCTGTATTTTTGAACATATTCCATGACTGATTCTATGTGTAATTCTTTGAGAATCTCAGAATTCCTGAGTTGTATCTTCTTTCTTGTAAACTTTACTTCACTTGGTTAATCCATCTTTCTCGTGGTCGTTTTCCTTTTTCCATTCTTTTTAAATGTCCACACCATTTTAATCTATTTTTTTCTTTGTTTGTTGTTAATTTTTCTACACTTAATATCTCCCTGATTTTTTCATTCCTTATTCTATCTCTCCTTGTTTTATGTCCCATTCCATGTAAGAATTTAATTTCTGTAGCTTGGATTCTGTTAAATTCCTTCTTTGCTAATTTCTTTCCTAATTCAAAAGTAACATATGTAATATTACTGGATCCCACAAAACTATTGAAAAGTTTTTTGTTTTTTTATGATGTAACTAGTACAATCTTATAATTGTTTCACCAGACTATAAAACAGAAAACCAAATTGACCTTATATCAATAAACTAGAAATTTAAAAGATGTAAGGAATAAAAGAGGAATGAATGCTTTTAGTGATCACCTCCCAGTTATAGCAAATTTTAAACTGGAAATAAAAGCAGCATCAAAAAAGTTTAAAGGAAGGAAAAAGAAAATAAACATACAGAGATTAAAAGAAAAAGCAAAATGCCAAGAATTCAAATTGGAGTTAAAGAATAGAATTGAAGCACTAAAAGATGTTGACACAATTATAGATATGGAATAAAATAAAAAAAAAATCTGGCGGCGAAGCAATACTAGGAACTAAAAACTATTCTAGAAAGAATGGACAAAAAAAAGATACTTGGAAGTTAACAGTCAATTGAAAGCAAATAAAAGAAAAAATGAATTGAAGTAAAATAAGATTACAGAAATATTTGCCAATATCAACAGCGCATTGCTAATGCAGTACCCAAGTGAAATATCGAAGATTCAAACCCACCCCATATTAATGGATTTTTAATTCTCTCGATTCATCTTTATTTTGGTTTGATAAGTTTAACATTTCTTTCCAATCGTATCTTTACATTGTTTATGATGGAAGAGCTTGTACGCTTAAAGATGTACGCTTAAATAACCTTGAGTTATACCAGCAGTACTATTCCTGCAAAAAGAGCCAATCTTGCTGGACAAGTCAAAGGTAATAAGTCAGACTAAAAGAGATACCTTGATTAAAAGAGTGATGATCTTTGTAAAAACACAACAGTCAAGAAATATGGGCATGTGTTTCATAGAAGTAAATTTTCTAGAAATAAAATAGTCCCCAACTCAAATCTTCAGATGGGACTACTTCATAGTTCCATGGCAAATTTATAAACAGATAAGTGAATGGAGAAAGTTACATAACAGTGAGTTACATGCTCTTTAAATAAAACTAGATCTATAAGAACAGTTAAGACTCATAGAATGTGATGGCACAAATGGGAAATAAAAGAGGGGCATTGAATCTTCTTGTGTGAAAACTTTAAGAAAAATACCCAGAAGGTAGAATAGATGGAAGAATACCTTTAACCATGATTTGAGGGAGATGAATTATAGCCCTATCCCGCATCATAGTCAAATGGTTTAAGACATCAAGCCTTGATGCTGAGCTACATGACTTGCGCTGGTTTGAGTTCCCATGGGGAAGAAATTTTCTGATGGAATTTTGGCCAGTATGGGACCAGTGCCAACCCAGCAGTGTGAGAAATTTGGCAACTCCAAGATAAGAAAATTAGCTATAACGGTTGGGGATCCGATATTGTCACTCCATAATCTGGCTTGATGATAGTCCATCTCTGAGAATAACACATGTGGATATGAAGCCAGCAGCCGGGTGGTAGCCTACCACTGGTAGGCCAAGCGCCTTTTAGGCCTGTTGCACTATGGAGTTTTTTTTTAATTATAGTGCCTGCAGGAAATTATTGAAAAACATTAGCTCGTGATAACTTACGACTGCGCGGCTATGTATCTCCGGGCTCGAAAGTACCAGTGAGTTAGTTAAGCCACCTATGTCCCACTAGGAGCCTAATTGCGGCGCTAAAGATATAGTGAGGATACCAAAAATATTTTCATATCCGATAGTTCTTTAATATGCTACGAATATTTTATTTTCCCGCTAAATGAAGCCGCATACTGGAATTTCCTCACTTGAAATATCCTTTCGACCTTGGCCCGATCGAAACCGCGAACCTTGAATCCAAAGACGAACACACTACTCGAGACCACGTTGACGACATTTTAAATATGTTATGCTATCGTTCAAAAACGAAAAAGCAACATAGTATTAAATTGTTCTCTATTTACGGATACTCGAAGCGGGCAAAATGTACGGTATTTTAAAGGGAATCCAGATCTCTGTATTAATTATGTTACAGGCCTAGTTGTAAATCAAAGATCTTGTCAAGGAAAACACAAAATATCGCAAAATATATTGGGTACTGATTTAAAATGGCCAGATTCGTCTTCATAAATAGGTAATTTTTATCAAAACGATTTTGATAGATAGTTTTCTCAGACGAACGCGTTTAGATTTTAAAATCTGGAGCGCACTAAAGACAATTTCCTGGCATATTTAGTTCACAACAATTATTAAATTTAAATATGGTCATTAGCATTACATGTAACTGTATTAAAGCGGTTTATTATGTTGTCATTCTTCATTTTTATCATTTCCGAATGTACAACCAAAGTAAAATTTAGATACTTATGTATTGAGAAACTGCTGAAAATGAGAAGTGATATTTTAATTAACTCTATTCCAAAAACGATTTTCCTATTTTTGAGTTTGTATTAGGTTACCGGTATTAGGCTAAATATTTGGAATGAACATTTTAGAAAATATAAAATTCCGACCATTTATATGTATGTCAACATAATTTATTGTGGTTGAAATAAAATTCTTTATTAAACCTTACGAAATTATGCATTGGTAAATTAGCAGGCCTTAGTAGGCCTATTGAACTTAGGTTAAGTAATGACTCCTTAAATAAATTAATGCGTTTAATAAATTATAGGCTATTTCCCTCACTTTCTTAATTCAACCATAGAAATTAGCATTATTTACTCACCATTTTAAAAATGTCATATCTAAGATAAACTTTTACGAAAATTTATAATTACATATTAATTTAATAATAACTCATAAGTTACCGATTTATTGTTATAAATAAGTGCCCGTTGTAGAATACATATGATCCACAGGGCTGTTATATAGGGTAAATTTGAATATAGAGTAAGGACCAACACGCGCACTCTATTGAGTGACACTAAGAAATTGAGGCTGGAAGAAGACATAAATAAAATTAAATACATGGTATCACATAGAAATACATTAATAATGGAAATGGACAGTTAATAGCAAATGAGGGAAAATTTGAAGTGGCTGAATTCAAATACCCAAGAATAATAATTATAAACAGGACTGAAGTAGAGAAAAAAAATTAAACATAGACTCAATTCTAGAAATACATGCTATTATACATTACAGGGACTATTGTACCAACATCTCTAAAAAATCTAAAAATATACAAAACTGTTATTTTCCCAGCTATATGGATGAGAAACAAGTATTTGAGAATAATCATAAAAATCCGCTAACAAGTGAATGTTAAACTAATCTGGTGTACTAACTCGCCCATTTTCTCACCCTAATTTATCCTAACTAACATTAATTTGCCCATTAATGTAGGTGATCTCTTGGGGTAGAATCCTTTTATATGTGAGCAAACATTCTGGCAATTACCTCTAGCGGGAACATGTGCTATCACATTGGCCAACATGACACTAAAAGTAACTTGTTCTCCGATCGAATATTCATTGGTAACATGATAGGGGTGAGAAAATGGACGAGTTAGTACACCGGATTAGTTCAGCGTTCACTTGTTTGTTAGCAAGTTTTTGTCTATTTAATTCACGCCCCAAATGGGATTCAATGACCAATTACATTTCAATGATTTTTTAATTACAACCAATCACAGTCGTGTTTCACCTCGAATTTATCATACAAGTTTATCATATTAAAGAAAGGTTCCTCCTTTTTAACATTCTGAATAGGTCATAAGCATTATTTTGCAGTGACTGACTCTCCAAGAAATACGACAACCAGATTGTATATATAGTGCACGAATGTCAGCTGATAGTGCTTGCGGGAGATAATAATAAAAACATTTGTAGCAATTGATTATACCACAAAAAAAATCACAGTTTGCACTTTCTTAAACGAATTATTATCCAGGAAATAACGTTGCAGAAAAATATAATTGACATATTTACATCATAGGACACCAGAAATTGATTAATACCTATAATGTTGGTTATAAATTTGTCCACTAGGGTGCATTCTTATAATATTGCGATCCTTTGGCAATAAATAATATGATCTGTTTTCAGAGATGAACAAGCGTAACAATCGTTTCTCATGTTTTCAAACATCGCCGTTTACATTAAATAAATAAATAAATAAAATATTGTAAAATAAGTATATTTAAATAATGATTTGTGAGTAAAGAGCTTAATTTTATTCATTAAATAGTCCTAACAAATGCCACTCTTGATTCCCAAATTATCTAGAGAAATTCACTCCTCACTTCGTGAGTCGTGAATTTATCGATAATTTGAAAATCACTCGTGGCATTACTTATGATAATTTGGCTACACTGTCTGAGCCAGGGATTACGAGCAATGAAAAACATATTATACATTGCAAATATGCTGATTTTAGATTAGTTTGAGCTCAACTTTTCACGTTATTTTAAATAATGTTTCACATTAAAAACATCAACATAGGCCTACATTTCTCTCAGGTACAGCGACGATAAATTGTGTTTTTCCGTTTTTATTTAAATGTATGTTTGTTGCATAAATTCTCGAATAACACTAAACATGTTTTGAGGATGAAGATTGTGCAGGGGATTATTGGAAAGCATTAGCTCAGGTTAGGGATGCATAGTTGGCTTATGTCTGCGCGGTCATGAACTACGTACGGGGCGGGGGTGACAGTGAGTTAGTTATCGGTTTCTTCGGAAGGAAAGTAAAACTGGAGGTCCCGTCTCGAAGATTCACGGGGCTTTAAACAACGAAGCCTGAAATAAATTGCCGATGGTTCACGTGCAAGTTTTGAATTGCAATACTAATGGCCTTAGTATTTAAAGAGCAATTTCTTCTTAAGTACCGGTATGACAAATTCCTGTAGCCACCTTCAGAAACATAATTTAATACAGAAAATTAAGCCACTTTCATATAAATACAGACATAAAATAAATACTAACATAACATCAATCCGAATATTATCTTCCCATTAGCTACAAGAACTGAGCTTACGCCTGACGGTCATTTTAAAATAGACTTATAGCCTTCCCAAATATTTTGCACTCTCGCAGTATCTGCACCCTTTTCAAGTTTGAGATAGCATAATATGTCAGAATTAAAAATATTTTCAAACTCAGAAAGAAAAGAAAAAAAATATATATATAGACATACACACAGTAGCTTTGATCCAGAAAGAAGAGAATTGGCGTCGCCCGGCCGAAACTCACTACTACTTATAAGTCTATGTAGAACAAGACATTTAAATTAAAATGAAGTGGATAATTACGTATTTGAAAATTCGTCATTAATTTATTCAATGAATCTGCCTCTGATTTTATACGTTATATTTCAGAAGAAGAAGAAAAAGGTGTATTATATGGATCTGCCATGTCCTAGTTAAAATATCGATTCTGTAGGACAGGATCTGTAAAGTGATAACCCTAAAGCATCTACAGAATATTTTTTTTCAGAATTTTATTACATACATTTTCAGTTTTTTTACATGCTTTATATTAGCTTAACCTGTATCTATCTATCTATGTAACGGAATCTTTCAACGCGATTTTCACCCACTTAAAATCATTGGATCGACTTGAAACTTTGTATACTTGTAAAGGACCCGTGACAATACAATAATTTTATATTTTGTTTCTAAAATCCTGGCCAGAATCATCAGAAAATCGAAAAAAAGTGTCTTTGTATCTATGTAACGGAATCTTTGAACACGATTTTCACATACTTAGAAACATTGGATCGACTTGAAACTTTGTATACTTGTAAAAGACCCGTGACAATATAATAATTTCATATTGTTTCTCTAAAATCCTGGCCAGAATCATCAGAAAATAAAAAAAAGTGTCTTTGTATCTATGTAACGGAATATTTGAACACGATTTTCACCCACTTAGAAACAGTGGATCGACTTGAAACTTTGTATAGGCCTACTTGTAAAGGACCCGTGACAATACAATAATTTCATATTTGTTTCTAAAATCCTGGCCAGAATCGTCAGAAAATAAAAAAAGTGTCTTTGTATCTATGTAACGGAATCTTTGAACACGATTTTTCACCCACTTAGAAACATTGGATCGACTTGAAACTTTGTATACTTGTAAAGGACCCGTGACAATGCAATAATTTCATATTTTGTTTCTGAAATCCTGGCCAGAATCATCAGAAAATAAAAAAAAAATGAAAACTGGCATAATAGATTGCGGACTTGTCGACTTTTTAGTCAATCGTTGTAAGAGCTCAGTTGGTACAGCGGTGAACTCTAGTGGTATATAATTTCAGTAATCCATAGGTCGCTGGTTCAAATCCGGCTGGGAGGATTTTTTTTAAAAGAGTATTACTTTTAGCCCATACTACAATAGTATCGAATTTAAATATATTTACATTTTTTATCTTATTCTGTAAAATATTAAAACTAAAAAATAAATAATAGTTTAAAAAAACTAAAAACACGCTTTATTAGAAAACCGAACTAAAAAAATGAAAAATAATTTTAATTTCCAACACGCTTGGGATAAAATTAAAGTAGTCAACAAAAAATCATCTCCAACACATATAGAATAAAACTAGAGTTATCAACAAAAAGAAAACAATTTTACCATCAAAAGCGTGGGGTGCTCTATATCAATTAATATATTTGATAATAAACATATATTGGTAAAGCAAAGTCTCTAAGAAGAAAATGAAAAAAATCATAAAAAGCACTCCACGCTTTTGATGGTAAAATTATTTTATTTTTGTTGATAACTCTAGTTTTATTCTATATATGTTGGAGATGATTTTTTTGTTGACCACTTTAATTTTATCCCAAGCGTGTTGGAAATTAAAATTATTTTTCATTTTTTTAGTTCGGGTTTCTAATAAAGCGTGTTGTTTTAGTTTTTTAAACTATTATTTATTTTGAATACAAGTTTGGAGGGCAACGGGAGATTCCAAATTATTTTGGGTGCACCCTTAAAGTCTATTCCTTTAGGCTATAATTTACTATGGTGGTGTTGCTGGGATCACCTGTACATAGTTATTTTATGTACCCATATAAGCTCCAATTACGGCGAAAAAAGTGGACATCCGAATTTCTCAATAATTTTGGTTTTAAAATTAAGCTTAGGAACGCCAAAAGTGAAAACACGAAACAAATTTGCGGACATCCAGAGCTTCTTTATGGAAACTCCTGTAAAGACAGTCCTTAATCCAACTATTTCTTTCCACCTAAAGTACTGGAAACATCCCTTGTACCTAGTTGCCAGAAGTTTAGTCTGTATTTAAATCTAAGTTGTGAGATCAAGATATGCCATTTTAACGTATCTGTGGAATCATAAAAACCTTACGTATTAAAAAGAAGAAAGAATCATGTAAAATTATGACAGTTCTTCTTTTGTTATATTGATTAGAGGCCTACGATCCACAAGCAAAAAAATATAGTCTTCCAAGATGAAATGTTTAAGATCAATAGCAAGCTACAGATTATACCGGTATAAAACCAAATAAACGAAGATATAAGATAGTAATTAAAATATATTAACACATTTAAAAAGTTCAAAATACAATATATGTTATAACTTATAACTTTACACACGTTTTTAACTTTAAAAATGGTTCTTTTGAAAAAAAAAGTTTATTTTCGATATTATAATAATTGTTTTTGAAAATTTATATTTCTTAAATTGAAGAAAAAAAAAAATACCCGAAAAAAAATTTACAGGACAGACTTTTTTTTTGGAAATTCCAGAAAATATTTAAACTTTTTCTCGATTTTGTAGAACAATAGTGTCTTGAATTAAAAAAAAATCAAAAAGTATTTCTCCTCCTCCTAAAACGGAAACAAAAAATATAGATCGACCTTCAAAGGAACAGCGTGACCAATTTTTTATGATGGACTAGACCTATAGTTCTAGCCCTTGATTTCAATTATTTATCTAAAAAAAGTCTAAACATTACAGACCTAGGGGATGCTAGCCCGAAACGATTCATGCCCCTTTTGCTAGAAACAGTAGCGCTATCTATCAGAAAACCTATGCATTATTTCGACAAGAGAGAAGAAGCCCTTTTGAGACAGTTTCATTTTGGTTGTGCAACGGATTTTGAAATTAGAAATTAGTTTATTTTTCTCATTCTTGTCTAAGGCGTCATGTTATTATTTTATTGGCTGGTGATTAATTCCGAATTACATGTGCGTTATCGCAGTGGGTTGGGAATGTATTTCTCTACAGTAAACAACAGTGGCGCCAACTTTTTAAAAATAATGGGTGGGCTCAAAGTGAAATGAATGTAAAATTGAATTAAGAAAATAAAATATACAAATCAGTCATATTTAATAACTTACTGTATATACTTATTCACTTATAAACATGTTTAAACAAAGTACGAAAGATGTAATAAATTGACACTGGAAAATTTCGGCGATTCAGTGGTCAGTTTTAATCTCTATTAAAAATGCTGCTTCAATTTTAATAACTGCGAATTAATTTTGTTAAAATTCTATTGATTAGGACCTATAGAACTAATATAACCACTTCTACAATGTAATAATTACTCACCATTAAATAGCGCGACGTGTCGCAAACGTGTTCCGCCTAGCTGCGCTTCTTCCTATAAACTCGTCACATACTTCTTCTGAATCCAAACTTTCAGCGCGGTCCTTTTGCACGTGTAATAAGGCCACGTGATTAAGTCTTTTTTGTGACTATGTTAACCGCAAAAATGTTTTTAGTCTTTTCAAAGCAGAAAAGGATCTTTCGGCAGTGGCCGTGTAAACGAGCATTGTCAGAGTGCGATGTATGAATATCATAAATTCAGGAACAATACAAGAAATAACATTAGTTTAAAAAAATTCTACTACATCTCCGAAACTTTTAAAACTCATGTACACTAATATAGCACTTTCAAAGACCATATTTCTCTGCGCTCGCAAGATTTCATAGTCATTAATGTCATTCTCGGAAACACACGTAACATCGTCTGTTTTACTGACAACGAAGTTTTCTATTCTGATTAATAGTTCGTTTTCTTGGAAGCGTCCCTCAACGGATACAATGGCAGAATATACAATTTCGTAAAATTTACTCTCAAAAAATGTTTTCGCATTGGTAACTACATGCTGTGTGTGTTGTCTGTCATCCAGGCGTCGAGGCACCTTTCTTTACCTGGGAACCTGTGGCTCTGCTAAGTTCAGTTCGCATGCCCTCTTTGTCGTTTGCTCCCAGAACGTTTACGAATTGTATGTAGTGTCTGTAGCAAATCTTTTATGTGACATGTTGCTTCATGAAAGTGAGGGTTCACACTTTGAAGTCGTGTATTGTCGCGTCCATGGGGGTAAAAATCCTTACCAACATGTTCCATTAATGATAAATATCCGCAGGCTTTGGTACCAGCATCACCTTTATCGTTCTCAGAAAATTCTGAAAGGAAGGAAAGTACATCCTGGTAGTTACGGATTTCAAACTAAGTGCTCTGACAGTGAATCGAGTTGGGCATAAGTGTCTCAGGTTTTGCTTTGGTTTATGTTCTTCCGTTTTCTTGATGGCATTAAACCAATTCAATCTCTTTGGAGATTCCCTGATCATATTGATTAAATATTTCATTATATTCAACACATTTTTACATGTTGCAATGTGTCTTATGTTATCTTGCGCCGCTAAATTTAAAGAGTGCATAAAACAATACTGATGCCTCGCCTTTTCACTGACCTCTAAAATTCTAGCCTGCAACCGTGTATGTTTCCCGGCTAAGTTTACAGCTCCATCATAACATTGCCCCCAACAATATTTTATATCGAGTCCCAACCTTAACAAAACGTCACATACAATGTTGAATAGAGTTGCCGCATCTGTTGCTGAAGTTTCATAAAACCCTACGAAATACTCGCGAATTTCAAGTTCTTGAGAAACAGTAGGGAAATATATCGAAACTTGTTCTTTCACTGCCATGTCAGTTGTTTCGTCCAAACGCAGACCAAAATAAACTGCACTCTGAATTTCACAAGCTAGCGAACGAAGCAATTTGTGTGCTATAATTTCAAGCATTTCATTTTCCGTATCGTGCGACACCCACTTATGTGATTCTCTTTCAAAATAGCGCTTAAGCTCCGGCGAATCTTCACAGCGGAGTTTAAGAAGCTGGTGAAAATTACTAGTTTGATCTGTGTGTCCCCTGATTGCCACGCACTGTTTTGATAAATATAACAAAGTTGAGGAAAGTTTATATAACGCGGCGTGGGAATTTTATTGATCCTGCAATTTCAAAACGTTCAAACTTGATGCGACATTCACTCCACTTTGCAATGCCGCAGTTTTACTACACGATTCTTTACGGCAGTGAGATTTTTCATGAGCACTGAATTTTCTCAATGCGTGTTTCCAGTTGGGAAAACCAGAAGAAATGAAACAAGAATCTACTTTGGTGGAAAACTTTAGTAATTTATTTTCGTCGCCTTTCTTGCATGTTTTGCACAACACCACGTCCTTATTGTTGTCGTAAAAATCCAAGGATATGTAACCAGCCACGCACTCTGAAAAGTTCTTCCGCTTTTCCTCCTCCCTTTAGCACTTTCAGTTCCACTGGATTTTAAATCAGATTCGCGGTCAGAAACAGATAATTTTGAAATATTCGTTTGTTCTTGTATTAAGGGTACATTAGAAGTTTCCGCGCACTGGTCGGAGGAGTTATTAAGTCGTGGTCGCTTGATTATAAATTTATCAATGACACTAAGATTTCACTTTATAATTCAGGCACATAATATTAAGTTTATATTCAGTTTACATAATATTTTGGAAACATAATTTTTCAAAGTGAATTCTATAGTAAGGTTCTCTATTTTCCATACTTCTAATTCATAACATCTTTCTTTGGATTCTTTTGAAAATATTAATTTTTATTCTTTCCTTTACAGAAGATAGTTATTTTGTTAAAAATGTATATAAAAGGCAAATTTATCCAACAACACTATGAAGTTGGCTGAAAATTGGTGTGAAAACAAGACAGCAAATTAACTACTGATATGTGTGGCCACAACAGCATAATCATGTCGCTTGCTTTGTCGAGAAAATGGAACCGAGTGACTGATTTTCGAGGGAGGACAAATATCGGAATCATCGAGTGTTACTGGAGCACTTCTAATTTTATTACTGTTATTAACTTAAATATTATTATCGATAAATTTACAACAGTGAAGCATGTTACAATATTTTTATAATGTTTAATTATGTTTCAGGTTGAAATCATGTGGAAAAGCAAGAAACTAATTTCCATTATGAAAAACTTTGTATGTACCGTTCATGGAACAGACAGAGGGGCAGGGCATGTGGCACGAATGGGGAATAAAATAGGAGCATGAACGCTTCTTGTAGGAAAACCAGAGGGAAAACACCCAGTTGGTAGACCAAAAATGAAGTGAGACAATTACATTATGATTTGAGAGAAGTAGATTATACAGGGGATGTTTGGAAAACATTAGCTAAGGATAGGGATGTATGGAGAGCTCATATCCGCGCAGACATGAACCTACGGGTTCGATGGTGCCAGTGAGTTGGTTCGTTAGTTAGTAGTGTTTGAGATAATGTTCTAGAGGTCCCATATTCAAACCCCAGTTTCAACCAATCTGATTTCTTTCCTTGCAACAATGTGCAGTGGTTAACCGAATTACGCCGCAACCTGTATTATAAGAGTGGCGGCTGGTAGGCTGGAAAGCTCACAAGGTTACAATGAAGTCTCATTAAGATATTTTATTATACAGGGTGTAAGGGGTTGTCTTCATGATGCCGGACGCACGCTCTGGCGAAACGTCGGGGAACTTCAAGTCTCAAGACCACGACCATCAGCCCGGGAATCTTCCACAAGATCATCAAACTGAACTATGCGTTTTTTTAAATTTCTTTATGGCATGCAATACCAAAAATATTAATCACTTAAAATATAATATACAGAACGAAGAAAACTATTTCAAGTTCTGTTGCAAAGCATTTTATTATATGGATCTGAAACATGGAACCGTAAGTGGACAAGCTGTTAGCTGTAGAAATGGATTTTTGAAGGCGATCGACAAGAATTTAAAGAAGGGATAAAGTCAGAAACAGCAAAATAAGGGAAATTACGCAAGTTAAAAAAATAGAAAAAACAGAAGAAAAACGTTTAAAATGGTAAGGACACCTCATAAGAATATAAGAAGATAGAATACAAAACAAGATCCTTGATTGGAAAGCTAATAGAAGAAGTGGAAGAGGCAGACCTAGAGAACGTTGGATAGATGGAGTGAGGAGAAGTGTGGAAGCTGGAGATTTGATGAAAGAAGATGCTTCAGACAGTAACCTCTGGCGACAAATCACTTTGGGATTTAAGGAGAAACACTGTATTGTGGATTATTCCGAATTAAAAAATGACTAACACATACTTAACATTGAAGATAATTATAGTGATTTTAGGTTACTTTGAGCTCAACTTCATTTCTCACATATTTGGAAAAAAAATCAACATATATATTTCTGTGAGGTAATTATTCACATATTGCAACAATAAATTGTGTGTGTGCCTTTTAATTTTATTTAATTTTCTATTTGTATTTATAGTGGCAAAGATTCTCGAAAATATTAATCACATAAATTAATGCAAGAAAAATTATTTCTTAGTTTAAAGTATTTGAAAACAAGATTCTGGGCCGAATATTCGATCCTATAAGGCATCATTTCCCAACTTTCTTGTTCGAAAAATTTTCAACGGATTCGCCAAAAATTTTCAATAATGGCAGGTTTCAAGATTACGCCTATATAGTTTCCTTTGTTTCTGTGGCATTGTCATAATAATAATAATAATAATAATAATAATAATAATAATAATAATAATAATAATAATAATAATAATAATAATAATAATAATAATAATTTTATTTATTTATATACAGATTTTCACTGTTTATACATCGTTCTGTGCCTGAAGTTTTATTTTCCTTCTCCACTGGCCTCTATCCATCCACGCAATGTCTTCCAGTCCTCTTGTTCTCGTTCCAGTTCTTATTTCTTGCATCCACTTGTCTCGAGGTCTTCCTTTCTATCTTTTTCCAGGTGGCCAATTCCAATTTTTTTCTGGGTAACCTTTTTTCTTGCATTCGTCGCACATGCCCATACCAATTTAATTATTTATATCTTATATAGACGGGAAACTACCACACCTATAATTCCCTAGTTAAGCTGCAAAGCATAGCATGATTGCAGTGAAAGACCTGCCCTCGGGCAGAATTACTATGGAATGGAATATCTTATATAATCTACAATTGAATATCTACTATTCTTTTTTTTTTCGTATGACAGTATTTCTTACATTTTTTCTTCTAATTTTGAACATCTTACTGCTCTCATCATTAATAATAATATTATTATTATTTTCTTGGAATTCAATTTTATGTATGTCAACTGCATATGCATATTTAAAACTCTGTGGTTCACCCAACTCAAATCGTTGTGGAAACGTTTCGCAATTCAATAAGGGTTGGGAACCGCTGCTATAAGGGATAAGAATGGAGGGAGCTTGAACATTCGTTTATATATATGTATGAATATAAAGGAGACGTATTAAAACTTGTTCACTACGTGTGAAAGAACGCCTCCTCATACCCTCATGCAGGTACACTCCCAATGAAAGAACACATCTGACAAGTGAGTAGCAGTGTTTTACCTTGTCAACCTATCCGACGCAGGGTTGGATAGGAGGGCCTACTGAGCACTGTTTGACGGCCCTGGTGTAGATGGATTCATTCAAAAATTATTTTCCGTTGTAAATAAAGTGTTCATGAAATAAAGCATTTCAACATTCCAACTTATCATCATCATCATCACTCCGACTTCATAATTCATCAGCCCTATGTTTACTAGGTCTTCCGACGTCACGTCTTCCTCTTGCTTGATAATAACTTCTAGCTAACAATGGATATCTCTTTCCATTCATGTGATCAATCCACTTTAGTCTTTATTTGAAGGGCTTAGGGCAATAACATGAAAAGCCACATGTTGTTTTTCTGAGATATAAGGATTTTAATGTTACAAAAAAATTATAAATACTATTGTGCATTATTGTTGTTAATACATTGTGTGTCTATATGTTTTAACTAATCACTGGCGCACTTACAAATTATTTTATGGATATTTCAATACATTTCTTAACAGAATGTGGCTTATCATGTTACTGCCCTAAGCCCGTCAAGTCATGACTTTATCCAATAAAGGCTGTATGAATGGAATGATAACAGAGACCACTAGATTCCATGCCCAAGATGTGATCGAAATTGAGAAGATGGGGCTAAATACATGCATTTTTTCTTTTGTTTGAATTTTCTAGAACAGACGCCAGTATGTCAGACAAACGAATGGCGAACACTACATAAAGTGAGTTACACGATCTTTATGGGAAACTAGACATACATAATAAGATCAGTGTGTCTGCGATGGGCAGGAAATGTGGCATGATGCTTATCCAAATCTTACGCTTGAAGGAAGTTACGGGGTTTTGATCGATGTATAATCTCCTTCTTCGAGACGATTGTAACATAGCAACGACTGAATGGTTAAAAATTTCGGATGAATCATTCTAGAATATGGATTGGAAAATATTATCTCAGGTTAGCGATATATGGAAGTTAGGTAAGTTTAAATACATTCATTACACAAATAATTAATTTTAGAATAAATATACTTGTTACTAGACACTGGAAAATAAATTAAACATAGGCTTAATTCTTAAAATGCGTGCTATTATACATTACAGGGACTCTTGTCATCCCAACTTCTCTCAAAAAACTTTTAAATTGAAAATATATAAAACTGTTATTATACCAGTTATATTATATGGATGCGAAAGATGAACTCTTACTTTAAGGGAGAAAAGGAGATTACGAGTATTTGAGAATAAAATTCTTAGGAACATTTTTGGACCAAACAGATATAAACAGACAGATGCATGAAGAAGACTACATAACAGTGAACTATGTGGCCTTTATAAGAAGCCAGATATAATAAGAACAGTTAAGTCCTGTAGATTTCGATGAGCAGGATATGTGGCACGAATGGGGGATTGAAAGACATGCATGGAAGTTTCTTGTAGGAAAACCAGAGGGAAAACGACCAGTTGGTGGACCAAGAATGAGGTGGGAGAATAACATTAAAATGATTTGATTGAAGTAGATTATACAGCGAATGATTGGAAAACATTAGCTCAGGATAGGGATGTATGGAGAGCTAATGACCGCGCGGTCATGAACCTACGGGTTCGATAGTGAAGCAAGTTAGTTAGTTACGTGAACTCCTACACCTACTGGTTTCAGACCATAATAGATAGCAGCTAAACACTGGACGTACTTGAAAACATGTGTGTACACATTTTCATGAAGATCGGTTGACGGGTTTAGAAGTCACAAACATATATGCAGGCTGGATTATTCAGTCTTGTAACACATCTAATTTTATGTCTGACTTGGAGTCTAGTTGTTAAAGGTTTTACTGGAAATGTTTTTTGACAATAAAAATCTTTCTGTCCCGCGCCGTAGCCGAGCGGTTAAGATAGGAAGCCTTGGCGCAGAGCTACGGGACTTGCGCTGGTTCGAGTCTCCATGGGGGAAGAAATTTTCTCATGGTATTTCGGCCAGTATGGGACCGGTGCCCACCCAGCATCGTGAGGCAATTGGGTAGCTACAATAAGTAGCGGCTCCAGGTTGAGGAACCAGCTATAACGGCTGGGGGACTCGACATGCTAACCACATGTCACCCCTACACTGGCTGTTGATCATCTACCTCTGTGATTGACACATGTGGATGTGAATGGCCAGCAGCCGGCTGGTAAAAGGGCAACCGCTGAAAAGTGGAAAGACCCTCAATCGGAAAATCTTTCATGGCACATTCTGCGTTCTTCACAAAACCAAATTAATCTTTGTACTCTTATGAAATTAATAATATATATGTTTTGCACGTCTCGTACTTACAGGAATCACGACCATGATTGAAAGTTGAATTTCCTAAATTTCGGGGTTTCCAACCTAAATAACTGCTTTTATTTATAAACAGATTTTTAATATTTACACATCTTTCTGTGCTTAAAGTTTTATTTTCCTTTTCCACTCCTCTCTATCCATCCACTTCATCTCCTCCAGTCATCTTGTTCTAATTCCCGTCCTTATTTCTTGCATTCACGAGTTTCGAGGTCTTCCTTTCCTTCTTCTTCCAGTGGACATTCCAATATTTTTCTGGGTAACCTTTCTTCTTGCATTCGCCGTACGTGCCGATACCAATTTAATTGCTTATGTCTTATATAATCTACTATTGAATATCTAATACTCATTTTTTCTCGTATGAGAGTATTTGTTATTTTTTCTAATTTTGAACATCTTGTTGCTCTCCTCAACAAATCCATTTCTATCGACAGAAGTACTATACTGTAATATTACTAATTACCTACCTAGGGAGGAAAGTAAAACCACTGCCCTTTATGAATACCACAAACAATATATATAGCCTATACAATAATATATCCAAATGTAGTGTTAATATACATTACACGAAACAAATCACTGCATTTTAAATGAACGGAACTTTATTTGAAACAATATAAAACAGTAAATACGTATTTGCCGCCATTTTATCTCTGATTGGTGTCACGGCCTGCTGTAGTCTGAACTAAATTATTTTCAGCATTCAGCGTATATACAATGGCCTAAAGTCAGTCTGTTGTTTATAATGAAAGCAAATATTTCCAACAAAGATGTTATTATTTTATTATTATCTTATATTTTCAAAACACCATCGCACAAAAATATTAATGTACAACACACGTTTGCGAAGTGTTTTACAGAATCTCGGAAATTAAAATCCTCGCTATCACTCGGTTTTTAATAATTTCTTTGAAAGCTTCCATGCACCCATTCGTGCCACATGTCCTGCCAACCACAGTCTTCGAGACTTAACTGTTCATATTATATTTTTCTTCCTATAAAGACCATGCAGTTCACTGTTATGTAGTATTCTCCATTCGCTTGCCTGTTCATCTCTCTTTGGTCTAAAAATGTTCCTATGAAATTTATTCTTAAATACTCGTAATCTCCTTTCATCCCTTAAAGTAAGAGTTCTTGTTTCGCATCCATATAATATTACTGGTAGAATAACAGTTTTATATATGTTCAGTTTAACGAGACCCTGAATTGCATAATAACATTCATTTCCAGAATTGAGCCTATGTTTAATTTCTTTGTGCATCTCATTCCTATTTGTAATTATTGATCCTTGGTATTTGAATTCAGCCACTTCATCAATATTTCTCTCATTTGTCATTAGCTGTCCATTTCCATTATATAATCTATTTCTATGCGCGATCATATATTTAGTTTTATAGATATTTACTTCCAGTCTCAGTTTCTTAGTGTTACTCAATAGTGTGTGCGTGTTGGCCTAACAGAGGCAATACAGTAACTGCATGTTATTATCAGGGCTGATTGCTGCTCCACAGACTCACACTGTGGCAAGTACAGGCTACAGTGCTACATCTACAGTGACTGTAGCAACCCCTAGTTCAAACTCTTGCACCAGTTCCATCCTCCACGCCGCAGCAACCTACCATGCGTACACTCACAAAGCTCGAGGACCTGAAGGGTAAGATTTAATCAATTTTACATTTACGTGTTTTTAAAACTTTTTTACTCTGAAATTTGGTATGTGTGTGTGTGTGTTACTTATTCTGTTATATCATTAGTCAGAAGAATCATGGACTCTAAACAAAGAAAACGAAAATGAGTGGGCGTTTTGTATAATTTAGTTATTCCTATTTTCCTACATATGTCAGCTCAAAGAGACATCTAAGTAGGACATTGAGGTGTTACTTGGATGGAGGAAGGCAGATTATATTTTGCTCAGAGGCACTAGTTTCGGTCTGAGGTTCTTTTATGGAACTCTCGGAGAACTGGTCCCTTGGATTCTTCTATTCTAAGAATCCATCGGCCTCGGCGGGTTTGATCTCGCGACCCTTGGGGGAAGAGGCAAGTAACATAACTCATAGACCACCGAGGTCAAATATGAACCAACATAATTAACAGACAAAACATAGAGTACAGAACGTCTTTGTATTTTATGACAATTAAAACATTGCATTTTATTATATAATGTAATGCCGAAAGGCAGGTCCTTCACAGCAATCATAGGATACTTACTGATTCATTTTTCCATTATTTATTAAGAGAATTAAATCAATTAAACCGGTGTATCTTATAGGATGCAGTGTCAAATTAAGGATAACAAATAAAGGAAGAAATTTATTAATTATTTGCACAGACAGGTTATTTTTAACAATTTGTTCGCTGAATTTATATATATATATATATATATATATATATATAGCTAAAGTAATTTCACTTCCAATACAAAAAAAATGCAAATTAATTAAATCGAAGAAATTTGACACCTGAAAATGATAATATTTTTCATCTGAGACCGTGAGTTCCTTCCTCAAATTAGTTGGGTTACATAGTGTTCTGCCCAAGAGCAGGTCTTCCCCTGCAAACACAGCATTCTCCATTCTTTCCTTAACTCAGCCTTCCTTATAATATCCGCGTACAAATCATTTAATTTAATATTGTCTATCATCTGATGTCTTTTTCTGCCTCTAACCTTATTTGTGTTGACCATTCCTTCTAGGGCATCCGTCAGCAGGCAGGTATTTCATAGCCAGTATCCAATCCAATTTCTTTTCCTCTTCTTTATGAGTTGTTCTTCCTTCACCCACTCTGTCTAGCAATTTTTTTATTTTTCATTTTGTCTGTCCATTTTATACGCTCTGTCCTTCTACATATCCAAATCTCAAAAGCTTCCAGTCCTCTTTTCCTCATTCCGTCGTAATGTCCAAGTCTGTGCACCATACAATGCTACACTCCACACAAAGCACTGAAAAAAGTTAATCCAGCAAATCCTAAATATAAAATAATAATTAAGTTTGTTTAACGCTCCGAGTAGGTTATAATTTATTCCTCTTCCATAACCTGTTTTTTTTATTCGTCTGATATGAACTGACAAAAATCGCTAATATTTTTGTCTTCTTTCGCGTAAATTGTGAAATCGTTAATAAATTACTTGTAAAATTCATAATAAATAAATTATTTTCTTGCGCCTACATTACTACCGACCTGTTGCACTACATATAGAACTCTTTATTATGTGTTTTGAAAGATAATAATGCGAAATATCACTCAATAAAGTAAGCTATGACGTCGCAGTTCAACAATAGCAACACGGTCCCGTGGTTACGGCATGAAATAATATTTTAAAATTTGTTTTGCTATAAAAATAATTACAATTTTTCGTTCTTTAAATTCAAGGAAATCGGGTTTAACATAAACACCATCAAAATATTTTGTTTTACAACATAAAGCGCTAAATGTGGCTGAGAATTCAAAACATTGTGCGTTAAATTTCGCTATAACACAAGGTAAGTTAGTTGTATTTACGTAATAGATAAAACAAAGATAGTGTGTAGAATTAGAATGTACAGTGGAGGAAATTGGTATAAAGCCACTTGTTAAAAGGGTTAACACAAGTTTATTTACTCTTCCTTTGGCATTTTTCTATATTAACTTAGGAGGTGATTGAGTATAAAACACACACAAACAATGTCAAAATTAATTATCCATTTCCGTCCAAAAAAGTACATGAAAACTGAAACCACTCTTACATACGGGTAGAAATTAGTATAAAGGCACTTTGTGTATTTCACAGATTAAACCAAAAAGACTGAGCACAAAGTTTACAACAAAGTTCTAAAATTTAGTTGAACCTCCATTGTTGTTAATTACTTGGAAGATTCTCTTTGGCATTGACTTGATGAGGGTGTTTATTTCTTCCACTGAGATTGAAGCCCACTCTTCCTGAATAATATTTTTCTGCTCAGTCACTGTCCCAAACTGCCGTCCATTGCGATACACACGCTTTGCCAGGATCCCCCATAAGTTCTCAATCGGGTTTAAATCAGGACTTCTGACTGGCCACGTCAAAAGTGGTATTTCTTTCTTCCTGAACCACTCCTTTGATTTGGCAGACACGTGAATGGAAGCATTATCTGGCTGAAAAATAAGATCTTCGCCAAATTCCTCATACATTCGTATCAATTAGGACTCCAGAAGCTTCTCAGTGTAGGACTCAGAATTCATCTTGGTGCGTATCCATGCTATTTTTTATCTTCTTTTAAAGCAGAATGCTGCCCAAATCATAACGCCTCCACCACCGAAGTTTCTATTCATTCTAACTTGCTCTTCAGTACGGAGGTCGTTCCAGTAATACTGAAGGCCATCAGGCCCGTCCAGATTAAACTTCTTCTCGTCACTGAACATTACTTTATTCCATTCTGAGGTCCAGGACATGTGTTCTTCAGCAAAAGTCATTCTAGCTTTCTTATGTGCATTGTTCAGAGGTAGTTTACTAAGACTTTTTTTTTTAATTTTAGGTTCTTGTCTTCTGACAGAATGTCTTAGTCGTCTGGCTGTTAATGACAACTTCAAATCAGCCTGGATTTGAGAAGTAAACATATTCTTACCTTTTGCTTTACGTAAAATGACATGTTTAGTGCGCTCAGACAATTTTCTTGTCCGTCCATATTTCCCGTTTTTTTTCATATTGTGAGCCCAGTTTGACAAAATTATCAATGACACATCTTGAAGCCCCAATTTCGTAGGTATTTGTCTATTGGAAAGGCCCATCTCCTTGAAGGCACTAACTCTTGATTTCTCTTCATTTGATAGAGGCTTTCCACGTGGCATTGTACGTACTGCTGACTTGTAACTGATGAACGATGCTCACAGACACGTCGTCTCCATGTAATTGCAGTGTTTTGTTTATATTTATGTCTCTGTAAGAGCCAGAAGTTGACCTGCCTTTATACCGATTTCCACCCCTAGGACAGTGTTTTCTTTGATTTTACGTATTTTTACATATATAATAAATACAAAATGAGGAGACCTGTATGAAATTATGTCCAAGATAATTATATGTAATCTATGACACATACGGTATTTGCATAAATATTTCAGGTTGTTTTACTACTAAAAGTTAGTGGCTTTATACCAATTTCCTCTACTGTAGGTGTAAGAGTGCAGTAGAAGTTCATTAGAGAACTGGAAAGATAGGTGAGAAAGATTGAGAAAATCGAAATTATATTCTATTCTATGGTATTCTGCCCTAGGGCAGGTATTTACTAGGCATTTATAGGTGTGGTAGCGTCCCGTTGCTTTCCATATCAGTGAAGGATGAAGATGATGATGGCCAGATGACGTTCAGGGACATTTTGGGACTTAAACCAACCTGACATTTGTCTTATAGATGAGGAAAAAACCTCACCGAGGAAGCTTGTCCTGATCTGGAATCGAACCCGGGCCCGCTGTCAGACAATGCAGCACGCTACCTGGAGACCACAACGGTGGACTATGTTAAATAATGTTTACTGATTCATTTTCCCACTATTTACTAAGAGTTTTAAATGACTTAAACCGGTGTATTTAATAGGATACAGTGTCAAATCAAGGATAAGAAATAAAGGAAGAAATTTGGTAATTATTTGCACAGACAGGTTATTTTGAACAATTTGTTCGTTGAATAGTAAACTAAACTATTTCCATGTCTATTGTTCTACAAACACATCAGTCATTTTCATGATGATGTGTTTTTTAAACAGGGTTCTTCATTCTTGTTTTCTAAACTATCAACCGTACAAAATGTCTTGTGTGTAGCAAACATATTTTCACTTTCAATATAAAAAAGTGTAAATTAATTAAATCGGTGAAATGTGATAACTGAAAATGATATATTTTTCATCTGAGACCGTGGGTACTTCCTCAAATAAGTTGGGTTATATACATATTGTTCCTCCCAACAGCAGGTCTTTCTCTGCAAACTCAGTATTCTCCACTCTTTCCTTAACACAGCCTTCCTTTTTGTATCCGCATAAAAAACATTTATTTTAATAGTCTTTTTTCTGCCTCTAACCTTCTTTGCGTTGACCATTCCTTCTAGGGCATCCGTTAACAGACAGTTCCTTCTTACCCAGTGACCAATCCAATTTATTTTCCTCCTCTTTATGAGTTCCAGCATTGTTCTTCCTTCACCCACTATGTCTAGAATATCTTTATTTTTTTATTTTGTCTATCCATTTTATGTGCTCCATCCTTCTCCATATCCACATCTCGAAAGCTTCCAGCCGCTTTTCCTGATTCTTCCATTTTATATGCTCCATCCTTCGCCATATCCACATCTCGAAAGATTCCAGTCGCTTTTCCTGATTCCGTCGTAATGTCCAAGTCTCTGCACCATAGGCCTACAATGCTACACTCCACACAAGGCACTTCACTAGCCTCTTCCGTAATTATTTTGCCAAATATCCGCAGAAAATTCTTCTCTTCTTGTTAAAGATGGGTTAATAGATGAAAAAAGCTAATCCAGCAAATCCTAGAGATAAAATACCAATTAAGTTTTGTTTAACGCTAGGGGCGCTGATCTCAGAGTAGGTTATATTATTTTCCTCCTCCATAATCAGTTTTTTTTTTGTCTCTGATCCCTTAGATATGAATTGATAAAAATCGCTAATATTTTTCTCTTATTTCACGTAATTTGTGAAACTGTTAATAAATTACTTGTAAAATTTTAATAAATACATAATTTTCTGGCTACCTACATTACTATAGACCTGTTGCACTACATGAAGAACTCTTTATTACGTGTTTTGAAAGATAACAATTCGAAATATCAGGCAATAAAATAAGCTATGACGTCGCGGTTCAACAATAGAATCATGATCACGTGGTTACGGCATGACTAATATTTCAAAATTTGTTTCGCTACAAAAATAATTACAATTTCGCTTTCTTTTAATTTTAGGAAAATCCGGTTTATATTAAACACCATCAAAATACTTTATTTCACAACATGAAAGCGTCAAATGGAGCTGTGAATTAAATATATTGTGCGTATTTTTTTTCTTTCTAAAATACAAGGTAAGTTAGTTGCATTTAAAATATAAGAAAGTTAGTGTGTAGGTGTAGGAGCGCAGTAACAGTTCATTAGAGAACTGCGTAGATAAATAAGAAAGAGAGAAGGAAAGGAAACGGGACCCCACAGTTAACCTTGGCGCTTACTCTATTTTCAAGTTTATTTACTCTATTAATTTATATAGACAGGCACAGATTAATCTGAAATTGTTATATGACGCATCATAATTAAAAAGCGTTGATATTTATTTAATGTTTTGATAAATCATTGATTATAACATGCACACATCATTCAACTGCAGAAAGCCATGGTCTTTGGGTTTAGTAAATTTACAAGCACATTAAATAAAATTAAGTGAATGTTTTTTACATATAGCATTCTCATTGATAAGATATACGTATTCGGTTAAAGTGGGCCCAGGTCCCCGTGGAGGGTCCACATTAACCTAATTCCTTTGTTATGTTTAATTATTTTATACAGCCAACATGTCACATAATATCAAACCATTGTCAGGATATTAAAACAGTATCTACATAATATAACATATTAAGGAGTTTTTTCAACATTTGTATTCAATAGCAGAAATTAAGAATTGATTCTTAGCTTGAAAAACTTTTAAACTGGTCATTTTCATAAATAGCACATATAAACCCTTTTTCGCACAAATAATAATAAAAAACTGAACTCGAACCCGTCAAAGTTGATAAGGGGAAAAAGTTAAAATATTTTATACTCGAGGGCAGCACCAATTAAAGAAGATATTAACAGGGACCACTCAAACAGAAGGATTCACATTACCCGAAGTTCCCTATATATTATTAAACATTTTTTAGAGAATTTGAGACAAGAATTTCCGCCGTGTATAATACAGCATATATCATGCGTTTCCAGAGTTGATCCGATGCATAATTTATTTGTTTGTTACTGTTATAAGTTATTTGAATTTTGACACTTCATCAAAATGTCCATAATTTGACGTTGATAATTTGCACATATAGGAAGAAGAAACAATACAATTATCACAATCACTGTGAAAATGTACTAATCAGTTATAACTTTTATCTTTCTAGGTAACTACGTTTGAAAATAAATTTGATGCAATAAAGAGAAACAAGGCGAAATTGAAAACATTATTACATGTAAGGTGTTCAAATAATCCCAGCGCTATGAGTGTGTAAAATAAATTATATGAGGAGAGAAAACTATAGAGGAACTGTTTGGTAAGAATATTGTAGCCTGGATGGATGCAACAAAATGGGTGATTTCATTACGCAATACATATATTGATTGTATGAACTTTATGGTACAAATAGGTAATTTTACATCAATTTAAATGTAAAATAATTTAATATACATATATTTATTTACATGCAGAACCATTGCTCAAGGAAACACAACTTCGAACAAAATCACATACAGGACGTTTCTATATTTAATTGAAAATTTCTTCTAGGAAAAAAAAACTATTTACAGGAGAATTAATTCTGCGTGCAGCTACCAATTTCCGCTGGTTTTCCGTTACCTTAATTTTCCCTTGAGGAGAATTAACAGATGTAGTACAACACATTCATACTGTGACACTTAAAAATGAGTTTTTTTATAAATGCAATATAGAGATGTAAATAAAAAATCACCCCTCCACATAAACAGATATTATTTGGCGTAAAATTGTATGAAATTGTATTTAAGGTACGGACGTGCCAATTCTTGGCTCTGAAAAGTTGTTGCACATTTTGTCCAATCGAGTCTTGTGGATCAAGATTAGTACTTGCCATGTTTTCTGGATCTCTAAGTGTTGTGCTTTCTTGTTTTTCAGGATATTAATGTGAACCTGCGAATGAATTCAAGAATCAAGAATGACGGGTGCCAGCTTTGTCAGGTATGTAGACAGGGCTCAAGTACCCGTGCAACCCAACACTGGGGGGACCTACAGTAGAGACTGGATGTTATGGAAAATGCCCATAGTTATTATAGATATTGGTAAAAGTGGCTTCATATAGCCACATAGAGCCATATATAGTTGTTTCCCATTAGTTTTTAAGTGCCTAACATCCGGACTCTATTACAGAAAAACCGGTAACCCGTGTGTTGGCGGGTATTCCAACACCGCGGACACGCGTAAATGTACCCCTACGCCCGGGGGGGGGGGGTTAAACCGGGCAAACCCATTATCGGGGGGATCTTACAATTCTATTCATATATGTATAATAAAAATCACCAGTGAAAGTCCACATCCCTGTCGTGTTGATCTTTTTTCCAAAAAGATAGTTTCCTCTCTTGTTTAACATAGATTTCATTATCTTTATAGATGTTGAAGATATTGGTAACATATTGTTGTGGAACGTTATCATCAGCTAAAATTTGTAATAATATATTTCGGCCTACTTTGTAAAAGCCTTTATGAAGTCAACAAAGGCGATATGAGCATCTATATTAAATTCCTTGTGCTTTTGTAATAGTAGTTTTAGAGTGAAGAATCCATCTGTACAAGATCTACCCTTTCTGAATCCATTCTGCTCTTCTACAATTATATTTTCATAATTTTTTTTCTTCAATTTATTCTTAACTATATTAGCATACATTTTATATCCAGAGTTCAATAAGCTAATTTTATGTATTTAAATTATTTATTGTAATTTCAAATTAAATTGCCCCGAGAAATTGTTATGATCTTGTAATTAACAGCTGTATATGTTCAATGTCCAATATCATGGAATGCAGTATTATTACAATTGTGTGATAATATTTCTGATTGCAAGTATCGTGTTGGAATCGAGTGTACACCGCAGATTACAGGAAACATCCAAGGTAAGATTTCTCTTAAGTTTATAAATGTATAACGTCTTTTAGAATTTTGAAGTGGTTAAGTTCATTATTTGAATTCAATCATACTGCACATTCTTTACCTCAGCCACAAGGCACTTTTGGACGAATCGTTGTGAAACTTTTGTTAATACATGGATGGGGATGTACCTTAACTACAACTTCAACCAATTTTACGCCAAACAATATCTATTTATGTGGGTGATGATTTATCTCTATGTTACATTTACAGAAAACCTCACAATTACAGCAGACGTGAAGATGAATGTGGTGTACTACATTTGTATGAATAAACTATCAATTCTATTCTTTAAATTGATTTCCAGTGACAAAATATATAAAATGACAGCTGTACTAAGAAATTAGTTCCCGTGTCATATTTTTTCTTCCTTAAAAAAATTTCAATTGAATAGTAATAAAACCAGTATGTGATTTTGTTTCAAGATGTGTTTTGTTGAGCAATGTAAGTGTTAATGATTGTTTATAAATGCTTTTACACGCGTTTGAAATATGCTTATTGTCAGCACTGCATGTCACTCATTCAAGTGAAAAATCAACCTGAAGGGTGGAAAAACTACAAAGTGTTCTCATTATTGTTGAAAGTGCCGTTAAGTAGTAAGTTTGTTCATATTTCACATTAACATCTAAAATCAAAGGGAAGAGCGACTTTGAGCCGTTCCTTAGTCGGCTTGCGGTACCCGAGTCCCGACCTATATCACAAACAAGCCAACAGACTGAATTTCCATTGTCGCGGAATCAAAGCCAGTGGTTACGTGGATAGCGGCGCAACTTTATACAGATTGTCACCCGGCTCCTGCTAGGCTGCTACTACACTGCAGATTGATCTAGGCTGCCACTATACTGCACTTGTCTTATTTTTATATTTACTTAACTCAAAAGTGGTATTAAAAATTAAAAAAAATGTAGGATCAGGAAATTATTGGGTAGGCCCGGGCCCCATGGCTCAAATAAGTTGGTGCCACTGGTAAACAATGATTTTGAATAACCACATTTTCTAAGTTGTTCCATGGCACACCATTCAAGTTGAAAGCATGGAGTTGGGTAAAACGATCCATCTGGGATCATTTTCCCCGCCAGGGATCAATTTGTCCACAACACTAAGAGTTAAATTTCCTAAACTTGGAATGAATTAAAATATAAATAATACTGCAGTTATGCAAATCATTAAAGTAATAATGAATTAAAATCTGTTAATAATGTCACGATTTAGAAACATAACACGTCGGTCCCATTAAAAAAATCTAAAACATGAAAAACGTAGTTTCAGTGACTGATTTCTCTAAGGAATCCAGAAAGGGCATCAGTTTTCCAGATTTCACAAATTTTTGTGAATCATAAATTTAAGCATGCACTCCAGTGAATGTCATCAGTGGATTCCGGAAGAATGGAATAATTCCATAAACCCAGACCAACGAGAACTTTGATCATTAAAAAAATCTAAAACATATGAAAAAACTTAGTTTCAGTGACTGATTTCTCTAAGGAATCCAGAAAGGGCATCATATTTTCCAGATTTCACAAATTTTTGTGAATCATATTTGAAAGCATGCACTCCAATTAATATCAGTGGATTCCGGAAGACTGGAATAATTCCATAAATCCAGATCAACGAGATCTTTGATCAATATATATATATATATATATATATATATATATATGACATTATTTGTGGCTAAAATATCTTTCCAAATGAGTATTACTGAAGTGATCACAGTAAGTAAGAAATGAACAAGTAAAACTATACTGCATTATATTCTATGTTTATACCTCATTTCATTTTATGCCAAAATATGTTTTATTCCAATGTTAACTAAATGAAGGATAATTTCGCCCGACAGAAAAATCTTTTCACGAAAATGGTTGATCAAATTTTTCATAACTATGTTGTGAGTTTTTGATGTAGTCATACACATTAAAAGGGCATATATACTGCATATATTTACTTTAAAATGTTGCCATTTTGTTATATATTTAGATGTGAAATCTTATTTTAGCTTAGAGGGATCATTTTGGGCTAGTATCCTCTACCCTTAAAATTGTTATCCTGCAAGATAAGTTAATTTTATTTATATTACAGAAAAATGAATTTCTAGACAATGTTTAAATCTGTACCGGTTATAGAATAAAACACAAAATTAACAGTAGATTATTTTTAATTTAAAATTACTTATAGCTACGTACCTGTACTTCTACAAAAATATCATAAGACTGCGATTCTGGTTCCTGCTGAACTAACTGCACACGCGTATAACTTATAAGTATGCAATAGAAGTTCATGTTGCTAGCTTCTAGTTGATAAACAACATTGGAAATTTAAAAGTCATCTTATGAAACGAAGTCTTTTACCAGGCTAAATAGCATCATATTAATAAACTCTGCTATTATTTCATTATTATAGGCCTAAATATTATTATTTCACTTCAATTCTAAGAAGTTTGTAAAACTATGGCCACGTCACATCAGTCTTATAGAGATTTTTTTGGTAAACATTGTAAATAATTTATTACGATTTTCAGAACGCACCTTAAAAAATACGCAGAAAGATTTATTTTATTGTCTTTGAGCATTAGATAGGCAATTGACAATATTTAAATGACATTTACATTAAATACATCTAAAATTCGTCAGTTGAATAAAATTGATATTTTAATAATCTGGAGTAGGCTACATTCTGCAAGTTTATATATATATATTTTTTTTCTTATCATACCATATATATATATATATATATATATGTGTGTGTGGTATGATAAGAAAAATAAAGGCCTGCACGGGATTTGAATCCCGTCCAGGCCTTTATTTTTCTTATCATGCCATATTAAGCTTGCATTGCTCAATGTTAAACATTTAATTATAACATATATATATATATATATATATATATATATATATATATATCTTAATATATAAAAATTTCGTGTCACGTTGTTTTTCCGCGATGGAATCCTAAACTACTGAACCGATTTTAATAAAATTCTGCACACTGTGTGCAGTTTGATCCAACTTGAGACTTAGGGTAGTTTATAACTAAATTTATAATAGCATTATTTTTTATTGCAAATTATTGGTTTATTATTTAACAAAGAGTTATAATTATCTGTGAGTTACATACGATTCTAACAGATGGCGGTGTAATTATCTATGAGTTCCATACAATTCTAACAGATGGCGGTGTAGATAATTTGGTAAGGTAATTGGTTTATTATTTAACAAAGAGAGAACCAGATGGCTGTGCTTTTTGTTGCAACCACGAATTTCAATTGAATTACAAATATTGATTATTTCATAATTAAAGTGTGTTCAGTGTTTATTTTATTTTCAATATTATTAATTTCGTGTGTATTAGTTTTAAGTAATCTGGCTGAAAGACAGCAACTTTATTTAAATTTTTAACGTATACCTTAGCCACAGCAACGCGTGGCCGGGACTTCTAGTATATATATAATATTTGTAATAATTATCATCTTCTACAGAAAAATTTACAGCACATTATTTTTAATTTAAAATTAGCCTATTTATAGCTACGTACTGCTACAGAAACATCAAAAGACATGATTCTGGTTACTAACTAACTGCACGCGCATATAACAACTTATAAGTATGCAATAGAAGTTCATGTTGCTAATAGCTGATGTTAAATAACTCCCAAAATTTAAAAGTCGTCATATGAAACCAAATATTTTACCACGCTAAATATTGCATGAACTCTGGCATTATTTCATTATTATAGGCCTAAATATTAGTATTTCGCTTCAATTCTAAGAAGTTTGTAATACTATGGTCAAATCACATTAGTCTTATTGAGATTTTATTGATAAAAATTGTAAATTATTACGATTTTCAGAATGCTCCATAAAATATATGCAGAATGATTATTTTATAGTCTTTGAGCATTAGATAAGTAATTGACAATGTTAAAATAGCCTAAATGTAAATGGCATATTTACATTAAATAAATCTAAAATTCGTTAGTTGAATAAAATGGATATTTCAATAATCTTGAGTACATTCTGTAAGTTTATATATATATATATATATATATATATATATATATAGACATAATTTTTGTAATAATTATCATCTTCTTCGGAAACGTTTAACTTATTGCATTCGTAACTTCAATTAAATTTCAGCCTAGCGCAAATTCCGTACATTGCGACTACAATTGACCAACAGGTTACAACATACTCGTATCAATGATCATCCTAACCCAATTGTTCGCAATATAGGACATGTGCTGCAGCAACGTGATGTCCACCGAAATATATTCACCAGATGATCCCAGATTAATGAAATGAGTGCTGTGTTACTGAAAGTGTGTCTCATTCCACGCGGAGGGCTTTCGGACTCTGCTTGTCCGGCAGTGTGGTTTCCAATGTCCTTTTCTAGAGAGGTAATACCTCATTTCACCCTAGCCGTTCCACATCGGATTTGGCTGAACACCAACGAGGGTTAAGTGGTTGTTAAACCCCAAACTGATAACTAAAGCGAAGAATTATACCAAAATATTAAATCATAATAAAATATGGTCCCGCGCCGTAGCCGAGCGGTTAAGGTAGGAAGCCTTGGCGCAGAGCTACGGGACTTGCGCTGGTTCGAGTCTCCATGGGGGAAGACATTTTCTCATGGTATTTCGGCCAGTATGGGACTGGTGCCCACCCAGCATCGTGAGGCAATTGGGTAGCTACAATAAGTAGCGGCTCCAGGTTGAGGAACCAGCTATAACGGCTGTGGGACTCGACATGCTAACCACATGTCACCCCCTACACTGGCTGTTGATCATCTACCTCTGTGATTGACACATGTGGATGTGAAGGGCCAGCAGCCGGCTGGTAAAAGGGCAACCGCTGAAAAGTGGAAAGACCCTCAATCGGAATAAAATATGAAAATTATGACACAAAAAATATTATGAAGCTACTATTTTTTTTAACTTTTTACATATATTTATAGACATAAGCCCTGAAAGACGTGAATAGAAGCTTCTTGTAGGAAAACCAGAGGGAAAACGCCCAGTTGGTAGACCAAGATTGAAGTGGGAGAATAACATTAACTATGATTTGAAGGAAGTATATTATACTGGGAATGATCGGAAAACATTAGCTCAAGATAAGGATGTATGGAGAGCTTATGGCCATGAACCTACGGGTTCGATAGTGCCAGTGAGTGACTTAGCCCTGTATAATTTTTTGGGTATAGGCCTATATACCAGCATACAAATGAGACAAGAAGACCTTTCTATAGCACAAGAAATCAAGAATTTCACTGTATTTCCATTTTAATTAATTTCCATTAACTCTGACCCAATATGTCCAAGATTTGAAGCAATTTTAATGACTCACGTTGTAGTGTAGTTCTTTGAGGAATCACGCTAACAACATGGAAGGTCGTGGGTTTGAGTCTCAATGAGATCAGGATTTTTAGTTGGACCAAACCCTCTGGTGGCATAATAGCCCTAGGGTCTACTTGGCTCTTAATTAAATGAGTACCAGAGGCATGTTCTGGGACAAAGGTGGCTGTCACGCAGGACTGAGAACCCTGTGAATATCCCTTGGCAATTGTCTAGAAATGTGGAAGTCTGAACATCCATCCAAGGCCTCCAAGCCTGTAGAGCGACATTTTACTTTAATAAATTAATACTGGGAAAATCGTGTGTGTAATATATATATATATATATATATATATATATATATATATATATATATATAACACGATCAATTAATTTATCCAATGATAATTTAATTACAAAATCCAAACATAAACAAAAAACAAAACATAGTAACCAAAACAAACATGCTTCCATTGAATATACCAGTAACAAAATTTAGAGTGGGCACAGTTTGGATGACTGCTATTTATCTTGCATAAATATATTGAACTCAATATATGTAAATGTCACAATATTAAATTGGATGAATCGGAACACAAGTAGACCAAGTCCAGTATGTCATATTTGGAAAAAACAAGATGTTAAAATGAATTAATCCACAAATAATTCTAGGGAGTATTTCAAAACTCTCTTTGCAAATACAATTATTTTTAATCCTATAAACTGCACATGTGAATGTAGTGAAATGTAGCTAGAATTATTTTAACATTAGCTATTTCATTAAATTGGCTGAGCAGAGTGTCTAGTCTTGGTCCACTTGTGCTTTGAACAATCCAATTATCAATTCTGTTCGTAATACACAATTAAGAGCTTTGTCTACATTTTATACACTTTTTAATGACCCATCCGTCAGAATTGTTTTATACGATCAGAAATTACGCTCCACACCATATAAAGTTATGGGAGCAAACATGTACCGCGTTATATTTCATAGTTTGATGTAAGTGAGAATATTGGCCTTACTTACAAGAACTTTACTTACTCACTCACTGGCACTATCGAACCCGTAGGTTCATGGCCGCGCGGACATAAGCTCTCCATACATCCCTATCCTGAGCTAATGCTTTCCAATCAATCCCTGTATAATCTACTTCCCTCAAATCATAGTTAATGTTATTCTCCCACCTCATTCTTGGTCTATCAACTGGCCGTTTTCCCTCTGGCTTTCCTACAAGTCTTTCATTCCCCATACGTGCAACATTTCCTGCCCATCGCGGTCTACGAGACTTAACTGTTCTTATTATATCTGGCTTCCTATAAAGACCATGTAGTTCATTGTTATGTAGTCTTCTCCATTCACCTGTCTGTTCATCTCTCTTTGGTCCAAAAATGTTCCTAAGTACTTTATTCTCAAATACTTGTAATCTCCTTTCCTCCCTTAAAGTAAGAGTCCATGTACAAGAACTTTACTAATTTTATAAACTGTGGAGTAAGACCTCATTCTTCAGCACAGCTTCAAGTTTAGTAGCAGCAGTCTTTCTTACATTTAAATACTGTAATCCATTCACAAAATACGGATTGCCTTTAGGTAGCAAAAAAGGAAGTGGTTGCTACTTGATAGAAAGAGTAGGTGTTATCATTGTTCTACTTATTCATGTTCTTATCACAGATTAGGAAATCCCTGTTCTTGTTCTGTAGTTTCGGACAAAAGCCTCCACTTGGTCATTCCATGTCTCCTTATTCAATTATTTTCTTTTATCAAAACTATTTATCTTGTTCTGGATGGGATACTGAGGAATTTTCACCTGTCTACCATCAAAACTACAATCACTTCAAAAATGTTTTTAACCAATTAGAAATTTTATTTTAAAAAATGGAAGTTGCAAATATGAAGGAATATTACATTTTTACTAAAATATGAACATTTTGCCAAATTATTATGAAATATGAAAAAAAAAAAAAAAAAAAGTTGGTCTTATTTAATTCTACAGATCATAAAATGTAAAGATACTTTGTCTTAGTGCTCTCTGACTAATAGTATCAAACATGAAATTTCATAAAAATCCTCACTCCACCAATAACTAAGGAATTAGCCGCCAGGGAGCTTCAACTGGTTTCAGATGCAACACACTGATCATTGCCATCCCTTCATTCATTTTTCCAAAGAAGGCATTTTTAAGTTATTTTTCATGCCTAAAAAATTTTTTTTCTTGTAACGGCTATTTACAACATAAATTGTAAAAATTATTATAAAAAATATCTCGATAGAACTATTTTTGCAACAATTTATTAAAATGTTTTTACTACTTTTTTTTTTCAATATAGCATTCAAAGTAATTTAATGTTAAATGCAACATATTTATAAGGTTTATATTATGAACATTTAAACAATATAAAGCAATTTTAATAATACACATAATTTCTTCTCAACCATTCAAGTCTCTAAATGTTGGTTGGTATCTAATGTCGAGCACTTGATAATGAAGTCATTCGCTCTCTTGCACTCCAATATTTAGCAGAAAGGCTGGTCTCTTCTACAAAAGCTGGACAACGGAGGAGATGGTTTCTTTCCATATCTTCATTTAAATTGCAAAAAGGGCATTTAGGTGAATCTGTTATGCCAATTTAACAGAGAGGAGACCCTTTAATTCCTTCCACCGAAGGCTTAAAGGAACCGACCTGGACAGTAACCTAGTGTCCAATCCCTCACCTTCTCGTGGTGCAGCTGTTAGTAATCATGCTTATGCATGATGAACGAAAGGGAAGGGCTACTCACCAACAAGCACTGGTCAGCTTGGTGAGTTTTTCTTTTTTGACCGAATTGGTATTACTTCTCCTTCCCATACCAATTCCCTCTTTCAACTTTTCTATCCAGTCTCCCTTGACTGACCTCTTGTTTCTTTCGACCCTGATGGTATTAGAGTATTCGAGGCCTAGGGGTTCATTTCTCCTTCCTTCCTATACCTACTTTCTCTCTATGGGTGACGTAACCACCACATGTGGTGCCTACTACTAAACGGTTACAACTAGTTTATTGTACTCCAATACAAACATGGAGTCTCTAAATGTAGTTTCAC
The DNA here is from genome assembly GCA_030220185.1 of Diploptera punctata. NCBI lineage: Eukaryota > Metazoa > Arthropoda > Insecta > Blattodea > Blaberidae > Diploptera > Diploptera punctata. The sequence continues at coordinate 1,258,381 of JASPKZ010008902.1, forward strand.
TTTTAATATATATTTCAATTTATAAATATTTCACTGAAAGTTTTTTTTTATTTTTGAGTATTATCTATGTGTACTTTTTTATAAAAAACCCTAACAATAAAAATTACATGAAAACTTTCATTGAAAAAATAAAAGTTTTTTTAAAGCTATTTTGCCACTTAATAAATAAAAGATTATATTTAACAGTTAAACTGATGCTTATTGCTAAATTTGAATAATCATTGTTTCGACCCCTCATATCAGCGGATTTCCCGAAGTAATCTAACTATTGAGGTTGTACTACGAAAAAAGATTTTTGAAAATATTTAACAAACCTCCACCATTGATCCTACTTACTACTTACCAGATACAGAAAATATATATATAGATAGATAGTAAAACACTCTATTCGTGTTCGACATAATGCCAAGTCAATGGATAAGAAGGTCTGTGATATACACAGATCCTGGAAGGTCGCACCATCACAGGAGCAGATGAAATGAAAAGGATGAGTATGGAAAAGTGGTGGAATGAAACTTTTTGCAGAGGAAACGATAGAAATGTCAAGACGTTTTCTCAACCAAACTCGTGATACAGAAATAAATTAAGAAAAGTAAGATTGAGATCATTAAGCAGCAAGATCGGAACATTATTAGAATTGAAAATTTAAAAATCGTCCTAGCATCCCTAATAAAACATATAAAAAAAAGAGCCCTCTGAAGAAAATGTTTGGCCCTTTCAAGTTCAGATTTCTGACGCTAATGACTTTAGCCGTTAAATACATTAATATTTTTTATAAAGAAAATATACGTCAGCTATGCATTCCACCAGTTTGACTAGAATTAAAATTACAAATACCTGGTCGAAAATCACTATATGTTACAAATTACAATTGTCTTCAATAAGGCTACGGGGTTTAGCAAAAATTTGTAAAGATGAATTGTACACTATGATAATGGTATTGTGAAAAGAAAAATTATCTGAATCAGGAATCAAACCGTGGACCTCTAGTTCTTGAGTCAAGAACTAGAGGTCCACGGTTCGATTCCTAGTTCAGACATTAATTTTTCTTTTCACAATACCATTATAATATGATCCATTATTGAAACTGTGTAGCCGAGCGGTTAAGGTAGGAAGCCTTGGCGCAGAGCTACGGGACTTGCGCTTTTGAGTCTCCATGGGGGAAGAAATTTTCTCATGGTATTTCGGCCACTATGGGACCGGTGCCAACCCAGCATCGTGAGGCAATTGGGTAGCTACAATAAGTAGCGGCTCCAGGTTGAGGAACCAGCTATAACGGCTGGGGGACTCGACATGCTAACCACATGTCACCCCTACACTGGCTGTTGATCATCTACCTCTGTGATTGACACATGTGGATATGAAGGGCCAGCAGCCGGCTGGTAAAAGGGCAACCGCTGAAAAGTGGAAAGACCCTCAATCGGATCGTTAAAATAACAGTATTGGAAAATGTTAAATGTACACTATGATGGCTGACTTTGTATCAATTTGGCTGTTTATGTCATTCAGTGTTGTGTCTGATAAAGCGTTGGGTCCTGCAGGAGAGTTATACTGTCAGTGAAATAAAACATTGTTCATAGTTAAATATGGGAAATGACATTATGAGGTTCTTAATTCATAAATTAATTAATCATATTTTACATCTTACCTCATGTTTTCTTTAAACACGGGAACTAGTTTTCAAGAGAAACTTCTCTCTCATTTTTAACCGACATTACGACTACTGGCTTTTCGTTACTGATGGAGATTCCAATGAAAAGCCAGTAGTCACAATGTCAGTTGAAAATGAGAGAGATGTTTCTCTTGAAAACTAGTTCCCGTGTTTAAAAAGAAAACATGAAATATGAGGTAAGATGTACAAAATAACTCATTAATTTACGAAAAAACATCCTATCATCTATCCTATGGGAACATTTTAACATTCTCTCCCTCCCATTCTATTGTGTTTACATAATTTACGATTAAATTTGCAATTTATTGCATGATGTATTTTCACTAGGTTAGCTAGACTAGTTGTAGGCCAACAAACCTCTCCCTCATGTTTACGAGACACAGACACATCGTCACCGTCATTTTTTTCTAAATCCTGAACAGGCTTAGAAGATCTTTGGTCTATCAGCCATCTGCTCTGTTCTCACATCCATACGTGTTAATCAAAGAGGTGGATGATAATGTAGCTGGTGCAGGAGTGTCATGTGGTCAGCATATCGGGTCCCCATCCATTAGATTCCTCAATTTAGTATAGCTACCCACATTCCCCATGATGCTGGGTGAAATTCTTTGAGAAAATTTCTTCCTCCATAGGGACTCGAATCAGCACGTCCCTTAGCTCTGCACTAAGGCATCATTGCCTAAACTTCTCATCTATGGCACAAAAAACTTGCTTTTAATTATGTATCTAAACTATGTGGTTTAGTTTTCAGCATATATTGAAAGAAAGTATGAGAACTGCTGAGTGACAGACTTATGACACGAGTGTTCATTTACTTGTATGTGAACACACTGAAGGGCAGTGTTCGGTGTTCCCAAACTACACTTGATATCAACATTTATAAAAACTCAACAAGTTAGAAAGAAGTAAGGTGATAACATCATACTCACATAATTTTACTGGGTGGAGTCAAAGCAGAAGACGATCAGGGTATAAGAACACGTTACATTTCGAGGTTTTTCAGTCAGCCAATGGAAGGAGAGAAGGACAGCTCTTCAAGACGACAGAACAACGGTCGTGACGATACTGAGGATGGAACAGAAACTATGTTCCGAAACTAGTTTATAGTCAAATAAGAAGAAAAATATGAGGTGAGTGATAAAAAATTCTACTTTAATACATGTTACATTATATTTAATTAATGTTGGGAAGTAAACATTATGAGGTATAATCATTAAAATTCATCGGAGAACATATTGTTTAAACAACTCACCTCATAGGATTCATGCTTCCATGATATCGCTATTTCAAACATAGTCATGTTCATCATCAGCCATAACTCCGACTGACGAAATTCTTCGGCCGTCAAATATTCTATTGTCCCCATCTTCAGTGCTGCCATCTATGGTTGAATTTATGAACTTCGAAATCAATGTAATTTCGTTAGGGATATCAAAATTCATTGATCTATTTTTGTTTTTCTGAATGTATATTTTTTCCCAAACTGTCAATTCCAAAGGTTTCTCTACTTGTTTTAAAAGTTTAGCTTCTCTTCCAATTTTATGATGTTCTAATAAACTATGTGCAGCAATTGCAGATTTTTCAATTTCACAATTTTTAATATTTCTGAAATGTTCTTTTGTCCGAATTTCCAAATTCCTTTTTGTTTTTCCTATATAAACTTTATTGCAATCTTCACAATTTATTTGATAAATTCCAGATTTCTTACTATCTGGAACATTGACTTTTTTATTGGTACTTAGAAGATTACCCAGACTAAATTTATTTATTGGTGCCAAAGAAATGTGGTTGGTTGGTTGGTTGGTATCTAATGTCGAGCACTTGATAATGAAATCATTCGCTCTCTTGCACTCCAATATTTAGCAGAAAGGCTGGTCTCTTCTACAAAAGCTGGACAACGGAGGAGATGGTTTCTTTCCATATCTTCATTTAAATTGCAAAAAGGGCATTTAGGTGAATCTGTTATGCCAATTCTGTGTAGGTGTTTATTCAAGCAGTCATGTCCCGTTAGCAGTCTGAATGTTGCTACTGCAGATTTTCTTTGTAATGTAGTAATGTCATAAGCTTGTAGATTTTCCCATTCCTTTCCAGATATTTTGGTGGTGTATTCTTCTCTAAGTTTATTGATGTATTTATTTGAGATAATTCTTTTGATAGAGTGAAAGGAAACTGGAGCAGAAGTTGGGTTTGAAACAATTTTGCTACCCTTCTTGGCTAGAAAATCGGCTATTTCATTGCCTGTCACTCCACAATGGGCCGGAATCCATTTTGTATTTGTCAAAAATTTTTTGAAATTTCCTATGCATTTCAGGATGGTAAGTAATTTTCTTGTATTTTTTCTTTTCTTTGCAATTTTGTAGAGTAGTATATTCATTAAGTCTTTTTTTGTGTTTGAATTTCTTCAACTTATTTATAATTAATTCTTTGTCAAAACCATTTAATCTAGCAGTGTTTAAGATATGTTTAAACTCTTTGTTGAAATTTTCTTCGTTTAATGGTACATTTGTCAATCTGTAAATTAAGCTATTGAATATTGCATGCTTATGAGCAATGTGATTGAGGCCTGATGATTTAATGTAATTATCTGTATGAGTTCCTTTTCTAAATATATCAAATTCAATTTTCAGTGTTTGATCATTCCTAATTATACATAAATCCAAAAAAGGAATTTTGTTTTCATTTTCTAATTCAACGGTAAACTTTACTGATTCATCCTGAAGGTTCAATAATTTAAGAGCATCTTCAATATCTTCAGAATTTATTATTGCGAAAATATCATCCACATATCTGAACCAAGTCTTAAACATCCATGGGTATGCTTTAGTGATTTGACACTCCAAGTAACTCATGAACAAATCAGCTAAAGTGGTGAGAGCGGATTGCCCATTGACAAACCCGAAACCTGTTGGTAAAATTTTCCATTATAGGTAAAATAAGAATTACTGACACATAGCTTAGTAAGAGTTATATATTCCTCTATTATTTCATTTTTAATATTTAGAGAACTTAACCATTTCCTCAAAAAATTTAGCATTTTTTCAACTGGTATACTTGGAAACAATGAAATTACATCAAATGAAACCAATCTGTCATCATGTCCTAGACTCATATTTTTCAATTTGTCAACCAATTCCAAAGAGTTCTGAATACTTTTTGTTTCAAATTTGGGAAGCTCATTAAATTTTTGTACCAGCCATTTAGATAAATAATAGCATGGTGAACCAATGTTGTTGACTATAGGTCTCATCTTATTACCAATTTTATGAATCTTTGGTAGACCGTACATTCTAGGATTCGATGGATTGGACACTTTTAATTTAAATTGGTAATAAGATGAGACCTATAGTCAACAACATTGCTTCACCATGCTATTATTTATCTAAATGGCAGGTACAAAAATTTAATGAGTTTCCCAAATTTGACACTAAAAGTATTCAGAACTCTTTGGAATTGGTTGACAAATTGAAAAATATGAGTCTAGGACATGATGACAAATTGGTTTCATTTGATGTAATTTCATTGTTTCCTAGTATACCAGTTGAAAAAATGCTAAATTTTTTGAGGAAATGGTTAAGTTCTCTAAATATTAAAAATGAAATTTTAGATGAATATATAACTCTTACTAAGTTATGTGTCAGTAATTCTTATTTTACCTATAATGAAACATTTTACCAACAGGTTTTGGGTTTGTCAATGGGTAATCCGCTCTCACCATTTTTAGCTGAATTGTTCATGAGTTACTTGGAGTGTCAAATCACTAAAGCATACCCATGGATGTTTAAGACTTGGTACAGATATGTGGATGATATTTGTGCAATAATAAATTCAAAAGATATTGATGATGCTCTTAAATTATTGAACCTTCAGGATGAATCAGTAAAGTTTACCGTTGAATTAGAAAAAGAAAACAAAATTCCTTTTTTGGATTTATGTATAATTAGGAATGATCAAACACTGAAAATTGAATTTGATATATTTAGAAAAGGAACTCATACAGATAACTGCATTAAATCATCAGGCTTCAATCACATTGCTCATAAGCATGCAATATTCAATAGCTTAATTTACAGATTGACAAATGTACCATTAAACGAAGAAAATTTCAATAAAGAGTTTAAACATATTTTAAACACTGCTAGATTAAATGGTTTTGATAAAGAATTAATTATAAATAAGTTGAAGAAATTCAAACACAATAAAAGACTTGATGAATATACTACTCTACAAAATTGCAAAGAAAAGAAAAAATACAAGAAAATTACTTACCATCCTGAAATGAATAGGAGATTCCAAAAAAAGTTTGACAAATACAACATTTCTTTGGCACCAATAAATAAATTTAGTCTGGGTAATCTTCTAAGTACCAATAAAAAAGTCAATGTTCCAGACAGTAAGAAATCTGGAATTTATCAAATAAATTGTGAAGATTGCAATAAAGTTTATATAGGAAAAACAAAAAGGAATTTGGAAATTCGGACAAAAGAACATTTCAGAAATATTAAAAATTGTGAAATTGGAAAATCTGCAATTGCTGCACATAGTTTATTAGAACATCATAAAATTGGAAGAGAAGCTAAACTTTTAAAACAAGTAGAAAAACCTTTGGAATTGACAGTTTGGGAAAAAAATATACATCAGAAAAACAAAAATAGATCAATGAATTTTGATATCCCTAACGAAATTACATTGATTTCGAAGTTCATAAATTCAACCATAGATGGCAGCACTGAAGATGGCGACAATAGAATAGTTGACGGCTGAAGAATTTCGTCAGTCGGAGTTATGGCTGATGATGAACATGACTATGTTTGAAATCGCGATATCATGGAAGCATGAATCCTATGAGGTGAGTTGTTTAAACAATATGTTCTCCGATGAATTTTAATACATGTTACATTACTCGGACAGAATAGGAATACACACTATTTCCATTAGCCACATTCCCATATAAGAACATTGAAGGAAACAAATTGATTTTGTTCAAAGTGCTCAGGTGGAGTAACATCAGTCTGAAGCTTCACATTTTGATGGTACATACTGAATATTTCATTGCAAATTTAGGAGACCTCTGTGAAGAACCAGGCAAAAGGTTTCATTAGATCCTGAAAGAGGCAGAAATACTTATCGGGGATGATGGGATGTACATATAATGGCTGATTACTGTTAGTCTACTGCAAGAGACAACTTTAATACTAGAAAAATTTATATACATTTTGATTCTATGAGAAAATGAAAGAGAAACGAAGAATTTGTAACATTTTTATGGTAAAGTTTTTTACTTATGTAACATTTTTAACAAGATATTTTTGCAATTTATTATATTTCTATGACTTTTTGAGTGTATTTATTAGTGTAGAATAAATAGACAGGCACATTAAGTATTCTAGTACATAAAATAATTAATTTTAATCGGTAAACTCCTCTGCTGTGTCAAAATAACAGAAAATGCACAGTTTGTTAGATTATCAAAAAACCTATGTAATATGCCAAAACTAAATGCATTTTTTAATTTAGCCCATTGATATTTAGAAAAATAAAATATTTAGATTTATACAACAGAAAAAAATTGTTCCTGTGTTATTTAATTATGTGGAACCTAGTGAAAGAACAAATCAACATTAATATTGAGGTAAGATGTTCAGACTAAAAATAATATAATTCTCTTTAATTGCCTACTTGATATAGTGGCTACTTACCAGATGGCAGTGAAGACCGAGTTCTCACTACATTAGTGTTAATGGAGAATATTATATATAAGAAAGATAAATGTTTGTATTAGATTTGCCTGGTGGTGTAATGGATATCACGCTGAAGTACCAATTCAGAGATCCGGGTTCAAATCCTGTCCAGGCATTTATTTTTCTTACCATATTATATTTATATTTTTAGGTTTTTTCAATTTAATTACTTATGTCTTGTACTTCAAGATTGCATGTTTTAACTCCTCTTTCTCCCTTTATCTTTATAGTTTAAATTTTAATCTCAGTAAATGTATCATATGGCTCCTTAACAATATATTAATATTATGGCAAATAGTTAAAATTTGTTACTTATAAAATTTAAATTTTGTTTTATAATAGAAAATCACAACCAATAAATAAACCTGTGGTATAACAGCTCCAAAAAGCCAAGGCTGACTGACAGATGAATAGCATGAGACATTAAAAGGGAGTTTTGATTGGCACAATGTAACCCTGAACCATAATGTGGATTGTGGCTGAGTAATCCCATTTCAGACCTTATATTGAAGAAATATTTCTATAGTCTAGTCAAAAATTTAACCCAGGACCCTTGTCAATCCATAGAAAAAAAAAAATAGCATATATAAGCTTCTTGTAGGAAAGCCAGAGGGAAAACGCCCAGTTGGTAGACCAAGAATGAGGTGGGAGAATAACATTAACTATGATTTGAGGGAAGTAGATTATACAGGGAATGATTGGAAAGTATTAGCTCAGGATAGGGATGTATGGAGAGCGTATGTCCGCACGGCCATGAACCTAAGGGTTTGATAGTGCCAGTGAGTAAGTAAGTAAGTATATATTAGTGTAAAATGAGAAAAGAAGCAATTAGCTGTTTTCTTCAGAACTACATTTTTTATTCAAGGAGAGATATTCTAATTAAAACATTTTGTCTGTTCAATCTTACCTCTTTATAGTTGTTTTTGTCGAACATATGTTTCAAGGCTTCTTAGCACCATCGTCAGTGATTATAGACTGAATTTTCTCATGTTGTCGGCCCTGATTCTTGATTCCTGCTCTCTCTGCCTCTGGTCCAATGAATTTACTAATGACGTTCCTTTCTCCGAGAATTTCAAAATTCATAATTATTTCCTTGTTCTTCTGTATGTAGATTTTTTCCCATATGGTGAGTTCATTTTTGTTTTCTAACTGTTTTAATAATTTTGTGTTTACATCTATTTTGTGTTTTTCTGACCAAGTACATCATCATCATCATCATGAACAAACTCGTTTTAGGCCATGTGGCCTGTACGGTAAACCTAGCGAAGATGGTCTTGATCTTTCCACCGATGTTTTGGTCTTCCTTGGTCCCTATGTCCAGTTGGGGTATATTGGAATGCCAATTTTGGAAGTCTATTTCTTGCCATTCTCCTCAGATGATTTTTCCATTCTTGTTGGTATCTTTGTATATCTTCATTTAAACTTGTTACTCCAAGTTTTCCTCTGATAACAGTGTTCCTTTGGTGATCCAGTCTATTAACTCCTAACAATGACCGTAAGAAGCGCATTTGGCTTACTTGAAGTTTATGAGAGTTTCTTTTATTTAAAATCCAAATTTCACTTCCATATTTTAGAGCAGCTTTTGATGTGATGTTATGTAATCTTAGTTTTGTCTCTGTCCTCATCTGTTTACCAAAATGTCTTCGTATTACCCCATTCATTTTATTATATTTTTGTAATTTTGAATCCAAGTACATAGATTGGTAAATATACCCATGGACAAGAAAAATTACGAGTTAGAGAGGAAACACATAATTAGGGTTGCAAAAGAAAATGGTTTCAGTGAAAAAATTATACACAAATAAATTGAGAAGTACAAAAAACAAAAATTGAGCAACAAAAGCACTCTTCAGATAGAAAACCAAAAGATAAGAAATGCAGAAATTTCACATATCGCCCTTGAGCACACAACAAATGATTTTTGGAAAATTTAATATTAATTTAGTACCAAAGAATGATTATAGTTTAAATAAACTAATAAAAATGAAAAGATTGATGATGGTAAAAAAATCAGGAACACATCAAATAAAATATGCAGACTGTGATAAGATATACATAGGGAAAACAAAAAGAAATTTAACCATTAGAACTAAAGAACACACAAGGAATGTAAAAAAATGGGAAGTAGAAAAATCTGCAGTGGCTGCTCACGTTTGGTCACAAAAACACAAAACAGATGTAAACACAAAATTATTAAAGCAGTTAGAAAACAAAAATGAACTCACCATATGGGAAAAAATCTACTTGCAGAAGAACAAGGAAAGAATTATGAATTATGAAATTTCCAGAGAAAGGAACCTCATTAGTAAATTCATTGGACCAGAGGGAGAGAGCAGGAATCAAGAATCAGGGCTGACAACATTATAAAATTCAGTCTGCAATTGCTGACGATGGGGCTAAGAAGCCTTGAAACATATGTTCGACAAAAACAACTATAAGAGGTAAGAATGAACAGACAAAATGTTTTAATTATTAAACAAACCTCTTAATGTTACTTACTACTGTATTTAAAAAAAGAGATTATCTAATTTTAAACGTAATGAAATATTGAATATTGGTAATAAAGATACTGCTTAATGCAGCATTGTATATTTTTATGTATTTTCTCACCCCATCGATGTTTTATATTTCCTATTATGTTATTTTTTTATATCTTAAGTTTTTTTTTTCTTGTGTTCTGTTAAACTTTGTCTGTGATGACAATCTTAAATTTTAAGGAAATCAATAAATAAAACAAAATGGTAATTTTCATTCTCTTCAATCTCATCTGTAAGTTTCTTTATTTTCTGATACAGTAGTATATTTTCTTCATTATTATTTTTAGTATAATTAGGTAACATTTTTCCATTCAAAATCTTTGATAATAACAGTATAAGTATTCAGAATTTATCTGTAATAAAAACTTGCATATTTGTCTTAATGATTGTTCATATGAATCTGTAAAAATAATTAATTATTAGTAATCTTATTGCTTTCATATGTGTTGTCAGAACATAGCTGGATACACTTCGAAGATAAATTATTGCTTCCATAACACAAAGACTTTACAATCTCATATTATAATATAATTTAAAAATTGTAGGTGGTGTATAAAATGAGTGAGACAAATAATGTATCCATACACATGGCTTATCTATTTTAAACAGTTGAATTCTGAGATGAAAAATTGGCTGATTGCCTAAAAGACATATCATCAGCCTACTATAATTTCATGAAATAAGTACACTTCTTTAGAAAGTACCAGTAAATGCTTACATGTATATATTTGTGTACGAAAATACATGTAGAGTAATCATTACATTTCATATTACCTTCAACTTGGGGCAAACTTTTAGATAATTGTCTCCTTCTGCCTCAATCATTTGATATTTCCTCCTCTCAATTGTAAATCCAACTGAAACTATATATATATATTTTAATGTCCAGCAAAATTGGTCTTCCTATCTGTATCCTGATCATTTATATTCAATTTTTATTTTCAAAACCTGCTTTGATAAATGTAATTGTTCCATTCCTCTCACATAGGCATATTGTGCTCTATTGTATGTTACTCTGCTGCCTTGTCACGCAGTGGGCCCGGGTTCGATCCCCAGTCGGGGCAGTTTTTCTGGGTGAGGTTTTTATCGGGGTTTTTCCTCACCTGTAAGACAAATGTCAGGAAAACTTTAAGGCCCAAACAGTCCCTGAAATCATATGGCCATCATCATCACCATCCTTCACTGGTGTGGAAAGCAACGGGAAGCTATCACACCTACAATTCCCTAGTAAAGCTGCAAGCATAGCATGGAAATGCTATGATTGCAGTGAAGGACCTGCCTTTGGGCAGAATTGCTATGGATGGATGGATGTATGTTACTCTATAATTCATTATGTGTATGTAAGCAAATGAAAGGTACAAGAAAATAATGTGTTTTGTCTACTTTAAATAAATGAGTTATGCATGCCATACGATTGATTGCTTGTCGTTTAAAGCTATTAACTGACCAGTGTGATAATATGAATAGTACAAATACTTTATCAGATTTATATTTGGTATCGGCCCTGGTGGACTAGTGTTATGCTCCTTGCCTCTGGTACCGAGGGTCGCGGGTTTAATGGATTTTTAAGATTGAAAAATCCAAGGAGCAAGTCCTCTGGGAAGGACTTTAAGCCATGGGTCCCGAGTCTGAAGATTTTTAGGCTCATAAAAGATCCTTAAGCCTGAATAAAAAAAAAGGCCTCTAAGCAAAATTTACTGAATTTTTCCATCCTAGTATTACCTTGGTTTCCTAGATGTCACTATGAGGTGGAACACTGACGGGCCACTCCAATGACATTTATACGAAAACAAGTGTAACTAAATTAGTATGGTTCAATTTTTTCCCTGTAGGGGGAGAGCGCCTAAATCTTGTTGAGGGAAACAAGGGCTTACAAAAAAATAATAAAGGGAAAGAATGTGATCAAGACAACTTTCAATTTACTCTCCTGAAGAAGGTTATGATATGAACAAAGCACTTCCTTTTCATATACTCTCCACATGTAAATAAATTGATATAATGGTACGATTTTCAAGGATATATTATTTATTATTGTTTGTACTATGAGGCTAATCATGATGCCATAAAATAAAAAAAATTGGAAGTTTCCTCATCCAGATTAAGTAATAATGACTATTACTAGAGTCTGGATTTGTATGCAAAATAAAGTACTAAATATGCATGCAAATATGCGTGAAAAATGTAGAAAATATGCAAAAACAGATTGTAATAAAATAAAATAATTTGATTTGTGGGTAACCTTCATATATTCCTAGCTTTTACAGTAGATAAGGAAGGTCTTCATGAGGTTTTCTTGTGTGTGAAGCTTCTTCGTCTGTCAATGAAAAAGGTTTTATACAATGAAAATGACCTTTCTACATCACATAATGTCACAGGTGCATGTAAAGAACAACATAGTTCTTCTTCATTGAATTATGATTATATCCAATTGATTGCAGGGGCTTTATTAATTTTAAAAAGTATCAAATAATTAATTAATTAGTTAACCTTTAGAAGACTTGTGAGACATATTTCCCCCATGAAATGTAAAGCCCTAAAGGACTTAGTGGACACATTTGTCCCATGATAACATTATTTCTTTGTAAAATTATAAAAATTCAGAAAATGTTGCTAGGAAGTTATTTGTGGCTCTAACCTATTGCGTTTTAGATCAAGTATTCATAAAAAATATAAAAAAAACATGCGGTGTCTTTTCCACCCCTAATTTTGTATTTAAATTATAATGAGTTAACATGGTAAATATCTTGTTAAAAAATATTTGATGTGCTACTCACATTATTTTAATAATCCAGGATGCCTTAGTCACTCGTTTAGAACTGTCTTTTTGTATGATAGTACTTGAAGCACCCCGATATACACAACCCAACGTTGCATTTTTCACATTTTGTTTGTATACGGCAGTGCTTCTTTTCTCTGGTGTGACAAAGTGTACAGTTTAATCTGGTAGTCAAAATTGTAGGCCAGTGTTGTCTGTCTCTTTCTTCTAAACGAGCAACCCTTGTAGATATGTCTGAAGGTCGTCCTACTACACGTTGTTGGGGGCGGGTCTGTCTCTATGTGGCATTTTTGCACCGCATGATGTCAATAAAATGTAACTATTCAGAATAGTCAAGTCAGTCAGGTGAAAGAGCAGTTTCTTAATCCATTTCATTGTCCGTCTACTGATAGAATAGCTATTAGCCATTCTATCAGACTTATCAACATAACCCATATGTTGATTGTAGTCCTCTATTATTTTTGGTTTTAGAGCATTTCCATGATCATCACAAAAATTCCCCTCTTCAGGTGCATTATGTATATTTGTCAGCATGTGCACGTCTCTTTTGTCTTTCCATACAATTGCGGTCAAGTCACGTTTTGTTCTTACCCTAATGTCACCCCTTTTCAACTTTGACCTCTTGCTACACAAGTCTGCTGGCATACATTTCCTGTTTGACCTAACAGTCCCACAACAATTTATTTTTTTCGTAGATAGGTCATTGAATAAGTCTGGAGGAAAAGAAATTGTCCATGTATAATTTGTGACCCAGTCCTTGTATGTCTTGTATCAGTTTGTTCACTGTTGAATGTGTAGCTGTCAAGTCTTGCGTTGTTTGTTGTTTGTCTTTCTGTAAGTATACCTTCATTGTATAAGTATAGCCAGCCCCATCACACAATTTATATATTTTTATACTGAAATGTTTGTGTTTTTTTTTTGGGATATACTGTTTGAAAACCACTTTACCTTTGAATTTTACAATTACTTCATCCACTGCCAAATTTTCAGAAGGATTATAATATTTTTTGTAAGCCTCAGTTAGTAAATCAAAAACCTGTCTAATTTTCCATAGTCTGTCATAATTTTCATCTGTCGTCAATTTCCATGTCATTGTCAGCAAAATGTAAGAATCTGAGTATGTGAATAAATCTGTCACGTTTCATAGTATTTGAAAAAAGAGGGGTAAAGAATTGTCCCATTGTTGACCAATAGTCTTTCGGTTAATGTCATGTCCCATTTGAATTATAATGGCCAGAAATAAATACATTTCTGAGTGGGTGACTTCAGGTAATACAGTAGTTTCTACATTTTGTCTGTCGCAATATTGTGCATAGTAGAGGTTTGTCTCTTGTACTAACAAATCAACAATTTTTTGAAAAAAATAACATAAAAACCAAAAGAGGCATCGAAGTCATGTTTATGTCGGGTGCATCTGTCATATGCCTTTCTTAGGGCCCCTGAATTTGTGAATATTTTTATTTGGGGGCGAGATGGTGGTCCCCAGTTTGAACCCTGCTCTGGTTCATGTTCTCCTTCACTCACGTCATCTAAATTGTCTAATTCACTACACGAATCATAGGCGTCAGAGTCACTATCAGCATATAATTCTTTCTCAATTTCTTCTTCCGTAACTAATATACGTGAAGCCATTTTTTATATCTTAAAAAACAAACCACAGTATACAGTTACTAATTCAAGACTGAATGCTAATGTGGTAAGTTATAAACTTACTAAGTTTTGAGTGCCACAGAAAAAAAAAAAAATGTGCTGATAACTCTGTCGTCAACAAGGCTGGGTACTCATGTTTATGCTTTCAAAGCAGATTTTTCATGGCACAGGTGTTCAAACTATATCATCAAATTCCCCTTGCAAGAGTACAGTCACTTTCAAATCATAAACTGAACCCGTTATAAAGTCAAACCAAAAAATATAGACCTCGCAAAATAAATTTTAACTTTTAATAATAAAATTCTCTATTATATGTAAAAATTAGACATTTCATTGAATAATACACTCCTTTATGAATTAAATAAAAGTTATTTTATACTTGTATCTCTTATAGTTTATCATAAAATTTTTTTGTTAGTATGCGCTCTATCATCCATTTAATATCACGGACTGGGATTTAAATTCCGTCCAGCAGTTCATGCGGTATTTTTAAATACCCCGGAATATAAAGGTTAATTAGCTAAAGACAAAATTATAATTTAATATTATATTTAGGAGTAAAATATGCTTTTATGCATTAAAAATCTAAAATAAGCATTTTCCCCCAGAATATGTATTTTTATTAATTATCAAATACCTCTTAAATAGTCTGTGAAAGAGCAACTTAACATGTAAATCATTTCTGCATACTTTTTAATGCGTAAAAAAAACATGTATTTCACATACAAATCGGGCTCTAATTATCACAATTTTTTTTTCAGAAATATTAAGAATGAACAACAAAAATGAAAACAACTTTTGTTAAACTAAAAAATAATATTTGTAAAATAAATTTCTTCATTTCTCAGAGAAATTGCATACTTCAATAAATAATCTCATAAACTTTGCTTGTATTCAGAGTTATATTAAGAATGGAGGCAGGTGATTCCAGTTTCTATCTTCTTCAAAAGCCACATTTTGTATGGAATGTATAACATTTTATGCACTTTTCTGCTTAAGATGTTTAGAGATCTGTGAGCTTAATAATATACAACATGTGTTATAGTTTATAGTGGTTATATAAGTAGAGATAAGAAGATGCTGAAGCAATTTTCAAAGACAAAAAAAAATGTATAAATTGTACATTTCATTTAGCTATTATTTATTGACTATGAGGATACGTAATGAATACTGACAGAATCAAGGAGACATTAAACATAGAAAAAATTAACTAGAGAAAAATAGATTAAAATGGTTTGGACACCTCAAAAGAACGGAAAAGAGAAGACTGCATATACAAATGCTTAATTCGAAGGTCAAATGCAAATAACCACAAGGAAGACCTCGGGAAAGGTGGATTGACCAAATGAAGACAAATTTACAAGACAGGGAATATAATTGAAAATAATTAAAAAAAAAAAGAAAAACATGGGAAGAGAGAGCTGGTTGGAAGGAGAAATGTAATCAAACTCCTGAAAGAACACAAATAAAAAGATGATGATTTCATGACCATGTAGTTTTCTATGATGGATTTTAAAGGAATATATGCAACTTGAGCAAGTTTTTATTTTTTTATTTTTAAGAGTATGTGGGTAGTAATTCATGAGAAAAACTATATTAGGCACAACTGATAATATAACTGTGGCTTTCCCAGAACCTGCTTCCTGGCACATCAGTTGGGATCAGCCATACATATAGGTCCAATGTGTTTCACTAGTTCATCAGATAATTTATCTAGATTTTACGTAAATTATATTTTAGTATCAATACTAATAAAATTCATTGTTAAAACCGTTGAGATGGAGAGTCATAAAATAAAATCAGTTAAAATACCTAAGAAGGTATTTTTACTTATTTTATATTTTAGTATTTATGCTGCAAGCTTTCACCAATTATTCCTAAAACTGAAGTAACATTACAAGTAGCAATGACATAAAACATTTTTAAAAGCTATGTTACAATTTTCTTTCTGAAATAATTAACAAAAATTACAACCAAAACATGATTCTTAAATCGGACCCTTCTTGCAGAATTTTAATGATCTAAGCTTTAGAATCAGTCTTTAACATTTCATCATGAACAACTTGTCATGTGAAACTAACAACTAATATCAATTATTTGAAGAATGAACTAGATTTCATATCACAATAATTTATGTCAAAAAACAACAATTTTGATTGATCTTATCATCACAAAGTTGCACGCTTACGGCACAGAGGACAATCTTGATTTTCATTAACCTGAAAAATTATAATAATAACTTATTAAAACAAGGGTCTTGAGAGAATGACAGAAATTAGTGATGAAATTGCCATTTTTTTGGGCTTCTAGGTTATTAATAGTGAGTGGAGAACATATTTTTAACGACTCATCTCATATAATTTCAGATTTCTTTGATACCGGTGGTTTCAGACAAAATCTTGTCCCTCTTCAGTCATGGCTTCCACTCATAGGTTTATTGCTAAAGTGAATGTATTGTTTCATGACAGATACATCATTACCAATCATAAATGTTCACATTATTGACAGACTTCTGTTCCTTATCTCTATAGTTTGATATTTAAACATAACTTGATTTTTAACATGCAGACTCATCTGATTTGAAATAAATTTTAATTTTACAGCAAAATTATAATCACATTTTCATCAGTGACAACTGCTATGTTTTAAGATTGGAGGTTCACAAGTGGATGATGTTATGCATCAACCAGCTAAGTGCCAATCTAAAAATGATATTTAGTTGTCATCTGTTGCACTGGCCATGAAGTAAGTGTACTCACACTTTTAGCGCCACATCTTTAAATATAACCTTATTATTAAAGAAAAATGTAAACACCATCAGTCCTATCAGAGATTCTATGTTTTGCAACAAATGGCTATGAAACTAGATCTTCACAAGTACTAATCTGGATTTTGCATCATACAGCTAGATGCCAAATGCTCCTGCTCTTAGATTGTTGATGCATAACTATCAACCATGGAAAATAATTTACAATATTGAGTATTGTTAGTTTGATGCTACAATATATAGTGAAGATTGACCTGAACTTTAAACATATTTTTCTCAAAACTTAGATAATGGCGCATAACCAGTTGATGCATAATGCATTCCAAATATAATTCTGAAATTATTAACAAACAAAATCTGATAATGATATTTCTTTTCTTATTTTTTTCTTGACAGACTTTAAGCATACAGGATATTAGTTCATTTAGTATGTCCTTTAAAAGCCTGGGCCTTTGAAAGATGTTCCTGTAAAGCAACACCAAGCTCAGAATTGAAATTGATGAGATCTCAAAAAAATACCGGTACTAAGAGAGCCTTCTGTTTCATCATGCCCTTGAAGAGATGGTACGAATGCACCGTAAAATTTTTTGCAGTCTGTTATTATTATAAATTTGTTCAGGACTGGAATATGTTAAACTAAAATATATAAAAATTAAGCTTTTCAGCTTAAAAAGTAGTGTACAATTCTCGTTAAAAATACTTTGAATAGAAGTCATCTTATGGGGTTGTTAATTTGCCTTCGGATGTAAGAGAATTGTATAAGAGGAAACAAAATTTGACATTTGTATCAGCTCTAGAGTGGTGTAATGGACTGCATACTGATGCATAGAGTCAGAAGTCTGGGGTATGATTCCTGCTTCAAGTGTTAATTTTTCTTTTCAAAAAATAAATTTGTCCACAACTAGAATATGTTAAACTAAAATATAACACAAAAATACAGATTAATTGCTCTGCTCCAGCTTAAGGGATTCATAGTTGTTGAGAAAAATGGTGCAATCCCCCTTCATTTCAACACCCGCAATTGTATGTGTAGGGGTTCACATTTAGAAGTGCTCACAAGTTTGCTAGACATGTTGAATATGAATTCTGAATTCGAGGAAATTCAAAATTATGTAATATTGGAAGAATATTGAAGAAACTAATTATAAAGTTACATTTTATATATTTAGCTTTTCAAATACTATGATTTCTCTATTTTTTCCCTGGAGGTTCTTTGTGCTATAAGATAAACCGCCACTGTCTCTTTGGCAAAAGTATGTTTTTAATTTAAAAATCAAGTTATATCTCAGGAACTATACCTCTTAAAATATGGGACTTTCATTGTAATAAAAATACAAATGAGCTGTTTGTCTATATAACATATCCTTGACAATTAATATTATATACTCTCTACAGGAGAAATGGAGAGGTGCTTGATATCTACTAAGCAATGCTGTGGGGTGGAAAAGACAAGCAATTGGTGCTTCAACAGTCAAACACCCCTATATGCCATGAAATAATCCATTCACTTTAACAATCTCCACAATCAAATTCCTTGATATTAACTAACTCTTGTGAAACTTGAGCACACAAATCAATTTCATTAATCAGAGAAAAAAAAAATCAAAAAATGAGTAAATACAACAGCTACAAAATAAGATAATGGCATAGGAAAATTTTTAAAGTTGATTTTTACAGATCAAAATCAGGACAATTGAACTGTATACAGTGAATCCATTTTCCAATACTCGGAAGAGTTTGTGATAGTTCCTGCCAAACAATGGGTTCGTTACTCCGAGAAGCAAGAATATACACAGGGCACTAGGATAGTTTTGCAATACAGACATACTTTTCACGATCTCTCAAAATAACTTTCTCCGCACTCAATACGCCTCTTCTTACGTCGAAACCATCACTAAACCATTGCTTCCACTTTTCTTCAGACAGCTCCATGCATTTGTTATCCCATGCTGCTAGAAGCACCTTTTCTTAAAGGAAACATTTCCTTTCATCTTCGGTTTAATTTCTGGGAACAGTCCAATGTCACGAGAAGCAAGATCTGGACTGTAGGGAGGACCTTCTAGCAGTGGATGTTTCCATTTCTTTAAGAACTTCACGGTATCACCGGCGCTATGGGCAAGCACATTATCATCATGCAGCATCCATATGTCTAGCCTTGACCTTGGACGGAGTTTCTTCAGTGCTGCAATCATCTTTGGCATGCATTCTTCTGTGTATCATTTCGCAGTGACTGTGCATTGTTTTTGCAGTACAACCTGTTCCAAAATCCCCCTTGTGGTGAAGAAGATGGTGTTCATTCTCTTGTTCACTGATCATGATTTCATCACTGCCACTGGCGTACCCTCATCTTCAAATAGCCATACCTTGTTCCTTTGGATGCCATAGTAATACAGCCATGTTTTGTTTCCTGTGATGATGCTGTTTACATTAGGAGAAGCCCCCTTATTAAACTTTTTCAACATCATTTTGCACCAATTGCCACGAGTGCCCATTTGCTCCTCAGTAGGTGCATGTGGCACCCACAGTGAACAAACCTTCTTAAAATGAAGATGCTCATGTAAAATTTTATGAATGGCTTGTGCAGGAATGTGGAGGGACTCTTCTATCTGCCAGTAGGTCATTCACTTCTCTTTCTCCAGGAGTTTCTTCACAGCTTCGATGTTCTTGTCGACAACTGACTCGACCGACTGCCCTGAACGAGGATCATCTTTAAGGCCAACTTTTCCCTTCTTCAATTCTCTGTACCAGCAGAATATGGTCGTGGGATGTGAACAATCATTCCCCAGTACAGGAACCATCTCCTCAAAGCACTGATCTACACTCAGACCATGAGAAAAATTGTATCGAATAATGACACTGAACTGTAGTTAGGACCACCTTCACATTCTTACAAACTTTCACTTCTGCTGTTAAACTAAAACTGCATCTCTGGAAGAATGCTTTCTTCTTCCTTCCAAGTATTAGGCCAAGGCCTGTTACGATCCTATAGAAAATTTTCCCTCCAGCGTTTCATAGGACGGCCCAGTGATCATTCTTTGGTCGTCATTAGTTTGATCCTTCCGGGAAATTCTCGTATAAGACTTGAAAGCATAATAATAGTCCCTTCGATTGGTTGCTGGCCAAAGGAAGGCAAGACCAGTGATGGGGCTGCCATCTTATAGCCTCTGGTCAGGCTTTTCTGGAGAAGAAAAGAAAATAAAGGAAAGAAGAAATGGAAAAAAAGAAAGACTCCCTAGCCCTTGGATGCCCTAATAGCGCTGGGGTTGAAAAAACAAGAGTTAACCAAGAGAGGTTAGATAGTAAAGTTAAAAGAGTGCAAAACACAAGTAAGTGGAAGAAATGTTTTGCTCAGCTTGGGCACCTTGTGGTCGCCATCCACATATCCCCTAGATGAGGACCCCTGAGGCTTGGAAGAATGCTCCCCCAATTTTATATTTGTTTGAACCCCTCTTTCTTCCCCTAGGAGCTCCAGGCCTGTCTGTCCTTGGATTATTGCATATTGCAAAACTTTCCTAGTGCCCTATGTATTTCCGGCACTGTACAGGAGAAATTGCATCATAGATTCAATTGGTGAATAACAGAATGCAATTTCTAAATTCACAGTGAAATTTAAGCATAAATGTAATATAAATGTATTCACATAATTGACATAAACATAACCACTAGTCTTTTAGGTAACATTTTTTATCTCTCACCTCATATTAATAACCACTAGTCGTTAACTTAATAGTTTGTAAACTCTAAACTTTCAAGTTTGTGTTTAACTAATTTGGAAAACTCCAAACAATTGGAGAGTTCATTTATATTATTTAACAGAGTATCTCATGGCTCTGGCCAGTATTATGAGATATGATCAAAATGTAACCATTAAGCCATGTCCATACAAATCATCTCTTCTTTGACTTTCATACTGAAAGAGCCAGAATTAGATTGCCAGGCACTGCGGCCGTGAATGCTATTCATCTTCTTATGTTCATGTCATAATGTTTTATATTATCACTTATGTTTTTATTGGAGAATGGGTAGACATAAAAATCAGGTTATGAAGAAACCTCCCAACTTTATGAATAATAAAAGAGAATATAAAATGTAATCAAAACTGAAGTGGGAAGTAACACTATGAGGTATTTTTAATTTATGAATGAGTTGGAAAAAATGTTTTTGATATCTCACCTCATAAAATTGCATGCTTACATGATACTGGTTTCAAAAGTAAATTTTTCTTTCATCTTCAAACTTCAACTCTCAAAATTTTGCCTTTAACACCATCTTCCAAACTGTCATCTGGTATCAATTTTATGAACTTGGATATCAAATTATTCTCGTTGGGAATTTCAAAATTCGTGGCTCTATATTTATTCTTCTGAAGGTGTATCTTTATACATCTCCAAGAATAAATAAATATAAGATGTATATATTTATACATTCAGAAGAATAAATATAGAGCCATGAATTTTGAAATTCCTGACAAGGATAATTTTATCTCCAAGTTCATAAAATCGACAACAGATGGCAGTTTGGAAGATGGTGTTATTGCAAAATTTCTACAGTTGGAATTTGACTGAAGATAAAAGTTAAACTGACTTTTGAAACGAGTATCATGAAAACACACAACTTTATGGGTCGTATGCAAATACATTACTCTCTACTCAAATTACTTCCAATCACTGGTGAGCTGAGATCGAATTAATGGCCGCCTTAACCGGTCATGCATGAATGTTGACGTTTTCGTAATATTGGCAACGAATTACCCAGAATTCTCAGCGATAAAACCACTTCCGTTATTTTCGACTGCTATAGAGGAATGCATTTATGCTTGTATCCCGCAAATAATACCGTATACAAACACGTCTGCGACGCACAATATTACGCCGATTCTCCTGTTCTTCCAGTTGGATTCTTTGGTAGACTCTATCAAATTCCTCTTCTCCGCGTATACCGAAAACATGATCGAAGTCTTCAAGGTCCGACATCTTGGATAAGTTTGAAACTACATCGGTTCCCTTCGGAATTTTCACATAAGTTTATATCTTGAGCTACGATCTTAAGGTAGCTTTACAATTATTACCGCGTGAATAGATTTCTGAGTAAGAAAAATGTGTTTGAATAAAACTTTATCAGCAGAGAACGCCTTTTACTGTCTAATGCGTTCAAACATTCGACCCTATGAGGTGAGGTATCAAAAACATTTTCTCCAACTCATTATAAAGAGAATTTAAAACTTTTAAAATGCTCTATGAATGTTCATGAACTTGGAAGATGATAATTTTGAAATCTTCGGTTTTTTACAGCAAATGAAGGATATTTTTATCAATAAATGAGAGCTTGGTATTTACAAATTCTGCAACTATTATTGTATGTAATTTAACATCACAAATCAAAAACCAGCTTTAATGAAATTGCATCCATTTCTGAATTCAATGAATTTACAACATATAAAATGAATAAATATTATCATATTCTCCACTCACTATTAAAAACATTATCATACTTACCCGCAGCCATTTATTAATACAGCATTTGTGGAATCTATGTTGGCATGGTAACATTTTTATATCTTCAATAAGGTCATCCAAACATATAGCACACACCACCTCCACTGATCTTATGGACCTCTTACGCCTACGTGTAGAAGGCTTATTGCTAGAACTTCTGAAACATAAATTAGATTCCATCTGCCATAATCTTTTGTCTTCATTGTAATAGACATGTGGGCCTACATAGAGCTCTCTATTAAAAAACTGTTTTCTCTATTACTTCTATATTCTAATAGTCCTATTCATTCATTGGATTTTTTTTTCCATCTCATAACCATGATTATACCATCCTACAAAAAAGTTTGTCCTAGAATTGGTAATATATCTTAGATACATTAGTTTGAGTTGTTTAATAAATTTAATAAAACTATAAGAAAAAAACAAAAATTAATAAAATAATAAGATTAAGTCAAAAGAGGGGCATGCAAACTCCTTGTAGGGGAAGCACCCAATAGGTAGGCCAAGAAATAAAGTGGGAAAATAACATCATCCATGATTTGGGTGAGGTGATAGGGATGCATGGCAGATAGTTAATCAAGTCAAATTGTAAAGTAATACAAAATAAGTGTGGTTACGTACAAGGCAAGTCAAATTGTAAAGTAATACAAAATAGGTGTTTTCAGTGTGGTCAAATACAATTAAATGAAGAGCTTCAGGCTACACATGACTGACCTACAAGTACTCGATATTGAAACGCTAAGTTAAAAGTGGAATAACTATTAAATAATAAAACTGGTTCAGCATGAAACAATGTAATTAACAATCTTAAAAAACAGTAATATAATCTACGGTTAAAAACTATAATATAGTTACCTTGTAGGTCCGTCTCAACTTAAGTTCTTTTAAAACTCTGTAGGCCTTTCGGGACTAGTCCCATCATCAGCAGAATGCATTAGGTCCGTTTTTGTTGACCCTTGTTGAAGCACTCAACAAGAACGGACCTAATGCATTCTGCTGATGATGGGACTAGTCCCGAAAGGCCTACAGAGTTTTAAAAGAACTTAAGTTGAGGAGACGGACCTACAAGGTAACTATATTATAGTTTTTAACCGTAGATTATATTACTGTGAACTAATACCTCAACGGAAAATCACCATGAATTTTACTAGTATCAATCTTAAAAAAGTAATAAAAAAGTTACAAAGAACAGAATATAATATTTCATTCCTTCTGCTTTATATTTTAGCATTTAAAAACATAATGTATATTTTAACAAATGGTTCAGTTTATTCTCAAGACAAACTAGTACTGGATTTTGAGATGTCACAGTGCGAAGTCACCAGGAAAAATAATGAAACTGTAATTAGCAGTATTAAAAGTTATGAAGAACAATACCGGTATACAATATATTTATTTTAATTTCTTGTGCTTTGTATTTTAGCATGGAAAATTATAGTCACTTCTCATTTAACAAAAATACAGAGTTCATTCTGAATTCAAATTAATGTTAAAAAATTACTCTACAGCAAAACAAAACAAATTGTTTTTTTATCATTAATTTAATACTTCTCACTGAGCATCCGTAGCATTCAGCAATTGTGAATTAACAATGTATAAAGAGAAAAATTTGTGTTTAGACTAGAGTGTTCAGGTGGCTCAGTTGGTAGAGCATTGGCATAGAAAGCCAAAGGTCCTGAGTTCAAACCCCAGTCTGAGCGTATAATTTTTCTCTTCAAATATAATTTATACTTCAGTAAGAAGTTTTAAATTAATAATTAAAAAAACATAGAAAGAAGCCCTACTGGCTTTATAAAGTAGTGTTTAAATTTCCAATAAATGTCTTCTTAAAGAAGAAGCTGCCATTTGCATTATCAAGCAAAGGTTCGTAGCATTTAGCGATTGGAAATTAACAAAGTATAAAGAGAAACATTTTGTATTTAGATTGAAGTGCTCAGGTAGCTCAGTTGGTAGAGCATTGGCATAGAAAGCCAAAGGTCCTGGGTTCAAACCCCAGTCTGAGCATATAATGTTTCTCTTCAAATAAACAAATTGTGTTTTTAATTTTATTCCAGAGGAATGTCTACTTTATTATCACCCTGCAGATTCTTGTAAAAAAAGATGAATAGGATGGATGTACTGATGTAAATCTTGCAAATCTTTATACATTACCTTCCTTCCGACCTTCTGGATACAACAAAGGTAAGTGGATATTTCCAAAAAAACATTGGTCTTCCCTTCCCTCTTCTGGTCAAGTCCAGTATGGAAAATAGTGAATGAACATTGTGGTTCTCTTTCATTTTGAGAATTTTAGGGCAGTCCTTTTCAATAATGATCCATTGTTTTCAGTCATTCAACTTTATGACCATCAACAAACATTTTTAAGGAGCGACTTGTCATTCTTTCTTTGCTTTTCTCTTGTCAAGAAAAACATTTCAATCAAAAATGGATGTACACTTGGAAACATTAAAATTTATTGTATCTGGCATCTCGCCTCCACACAAGAAAGAAGATGGGGACTTCACACAGGTAGAAAGATTTACTATTTCCTTTCCAAGTGGTGTAGTACCGAAAAAATCATCACTTCTCACTTCAGTAATTCAAACATTGGGGACCCTTTCTTTGTATTTTGATCACTTGAACCTAGTGACTTGGAACAAAAATGTCAGGATTATAGCATCCTTTTTGGCTTTCTCGATGACTGCAAAGTCATGTTCACATTCATTGAAACTATAGGCAGGAAGAAAAAAAATTTAAATTGATAATCTCTAATGTCTGGGAATTTTTAGAACATGCCTAAAAAGGAGAGACATTTTGATATACCTATTTCACCTTCCACAGCTCTCACTGAATAATATCAAATGCTTTACCTCAGAAGGACATCATGCTTTATATATATGCCAGAAGGCAGACCCTATCTCCTGAGCACCTCTTATCTCCTGAGCACCTCTTAATGCAATATTTCCACTCCATTCATACATGTAACCAGTAGTCACTGCATCATGGATGCTCAGATTAAAAGTCCACATCTGCCATTTTTAGTGGGCTACACTGTAGATATATTTGGCATGGGAAGTGTTTTTTTTTGGAGATATCAGAACTCTCTTTGTCCTGTGTCATAGACGAGAGGTTTATGGCATGATGCCTTGGTACAGAGCTATGGGACTTGCACTGATTCAAGTCTCCATGGGAAAGAAATTTTCTCATAGAATTTCTGCCACTATGGAACTGGTCACCACCCAGCATCGTGAGGAATTTGAGTAGCTGCAATGAGTAGCGAGCAGCTAAAGGTTGAGAAAACAAGCTATATAATGGCTGGGGGATCCGACAAGTTAACCACATATTAGTCCTATACTGGCCGGATGATTGTCCAATTCCTTGATTAACATATGTGGATGAGAGGCCAGCAACCGGCTGACAGGCCAAGGGCCTTCTAGGTCTGTTGTGCTATGGAGTGTCAGAACCCTCTTTCAATTCCTCCTGTTTTGCTTCTTCCACATTTTTATGTTTTTCTTTCTTTTGCATTCTCAGTATTTCTTGTATCTGACACTTTACATCTGTAAAGAAAGAATCTTCCAGTTGTATGAAGGCATCAACTTATTATAGATATCACTTTTGGAAATATAAAATTACAGATTGAACTCCTTCATAAAATTAATTAAGGTAGAATTTTTATCACTCACCTCATATTGTTCTTCTTATTTGACTATAAACTAGTTTCGGAACATAGTTTCTGTTCCATCCACAGTATCGTCACGACCGTTGTTCTGTAATCTTGAAGAGCTATCCTTCGCTCCTTCCATTGGCTGACTGAAAAACTTCGAAACCAGGTCATTCTCACTGGGAATTTCAAAGTTCATCAATTTCTTCTTTGCACTCTTTTGAATGTAGATATTTTCCCAAACAGTAAGTTCTTTTGGTTTTTCTATTTGTTTTAATAATTATTAATACAAACAGAAAAACCAAAAGAACTTACTGTTTTCAGTCAGCCAATGGAAGAAGCGAAGGACAGCTCTTCAAGACTACAGAACAACGGTCATGATGATACTGAGGATGGTACAGAAACTATGTTCTGAAACTAGTTTATAGTCAAATAAGAACAACAATATGAGGTGAGTGATAAAAATTCTACCTTAATGAATATACCTCATAGTGAGAATTCCTGAAATAAGTAAGTAGTTCATAAAAAATGTTTCACGTATGGGGAATGAAAGACGTACATGGAAGCTTCTTGTAGGAAAGCCAGAGGGAAAACGCCCAGTTGGTAGACCAAGAATGAGGTGGGAGAACAACATTAACTATGATTTGAGGGAAGTAGATTATACAGGGAATGATTGGAAAGCATTAGCTCAGGATAGGGATGTATGGAGAGCTTATGTCCGCGCGGCCATGAACCTTCGGGTTCGATAGTGCCAGTGAGTAAGTAAGTAAGTTCATAAAAAATTTAAGGGCAGTAGAGAAACACATTGCTTTCTCTCATCTTTACAATACTTTTGATAGATCCTATATAATTCACTAAGGCTCAAATCTGATCTTTCTGTTTCCATTATTTTTTTCTGCTGTAAGATGGAAATTTGTTTGTGAAATCATACAAACTGAAAATCAACTGTCCATGTTTTGTTATGAAGTTCATGACGACCACATTTATCTTCAACTGGGCCACCACATCTTGTCCTCTGTTTCAGATAAAATAATTTTACCATCAAGGATGCAAAGAGTGTGCTTGAAGAAGGTCTTAACACACTACAATATCTTCAGCATCATTGTAGGCTGGCAATTTGTACACTCTAGCATAATTATGCCAGACAAGGATATTGTAATATATGCTCTCTTCTTCTGTAAGTGATTCATAATAAAAGCTGACTTTAACTCCCAGTTCAATTTGCAATAATCAGAAGAAAAAATCTTCCTCCTTTAAAATGACACAAGCCTGTTACAATTTAGTGAACAATTACAAGAAGAATCTATAAATACTTTCTCTTGAACAACATTTCCTTCAGAACTTACATGTTCCTCACCTACTTGTACCTTATGTTTTCTAATTTCCTCCCCCCCCCCTTCAATCTTTTTCTGCCCTTTTAAGTAGCCACAATATTGTACTCTTCATTATTAACTTGAAGCACATTAATTTTTGCAACTAACTCTGCGGCTTGTGTACTTGCATGCTTTAATGAACTACTGTGACCATAGTCAAGGTTAGTCAAGAGTGCTTTGCCAACATAATACATTTGTAGTCTGTGCCATAAAAACTCGCTAGATTTCTTTATAACGCTACCAGAAAATCAATAAATATTTTCTGTCACTCAGGTTGGCATGGGCTGGACACATTATTCATATGGACAGCAAAAGGACTAGAAAAAGAATTTACAATGAGTAACCTTTATTGGCTAGAAAAGTTGGAAGACCTAAATTGAGATAGGAGATAGCTAAAACATTAAGATCTTAAAAATAAAATAAATAAATATCTGGAAGAATGAAGCTCAGGATACGGAAGTCTGGCATAAGCTTCTGAGGGCGTCCACGGCCCACATGGGGCTGTTGAGCCATTGATGATGATGAACTAGTGTTTAGGTTTAAGAAGCCATTAAGATGCTCGAATCACAATTTTAATTTTGCGGGATAGTCATGCCTGGCTTGAAACCCTTTAAACAGAGTTTCAGCAATTTAAGGATTAAAGGTTCTATATTGTGTTTGATAAACTTTATATTAGTTAATTTGGGATCAAATTTACATTATCTGTGAACATCTTTCAATTTCACTGTCTTTGATAAATTAATTATTGCATTTAAAATGAAACAGAAACCAATTAAACAACAATGAATCTATAAAAAAGTAAAAATGTTAATGGTATTTATATTGGGCAAGCCATATTTTAGATGGTTAAGGCAATTGTATACTATAAACCAGAAAGTCAAGGGTTCAAGTCTCGATGGGTCAGGATTTTTAAACTGACCCAAACCTTCTGGTGGCACTATAGCCCTGGGGTTGATTCAGCCACTAACGGAAATGAGTACCATATGCTTGTTCTGGGGGTAAAGGTGCCATCACACAGGGCTGACAACAAGTGCTGATTGTCTAGAAAAAGTGGGAGCCTTAACCTCTTACTATTCCAAGAGTTTTCTATGGCCTGTAGTGAGATCACTTTACCTTTTATTTATATTAGAACTAAGAAGTCTCACTATTTTTTAAGTGAAATTATAAAATCTAATAAAACTTTTAATCTGAAGTATATTCTGGATAAATTATGATCCAAGCTGATTAATTTAAATGTTTAATTCAAACTATTTTGAACAATGTTTCAATCAGAGTTGAAGCGATTGCAATAATGAAATTCAAAAGCTGAAATAAAAGTTGACTATACTGCAAAAAAAAAAAAGTCTACGAATTTCATATTCATCCTTCATTATTTTAAGAAGAGATTCCAGTTGAATTTCAACCACTAGTCAAGCGGTTAAGGGCTTGATGTAAAACCATGACTTGCTTGGTTCAAAGTCTCCATGAAGGAAGAAATTTTCTCATGGAATTTCAACCTGTACTCTGTAAATGCCAAGTGGATGTGAGCTGGCTGGTAGGGCAAAGACCTACTAGGTCTGTCATGCCATAAAGTTAACAAGTTGAGTTACACTGCAAAATAGCTAACTAGCCTCACTTAAATTCAGTTTTTATTAGTAAAATTAACAATAATGGAAAAATTAATTATACAAATTTGTATAACCAAAAATATCAAATCAAAGTTGGTAAAATAAAGAATTAAACTATAAATATTTTTCCAAATTACTATAAATGTTCTGGACATTTGTTTGAAATTCGGTCTGTTTTGTCTTCTAACTTAATACAAATTTTAAACCAACAGGTTCCAATTTTTTGCCATAATGATCTTAAAACGCAAGAGTAAACATGTATTGACAGTGGTGACTGGTGTCATTAACATACAATACTCTTAAATTGGGGATTATTTGCCACATATCAGTCTACATAAATTTAAAAGAAATACATAGCAGTATGAGAGTAATTGAATGCTTATGGTGGTCTAGTGGTTATGTTCCTTGCCTCTGTACTTCTTTCGGCCTTAGTTTAAGTTGTAATGTAAACAGAAGCATGTGGTTAAGTGTGATTTCACTGGGCACATGAACCTAATGACATCATTGTCCAGCGGCGTAGATGAAATCATAGTTCCCTGATCAATCTACATTTTATATAATACTAGAAGTCCCAGCCACACGTTGCTGTGGCTAAGGTATACATTAAAAATTTAAATTAAGTTGCTGTCTTTCAGCCAGATTACTTAAAACTAATAATTACACACAAAATTAATAATATTGAAAATAAAATAAACACTGAACACACTTAAATTATTAAATAATCAATATGTGTAATTCAATTGAAATTCGCGGTTGCAACAAAAAGCACAGCCATTTGGATCTCTCTTTGTTAAATAATAAACCAATTACCTTACCAAATTACCTTACACCACCATCTGTTAGAATCGTATGGAACTCAGATAATTACACCGCCATGTGTTAGAATCGTATGGAACTCATAGATAATTATAACTCTTTGTTAAATAATAAACAAATAATTTGCAATAAAAAATAATGCGACTATAAATTTAGTTATAAACTACCCTAAGTCTCAAGTTGGATCAAACTGCACACAGTGTGCAAAATTTTATTAAAATCGGTTCAGTAGTTTAGGATTCCATCGCGGACAAACAATGTGACACGAAATTTTTATATATTAAGATAACTACCATGTATGAACAAAATTATCACAAAAATAACAATAAAGTAATAGAAACACAATATAACATATGAAAAAATGACAATGGTAAACAGTAAGTATAAATTTATATAAATTTAAATTTAACACCATTTTGCGCAGACAAAAAGGGATATTCAGTTATTCCAACATGGCCGCTCATGTTAAATACATTAAACATCAGAGAGGGAAACCTTTGAAAAGTGGTGATAATAATTTCTAAAATACGTGTAGATGCATGCAACCTTGGTAAATTATAGTTTTTGCCAAAACTTTAGAACCTCATTTCCAGGAAATACCTTGGACTCACCCCTTCTCTTTCCCACTCATAAAATCCCAGTGAACAAAAAGCAACCCTTCTTATCCTGCTTTTAAGTACCTGCGAAGAAAAGCAACAATTGTCCTGCAATAAGATGCTGAAATGCTTACAGCAAAATGTTTGAAAGTATTGCTAATAGCCGACTTAAGGTAGTGGTGTAAGGCAAGGTTCTTAAGTTTTGGTGAAAAGTATAATGCCACCTGAATTTGACAGCAAGTCAGATGGCGCATAAAATAGTACCATCGCTTCACTAATCACAGATACCTGTGGAAGGATACCTTTTGTGACTCTATTTTTATTGTACAACATAAACCAAGGCCGAAAGCAGTATAGTAATGAGATTTATGGACTAAAACCTGGCTGAGGTCATTGGATTTTTAGGGTGGAAAAATCCAAGGGACAAGTCCTCCGGGAGTTACCTCAGAATGTCTAGCAAATTATAAATGTGAAATTCCCGACTATTTCCTGGTTTTTTTCATGACATCATAGAATAATTTCAGAGTTTTTTAAAATGTTAAATTGAATTAATTCTAGTGAAGCTAATTTTGTAATATGTGGAAGCACAAAAACATATAATTTATTTTCATGATAAGGTCTTAAATAAGAATATCAAAATAATTTATTAAAAATAAAATTTGATGCGATATCATGTTGGCAAGGGCCGGCATTTCTTTAGTGGCAGCAGCTTGATTCCACCAAACATATGCTATAGTTTCATAAACAATTGTTCCAAGAAATATTCCAATATATGTACGCATTTTTGGGAATGTGGTTTAACAATTGCAATTCATTTGATTTGAATACGAGATAGATGCATGACTCTTTATCACTTTATGAATTCACATCTATTTCCTGATTTTCCCAGTTCCTTTCAAATTTCCAACTTATTCCTGGTTTTCAAGATTTTCCTGACTGCTGGACACCCTAATTTATCCCTTCTTAACTTAACAAATAAAAAAGTAGTAGTGTAATTTCTTAATGTGTAGGTTGGTCAACCGGTAGTCCTGCCATCTGTTGATGAGACCTTGGTATATGCACTACAGTTCTGTAGAACAGAAGAAATGACTGAGACATTTCGTATACATAAATAATATTTAACAATTGTAAAAAATATTGGCTGAGGTTACCAATTGGACTCTCACAATTTTCCATCTAACATTCTTATGCCAGTGATGCATTAAACACTTTTCAACCATTTACAATAATGTTTTATACTATTTTAAACATTTTGGAACCATTTTATAAACATTTCTTATGATTTTAAAAAATTTATAAATTACATGAATATTGTGAATCGAGTTCTACAGATGCGCAAATGCTTCATGTAACATCTGCTAGTGGCTCTCAAATTGGAGTTACCAACATTTGAAAATAATTCCAAACCATATTTCAAGAAATTAACTTTATTTTATTAGATTCCAATGGGACAAGTTAGTGTATGTAAAATTAGTTTATACACTCACTCACACTCACTCACTGGCACTATCGATTTATAGTTTATTAAATAATATGCATGCAATTTGTTTTGTTAGGTTAGAAATGGGAAGTTAGTTTACATCCATTTTTATTTTTAGTATTTCAGAACTTATTCCAAAAGTTGGTAACACCGACATCAGAGCCATCTACCGGAAGCTACATTAACCATTACAGCAACTCGTGCATGCGCACTGTGATTCTGTAGAACTTAGAAGAATTCCTGTGAAACTTATTGTCCTCTTTATCCAAAATATTTTAAGAAACGTTAGAAAATATTAAAATAATACGAAATGGAAAAGTAAATAGTGCAACAGTGTCATACAAATATTGCATGGTAGGCTCAAGTTTAGAATACC
This sequence comes from Diploptera punctata, assembly GCA_030220185.1. Taxonomy (NCBI): domain Eukaryota; kingdom Metazoa; phylum Arthropoda; class Insecta; order Blattodea; family Blaberidae; genus Diploptera; species Diploptera punctata. The sequence continues at coordinate 1,290,904 of JASPKZ010008902.1, forward strand.
TCGACCAATAATTTTCCATACTACATTCTTATAATATTGTTGCACTACATACTTTCTTCCATCTTATTAACATTTCATACCATTTTAAACATTTTTCAATGATACTTATAACTTTTTTACAGTTATTATTATTCATCAATATACACAAATTTGTACATTTATCTCAAATGATGTTCTCAAAGTTCTACAGAATCGCAGTGTGCATGTGCAGACACTTAAAGAAACTTCCACTATATGGCAGAAATATCTGTCAAATTGAAATGACCAACATTTAAAAATATATTTTAAGAAATGGATATTCATTCTCTTCATTTTATCATGTTCTGATCGGACAAGTTAGTGTACATCATAATTATCTTACACTTCATTAAATTATATGCATGAAATTCATTTTATTAGGTTAGGAAAGGGGAAGTGAGGGAGACCAAAGTTAACATGGAAGGAAAACATGTAGACATTAATTCAAGCAAGAGGGCAAAGCATTGAAGATGCCCAAGATCGTAGGCTTTGGAGGTTTGGAACAGGAAGACGGCAGGAGCAGTAAAAACCCGAAGATAAATATATAGAGGAAAGGGGAAGTTAGTGTACATCCATTTCTTATAAACATATTTGGGAATTTATGGCGAAGCTTGGTCATACTGATTTCACACATGTCTGCCATCTAGCGGAAGTTTCTTTAAGCGTTAGCACATGCACACTATGATTCTGTAGAACTTAGAAAAATTCATTGGTCGAGGTACACTAAAGTTTTTTCTGCACGATGTAGCATAGTAAGAACCAAATACACACTTAAGCCAAAATGCTCTCAGAAATATTTACAAGTAACAAATATTGTAAATTATGTAATTAATATTTGTTAACCTTTATCTTTAATGATACATTAAATTCAATTTACCTATCATCCCATTGTTTAAATGATGTATCCGGAGGTGGTGAACGACGGTCATTATCGTGGCTATAATGATGTTCTGGCTCTCTTTGAATTAAGAAATACAATACAGTTGCAGTAGCAATTCCTACACCTAAAAGAACTGCCAGAGCTACACTATGATAAGGCATAGTTACTATTTATCAAACAATTACAAATAAAAGAGCAATCAGTCGCACTCATCCATTAATATCGTTCTCTGCAATTAATATCACGTAACAAATCAAAACAAACAATAAGGCTGAGCTATTATTGCTATTTGTTTTGCTTTTTTCTACTATTTTTGAGGTTGCCTAATCTGTCAGTACACGATTACACATGTTAAGCGCGAAGTTTTAACCAATCAATAAACAGAGAACTGTAAAAGGTATATTCTTATTGGTTAAAACGATTAAAACAAAACAATGAACAGATTAGACAACTATGAAAATAATTCAATAATGATAATAATAAGTAAAAGGTTCGCCCGAGTGGGCATTGATTATATTTAATCTTTGCTATATTCGTTCAGTGTTTTTGTGTTCTTTGGGCACTTCTGTATGTGGTACCGTTCGCATCTGTGACCACACAAAGCACATATACATTTTTCACTTGGGTCGTGGTACTTCTTGTTTTCACACACTTTGTGATGAAAACCGTGCACTGCATAACGTGTCACATGTCGCTGGTCCTGGTTAGCTTTTGTCCAATTCCTCTCTATCATGGCTCCCGTAGCATAGAAATCAAGGTCTATCTCCCTCTTCTTCAATTTGCTTCGGTGTACGAGTTCTGTGTAGGGGCCGGTATTAGGTAGAAGGTGTTTCATCCTCAGATCTGCATAGAACGACTCTCTTGCAAGTTCATATACAAGTCTCGACGGGGTTTGTTTTCCCCACCCTTAGAAACCACTTTAAGGAAACGTGCCTTAACCTTCTCTATCCTTTCGAGATCGCTAAGTGACGTTTTCTCCCATATAATGTCTATGCCGTATGTTTTATGATTGGAGATATCGTTGTATCGAATAACTGTCATGGCCGTGGGTATGTGACAGTCGGGCTAGATTTTTTTATGCTGTAGATTGCTCTTGTGGCTGCTGCTGTTTTCTCTTGTATATGTTGGTTGAATGATCGTAATGTTGTTTGGAGTGTCCATGCCTAGGTATGTGAATTTGTTGACTGTCTTTAGTGGTTCGTCCTTCAGCATTAGGATATCTTTCTTGTGTGGCTCTTCCTCCTCTTCTACATGTTAGTTGAACTGTCCTTTTCTTGGGTTGATGGCGAGTTTGTTTTTGTCGACCCATTGTTCTAAGTTTTCCTGTAGTGCCGCTTGCAATTCTGTTTTGTTTGGACTTCCTAGTATCTATCATCCGCGTACATGATCAATGTCGTTTCCTGCCTATCTTTTTCAGTATGTCGGTGATATCGGACGTTACTGCATTGAAAAGAAGTGGGCTCATAGGATCCCCTTGTAGGACACCATTGGTCTGATGGATTGCGTTTGATGTGTCTATTCCATCATCGATTTCGACGAGGTTGTATGCCAGGATGTTTTCTATTATGTTACTGAGCGGATGAGTTTCCCCTATCATATGCTTGGGCTTGGTGATTAGTTTGCATCGGTCTATCAGGTCGAAAGCCTTTTTGTAGTCTATGAAGACTGCATGGAATTTGCCTTTTGGTCTCCGTAATGCTGTTTCTATCTCATCCATCAGGCACTTAATTGCATGTTGAGTGCTCCTTCCTCTCATTCTGGTATGTATCCAGCAAGTTCTACCTCTAGTCTGTGAGCCAAGATCCTTGTGAAGATTTTGAATAAGTTGTTTTCTAATGTGATACCTCGGTAGGAGTCTAGGTCTTCCCTGTCTCCTTTGCCTTTGTACAGCAATTTGATTTTTGCTGTTCTCCAACTATTTGGGATCGTCCCTGTGTCAATAATGATAATAATACATAGAATGCACACAAATGTTCAAAAGTCATTTCTATTCACTGTATTCCTTTTTCTGTCAATAATAATAACTGGAAAGCGCACTAACGTGGAAAGGAGTTTAATTCATTAGTTTTTGCTCTAGTCACAAAGCGATTTGTTATTGTCTGCATTTGTAGATATGGTATTTTTCACAGCGTTCTCCGCATAGTGAGCATATGCAGTGGTCGTTGGCGTCGAGGCAGGACGTGTTTCTGCATATTTTGTGATGGTAGCCATGTATCGCTAAATTTATCACCACATGTCTCAGTTTCAGATTGGCATTTGAGTGGGTTACCTCTGGTCCGGTCTATCATGGCGTCGGTGCCGTAGAAGTCCGATGGGATTTCTTCTCTCTAGAATGTGTTTTTTCTGTATTATCTGTTGATGGTAATGTTAGTGCTGTCCTCATATCTTCTATGAGAAAATCTCTCTTGCTAGTTCGTAAGTAAGGCGCGAACGTGTGTATTTTGAGATGTCCATTATGGTCTTTAGAAATTTCGCTTTGATTCCTTCTATGATGTAAAGATCTTGTTTTGATAGTTTTTCCCAGATAAGGTGGGGTCCGTATGTTATTACTGGTAAGAGTTTGGCTCTAAATAGGCACATCGCTGTTTTTAGTGATGATTTCTGGATGTTCTGTATGTCATATATTGTTTTCATGCCGGCCACCATTCTCTCTTTTATGTGGAGTCTGAAAGTTAGTGTTGTTTGCAGAGTAATTCCGAGGTATTTGAAAGAGTTTACAATTTCGACTCTACCTCCCTCATATTGTAGGTTGTCATTTGCTGCTACTCGTACACCTTTCCTGAAGACCATTTGTAGAGTTTTGGTTTTGTTTATTTTGAGTCCATTTTCTTCTTCACAGTTTGTTAATGCATTGAAAGCGTTTTGAAGTTCTTTTTTTATCCGGGGATCCTAAGACCATGTCTCTGCGTATATATAGATTATGGTTGCTGTTGATTATTGTCTTAGTGCCGTTATGACGTCTGCCGTTGCGATGTTGAAGAGTATGGGGCTGATGGGATCTTCTTGTAATACGCCATTGGTCTGGATTATTTCTCTTGATTTGCTTTTTGTATAATCTATATTTATGATGTTATATGTCAGAATGTTTTTTTTTATAATTCCAGATAGGGCGTTTTCGTTTGTCATAGATTGGAGTTTGTTTGTCAGTATATGCCTATCTAGAGATAACCCACTATCTATTAGGTCGAAGGCCTCGGTTTCTGTTTATAATAAGCATGAATTGCGCACCACGTGCACAGAGAGAGAAAAGTAAATCATGAGTCCTTTGAAATAACTGATGGATCATTTTCTTTCTGGACATCTCGTGATATGTTATAAGCAGAGTCCGGATTTTTATGTAAAATTAACCTCGAAATATGTAGTTTTTATTTATAAACTGAAATATAACCTTGTATACAAATAAGAACACGGACTCCATGTCGGAAAGTGCTTCATGAAATCAGAGCGACTTACAACGTCTGACTACAGTATATCAAGTGTAAACGAACTATTCTAGACAACATTAAACCTGTCGCATTTCTCCTACAGTCAGATTAAACCCAGGAAGTTGCTGTGTGTTTGGAATAGGGAACTGGGTTGCCATTTTAACAGTATTTTCTTGAGAGAAATCCTTAAATGAAACTGAAGATTACAACACAGGAGGTACATAGTCGTCAGTTGTAGCTGTCCAAGCCACCCTCTCTTAAAGAAAAAAAACAGTTACCACTTGTTACTGAGCTCGTGTGGATCTGTACTATCTTGTGTGAAAGTGTCGACTCTCATATTTACTATAAAACTAGTTTGCATGCCGTAAAAGAAAACTATGTTTTTTAAATGCATAGTACATAGATTTGGAAAAAAATAATTCTAACCTCGCCTCTCCACCCCTCCCTAAACAAACAAATGCCGTTATGATGAGTTTGGCAACATCTACCCTCTGTACGTAGGGGGACACTGGCGTAGAACATAAGGTCTGAAGTAACTTCCTGGGTTAAATTAGAGTGTACGAAGTCATTCACCCCTCGCCAGTCGAAGAAGTTTTATGTCAGCCAATAGGAGTGCTCTAGGGATTCCTATGATCCATGATTGCTCCCGAGGAGAGTGAAGGGTAGAAGAAATCTGTAAAGAAAAAATCTTGACGTGGTAGAAGAAAACTGACTACAGTTCTGAAATCAACATGTCTTCTTAACTCTATAAGAGCTCTAAAATCAAATTGTGTTATAAATTGTTCCCCAGTGTTATTATTGTCCAGTGACAGGTGTAGCCCTCCATTCATCCATACCCGGTGTTTTGTGAAAGTGGGCAATGTAACCGCTATAAGGGGAAAAAAGTAACAAACGGTTAAATATATGCTTAATGATAGATGCTAGCTCTTTATTTAGCATGCACATTTCCGAAACTTAATTGTAAACATAATAATTTATTGTTTGCAAACAGACAATTGTTATGTGAATAAATTCATTGTTGTCTGTAATTTAAAAATTTGACTTTATAAACTTCATTTGAATATTAACAGATGAATCAATAGAACGATATAACAAAATAATCTTCATGGGAACATGTTTGTGTACCTCAGTCTTTAGTTAGACCCACACTACGAGCTAGTGAGTCAACCATGCATGCGCTTCATACTCTATAGAAACTATATTATAGCCACTGATTCTCCGGCCTTGACGTTTTCACGACAGTTTTGCCGATATAGATATTCAGTGGAAGTGGCCGCTTTATGTATGCGGTTAGCAGACATACAGCTGACAACATCTCAACAATTTCAAACCTTACTAGCGCGCTATAGCTGCGTCAAGAGCAGTGATTGGTTGTGGCAGACATCTACTCTCACTACAAATATTTCCTTATTGGCTGTAGAGGGCGAATTCTCCCTTTACCCCTCGTATAACCTAAACTTCAGAGCTGGAGATATCGTGGCTGGGGTATAGTAGGTAGGAGTGGGTTTTGAATGCCCTCCATCGGGTGCTTTGTGCTCCATATCCATAATACCAATCCATACATCTGTGAGAGTCATATTGGTTGTGTTTAACCCCGAAGTAAAGTATCATGGTGTACGTATTTACGTAGACTTTCACGGCCGGAGTTGCTATGACGATCTTGAAGAAGATTTTCGGTCTGTAGGCCGTGGTCGTGAGGCTTGTAGTTCCCCGACGTTTCGCCAGAGACTGCGTCTGGCATCCTCAAGGATTGTCTTGAGACTGGCAATTCTGTCCACTTTCTGTCCTATTTATATTTTCACCGCGATGTGTTCGTAAGTTATATCTGCCTTCTGATTGGTCAGCGTTAGGGACTTCCATTGCTGTAATGAGATTGATGTTTGATGGTCTAGTCGACTGTACGTTATATCTGCCTTCTGATTGGTCAGCGGTAGGGACTTCCATAATTCCACTGAGATTGCTGTTTGATCGTCTAGTCGACAGAACTTGTAGAGGTTTACATTTTGCGTTTTTAGAACCGGTATTTGTTGACTTTTAATGATTATTCTTTTCTATTGAAATTGTTTTTATGTTTGAATATTTCGATGGCATCTCGTTGTAGACGGGTAAAATAGTGTGTGCAGTTAAATAATATGTCTGTATTCTGGTATTATACTCTGTGGCCATCAAGTAAAGAGTGTTCTGCTACTGTCGATGTATCCATTTGTTTAAGACGACTGTATCTTTCATGTTTATTAAGTCTGGTTGCGGTGCTGCGTTTGGTGGTGCCTATATACACTTTTCCACAACTGCGTGATATCCTGTATATTCCTGCTGTCTGGTGGGGATGGAGTTGATCCTTTATAGGTCTGAGAAGGTTCTTGATTTTCTTGGTAGGCCTGTATCTTGTCTTTATGTCTTCTTTCTTTAGTAGTTTTCCAATGTGGTCCGTTAAATTCTTAATGAACGGTAAAAATGCCCTGGTTGAAGTTTTTCCTCTGATTCCTTGCTGCTGTTGTATCGTCTGGGATGATTGGCTCGGTTGATTTCTTTCCTGGTGTATCCATTGGTTGTGAATACCGTATGGAGGTGTTGAAGTTCCGTTTTTAATAAATCCGGATGACAAAGTTTTTTGGCTCGATCTGTCAATGATTTGATGATTCCACATTTTTGTTTAGGGCGATGAGGTTTTATGAAGATACCTGTCCGTGTAGGTGGGGTTTCTGTAGATAGTGTGATAAATGTTGCTGTCTTCTTCTCTTTTAATCAGGATGTCTAGGAATGCTATGCTGATATCTGTTTCTTTTTCTACGGTGAATTGTATACTGGAGTATATGTCGTTGATGTGTGTCAGAAATTCGTATAATTTTTCTTTCCCGTGGTTCCAGATTACAAAGGTGTCGTCTACATTGCGAAGCCATATCTTGGGTTTGAGAGGTGTCGTATCCAAGCATGTTTGCTCAAAGTTTTCCATGAAGAAATTGGCAACTACTGGGCTCAAGGGACTGCCTGTAGCTACTCCATCTGTTTGCTCGTAGAAGTCGTTGTTGAATAGAATATAGCTGATGGTTAAGCAATGTTCGAAAAGTTTTGTGATGTCATGAGGAAACTTGGTAGCAATGAGGTGAATAGTCTCATTTATTGGAACTTTGGTGAATAGTGAAATCACGTCGATACTCACCATTATATCTTCCGGTTGCAATGTTATCTCTTTTAGTTTTTCTAAGAAGTGCATTGAGTCTTTGACATAAATGTCACTGTTGTTAGTATGCGGTTTCAATACAATAGAGAGATATCTAGCCAGATTGTAAGTAGGTGATCCTATTTGGCTGACGATCGGTCTTAAACGTGTATTTCCCTTATGAATTTTAGACAATCCGTATAATCTGGGTGGCTGGGCTTCGTTCTTTCTTCATGTCGCGTCGTCGGGGAGCGAGGAGGCCTTTATTAATTTGTTAGTTTATAGTAATATCCGTTTAGTTGGGTCGTCTGATAGTTTACGGTAGTTACAGGATCGAGTAACTCGGTGATTTTCCGGTTGTATTCTTCTGTGTCGATAATAACTATAAAATTTCCTCTGTCCGCCGGTAGAATAATAATTGGTTCATTCGTTTTTGAGGTTTTTATATCCTTCCTTTCTTCGATGGAGAGATTGTGTTTAGGTTTCAGAGCTTTTCTTAGAATGCGAGAGACTTCGTTGCGGATTTTTTCGGCCTTTTCCACTGGTATCACTCCTATAGCAGATTCGATATTAGAAATTATTTCTTTGACAGGCATAGCTGAAATTGCCCCCTTTAGTAAGAACTGAAGTTTCTGCATCTGAAAGTTGACGGTTGCTGATATTTGCTACTGTGCGTGTGGTGTCTAATTTCGTGATGGGCTTTTTGTTTGGACGTATACTCGAATTTTTTCTTCTGTGGTATTGGTGGAATGGTCCCACGTTGATACCATGGACTGATAGGTGATCCCATCTATTTTGTTCCAGTCTTTTTCCGACAGTCTTTTGCTGAGTAGAAGGTGAAGGTTTTAGAAGTTCGGAGTCGGTGATGGCGAGGTTTTTGCGAGTTGTGTGAATGCGTCCTCTTAATAATGACATCTCAGTGCGCTGGTAAATCATTTGCGCTTGTGCAGATATTAATGTTATTTTTATCCTGATGAAATTAGGGATCGCCTTATTGCCTCTGTGACTTAGAAGAAATGTAAGGGACGAGAGCAGTCGCGTCTTATTCTTGCGCAGTTTCTCAAACCGTCGTAAATATATGTATATTTCCTCCCCATAGAGGTGACTAATGTATTCACGTAGACTTTAACGGCCGGAGTTGCTATGATGATCTTGAAGAAGATTTTCGGGCTATAGGCCGTGGTCATGAGGCTCGTAGTTCCCCAACGTTTCGCCAGACAACAGCAACAACAGCAAGGAATCAGACGAGAAAACTTCAACCAGGGCATTTTTACCGTTCATTAAGAATTTAACGGACTGCATTGGAAAACTACTAAAGAAAGAAGACATAAAGACAAGATACAGGCCTACCAAGAAAATCAAGAACCTTCTCTGACCTATAAAGGATCAACTCCATCCCCGCCAGGCAGTAGGAATATACAGGATATCATGCAGTTGTGGAAAAGTGTATATAGGCACCACCAAACGCAGCATCGCAACCAGACTTAATAAGCATGAAATATAGTCGTCTTAAACAAATGGATACGTCGGCAGTAGCAAAACACTCTTTACTTGATGGCCACAGAGTACAATACCAGAATACAGACATATTATCTAACTGCACACACTATTTTACCCGTCTACAACGAGAAGCCATCGAAATATTCAAACATAAAAACAGTTTCAATAGAAAAGAAGAATCATTAAAAGTCAACAAAGTATGGATCCACGTTCTGAAAAACGCAGAATGTAAATCTCTACAAGTCGACTAGACCATCAAACATCAATCTCATTGGAGCAATGGAAGTCCCTACCGCTGACCAATCAGAAGGCAGATATAAGGTACAGTCGACTAGACCATCAAACAGCAATCTCATTGGAGCAATTGATATCCCTAACGCTGACCAATCAGAAGGCAGATATAACTTACGAACACATCGCGGTGAAAATATAAATAGGACAGAAAATGGACAGAATGGCAGATGTGCTGGATGTGTTCATGGTAAAAATAAATGTAGCGGTGGAGTCATTGGAAACTAGGGACGAATTGAATTCTGACCATTCCCCCGTGGAATCAGTTATAAATATTAACGTAGAAAAGACGCTTTTCAGATCCAGGGTCTCGGTTACTAATTGGGGTGAATATGAAATATTGTGTTTTCCCGGATAATCGAGGAAATGAATCAACTGAGGCTATGGATCTGGAAATAGATATTTTAACCAATACAATTGTAAACAATTTTAGAGAAGTGACTACTGTAGATGTTAGTAGTCACACCACGGGAAATCTGCCGGAAGTGGAGGCACTTATCCGGCAGAAAAGAGTGGCCAGATGACACTGGCAAAGATACCGTAGGAGAGAAGATAAGATTCTTTTAAATAATCTGACTAATAACATTCAAAATATGTTAAGAGATTTTAAGATACGGAAATTTAACGCAGATCTGGAACAGGCTGAGAGATCAAATAATATTTGGCCCATTTTGAAAAGATTCAAAAGTAACGTAATTAATAATAAACCTATTCATGGACCAAATGGTCTAAAATATAAAGCAACTGACTATTGCTGACTCCCTAGAGGATGGGTTTAGACCCCATCTCCAGGATGAATATGACGATGACTGGATAGGTGGGGTGGAATCGGAGGCGGAGCGGATCTCTGAGAGAACTCCCCTACAGAGTTTGCGGTTAGCCTCCTTCACTGAGGTTAAGAAAATTATTAAGACGCTTCCTAAGAAAAAAGCTGTTGGTGCAGATCATGTGTCAAACGAGATGATTCAGCACCTCCCATCTGGGATGACGCGCTATTTAGTAGATGTTTAAATTGCAATTATTTTCCGCGCAAATGGAAAGAAGCAAAAATCATAACGTTACCTAAAGAAGGCAAAAATCCTATTTTTGTTTCTAATAGACGACCGATCAGTCTGCTAAGCAATCTTGGCAAATTATTTGAAAGAATTATGCTGGGCAGACTGATCGGTATGACTACTGATCTGCGCGTCATCCCACAAGAGCAATTCGGGTTCATGCCGGGTCGTTCCACGACACTGCAACTGGTAAGACTCACGGAATATATAACATCAGGTTTCAATTATAGAGAGAGCACAGTTGCAGTGTTCTTGGATGTCGAGAAAGCCTACGACACGACCTGGCATGAAGGCCTGATATGGAAGATGGATTCAATGGGCTTTTCGGATGGGATGGTGGGAATCATCTCGCTCCTTTTTAACGGATAGTGGTTTCGTTGTCAGCGAGGGGGGTGCTACCTCTGATAGACGGAGTATTCTACCTGGAGTGCGTCAGGAATCCGTACATTCACCATTGCTATATAATATTTATACCGCCGACGTTCCTGGGAGGACACATACGCAACTGGCCCTGTATTCCGATGATATTGAGATATATATTAACACATTCAGTACCGTAAACCAGTTAAGGCGTTTAAAGAGACTATCGTGTATGCGGCCGTCGGTCAGTTAACTCGCTTTAGAGCGGGCGCGAACAAACCGCGTTTATTTTCGGCGCGTAAATATTGTGTTGACTTAGTATGTCTTGGAGATCATAGATGGCATGTAAATGTACGTTTTCTATTCCCGTTTGACACGTTTAACCTTGGTGAATCCCCTTTTATTTTTAAAACAAACAACACATGGAATTCGTTCACCCAAACTTGCCTCCAGGCTCCATTGCAGTCGTATATGTTTCTCATTATCGCGCTGTTGTTTGTGCGTGAGTGAAACCATGGCGAAAGAAAAATATCTCACTAAAGAAGAATTAATGAATATTTTGTATAATGATGACACAGGTGATGAACTGATTCCTGAATTAGAATATTCACAAAGTGAAAGTGAAGATGAACTTCCACTTCCTGAAATTAATACGCCGATACCATGTGATGTCAATCACCCAAGTTATTTCACCATCAAATCCTACTAGGATATCTCCTTTAGGTATGTACAAAATTTGAATTTTCTAGGACTAATAGTTTGTGAATAATGGTCCATTTTCTGAAGTGCCACGAAAAGGGTAGCTGGGGTATTTAAATGGCTGGCCTGTGGGTTTAAATACCCTGCTCAGTGCCTGGTACTGAATGTGTTAAAGACAGATCCTTCATTAGGTGTAGTAGAAAGGTGCAGAGAGGCCTACGAGATATTGATCGGTGGGCTGATAAATGGAGAATCAAAATTGGTAAAGAGAAGAATCAAGGAATCATTTTTACACAACGACCAAATATTAATGGTACAGAAATACTAGAATATGACGGAACTCTAATTAGATATCAGCCCACTGTTCAGTATCTCGGAGTTATACTAGATCGCCGCCTCACATGGACGAAACACGTCGAGAAGATTCGAAATAACTTTTATAAACTTTTTTCACAACTCAAGCCCATGTTGAGAGCCCACTCTCTGACACCTCAATCACGTACGTTGGTATACAGGGCTTGTATACGCTGCCAAATGATTTATGCATGTCCCGCATGGCTGACCTTATCAAAGGATAAGATAAACTTGCTTCAGGTTCTTCAGAACAAGTGTTTACGAAGCGCAGGAGACTATCCAATTAGGACGAGAATCACCAAAATTCATCAAGATTTAAACATTAACTTTCTCCAGGAAGTGATGACTAAATTGGCACGAAAATTATATCAAAAAGCGACTCTGGGCGAAAATGCTCTTATTAATAGCCTAGGGGCATACAATGAAAAGGAACGGACGAAATATAAAATGCCAAAGTTCTATCTGGCCTAGAAAGTTAGCGATCCTAGGCCTACCACAAAGTATAAATAACTGATCGGACTTAACACTTCTTAAAGAAGAGATCAAGGTGATTACACCGGTATCCTGGAGAACCTGAAGCGAGCATACCTCAAGAATTGCATCGTCGTTGTAGATAGTAGACACTAGTGGAAAGCCTCCACAACGTTGAAACCATCAGATCGACAACAAAGGAGCCGTCCATCATGGGTACGGATGACGACGGATTCTCTCTCCCACCCGCCCGCCATACCGTTAGGAAGAACTACACCAAGAGAAACTACACACCGATAGAAACTAGAAACCTATTAGAACATCTGGATACCGACAAGGAAGAAGTGCCACCACCCATAGTGGTCAACACCGAAGAAATTACTCCATACAAACTGGAATGTATCACCGCTGGCAACAAGAAAGATATATCCATGCGGTACACCCAAGGCCGCCTGACGATACGAACAACGACGAAGAAAGCTTACCAACAGACATACAAACACCTGAAGGAGTCGAAGACACCTTTCTACACGCACGGATATGACAAACCTCCGGTCATCAAGCTCACCATGAAAGGTCTTCCCAGCTCCATCGCATTTCAACAGGTATATGATGGACTCATGGAACGGAAGCTACCTCTACATGAAATGCGCAGCCTTGACAAACTAGTGATCCAAGACGGCGTGAAGAAAAGGATCGAACTGCCGATCCACATCCTCACGTTTTACAAGACAACAGATCTGAAAGCACGACTGAAAGATCTCAGCGAGCTTTTTGGAATCCAAGTCCGGCTAGAGAACTACAGGAAACCGACTGGAGGCACTAAGTGCTTTAACTGCCAGGGCTTCGGGCACATCGCGGAGTTCTGCTTCAGGGCGACAAAATGTGTGCGATGCTCTGGAGAGCACCTAGTTGCTGAGTGCACCCAGACAACATCCAAATGCTACAACTGCAACCAAGAACATGCAGCGAGCTACAGGCAATGCCCGGCGTTCAAGAAATATCTAAAGGCGAGACAACAACCCACAATACAGAAGACCACACCAAAACTCGCCCCTCCTAACCCACCTACAAGCAAATCAATATCCACTCCTGTACAAAACATAAATCCTCCCACCCTTTCAGCATACCCTACTCTAACACCCAACACACCCTAGTCCAACAACTCCTACCCCTCTTCATAATCATCCTACAAAACCCAGAACTACTTCAAGCCACACTCACTTTCTTTTCCAACTTGGTGCCGCAATGAGAGGAATACTCTCATCGCATCACAAAATCCTAAATACCTCAGACCAGCACCTTAATCACCGGGTCATGGTGAGTAACCAAACTCGCCGGTACCAAATCCCAACCAACAAGATGCGGCGTGAATTGCCAGTCTCAAGACAACCCTTGAGGATGCCAGACGCAGTCTCTGGTGAAACGTCGGGGAACTACAAGCCTCACGACCACGGCCTACAGCCCAAAAATCTTCTTCAAGATCATCATATCATTATGTAATTTATTAATGTGTTGGAGAAAATATTTTTAATATCTCACTTCATAAAAATGCGTGTTTTCACGATATGATGAAAATGAAAGTAAAAAATACTTTTGAAACCTATATCGTGAAAATACGCAACATTATTGCATTACAAAATTTATTTACAATGACCAGAGACCGGAACTTCGGCAGAATGCCTTTTTAAATGTGTCAAATCTATATTCAATTTGAAAAGTGAATCTGTGCTAATTATACCTGTGATTAAATGCCACAGTGTCATGTTGTCTTTTTTAAATATAAATACCTAAGTTACGAAATAAATGCGTTTAGTCGCCTTTATTTGATTATTTATCTATTACTAGCTAACACCTATTGTGCGCTGCTATGCCTAAATAAATGATAATTAATGTGCTTGTATGTTTAGTTGAATAAGTAAAAGGAAAAACATATATATTGTAATTATTTTTAGATATCCCGTGTTGAATACCCGGCGTTGCCCGGGAATCTACTTATCCCGATCTTCTTGACATAAATGAGCTGAAAGACGAAAATTAATGCGTTTTTTGTGTTCAAGTAAAAGGAAAATTTTATATAGTAATTAATTTTAGATACCCCGTGCTGATTAGCCAGCGATCTTTTTGGCACAAATGAGATGAAAGACGAAAATTAATGTGTTTTTATACTGAAGTGAAAAGAAACATTTATATCGCAATTAATTTTATATATCCCGTGCTTATTACCCGGCGTTGCCCAGGGATCTACTTATCCCAATTTCTTGGCAAAAGTGAGCTGAAAGACAAAATTCGTTATTGTGAGTTATCCGTAAAAGAATACCTGCCGTGCGCTGCAACTCTTTCCTGGAAATCTACTTATCCTGATCTTCTTGGCATCAATTAAAGGCAAAAATGGTTATTGTAAGTTATCCGTAAAAGATAAACATATGCTGCTGATGGTTTTTGTATTTTTTTTTTTAGATATTCAATTTTGTGTATTTGTTATGGTTTTGGCAGTGTAAGCCATTGAAGCGTGCAAAAAACCTCTTTTTTTTTTTCTTGTCTTGCTCCACAAAGGGTACTTTTTAAGGATTGGGTATTACAATACTCTTATAGCCTATAACCTTCTCGTGAACTCCTGAACATTTTGCAAAAAGCCCCATCCCAATCGGATGAATGGTATGGCAACGCATAAAGTACGAACAAGCATTCACTTTTATATATCAGATTTATTAATCTATTATTAAAAATTGCCTACAGGTATATTTTAATTTACTTCTATAACCATTACGATAAAAGACTTTACCCAATGTATTGTCTTTCAGTCAGTTCATAATTATTATTCTCTTTGAAACAATTAAGTTCTTAATGCTCTTTCGAGTGCCTTTACCTACTTATACTTTTCCTGTACAGTATATAAGTGTTATCCATGTTTGCAACAATGAGAGCTGCCATGCGTAATATGTATAAATGATAGAAATCGTTTTAATTACCGCATGTGTTTATTTGAAAAGGCAACGAGTGCGAGTCTAACTTTATTTTTCTTTCAGTTTTCATTGCGACTTTGTTGTAGCTAGTAGCAAGATGCCGAAATTCAGTGTTCCTTAACGCAGTATTTTGCAAAGTTACGTTAATACTTTTGGATTCGACGTAAAGTACTCACATACAAAATATGAGCAATCAGAACTACAAAAAAGAAACATTTCATATTGCAACATATCAGTACAATCAAACACAAAAATTCACCACTTTCCAAAGCTACTAGGAAGATGATTTCTTTGCTTCCAATAGTAATTGCAACATCGAGTCGAAAATCTCAATTTGCATTCAACTTATTTAAAGCTTTTCTTAGCATCTGAATCCCTTTGTGGAATCTACAGACAGAATCCACAATTTTTGGGAATATACAAACGAATATGTGCCTAGTGAGTCAAGTTTGCAAAAATGTTACTTAAGCTAATGTTACGTGACGTAATTAAGATCATTAAAGATAAAATGAAAAATAAGATCTGGATTCCTATCGACGAGTCAACTAATCCCATGGGTCGTTTCATTGTCAATGTTATTATTGGGTCATTAGATCCTTCAGAAGATAAATCAATGAAACCATTCCTGCTTACAATGGAGTGTCTGAACAAAGTTAATAACACTGAGCAACAAAAAAGATACTTTTTTTTGTCTCAGATGTAATATAGGTTTTCCTCCATCACGCAAGGTTTCTGAGAGATTCCATCCTTTTAGCCAGGAGCCAAGCATTTTAGACTAGTTTTTTGGATAACTTTAAATCTCGTATGAGACCGTTAAGATTTTCATGAGTCAATAAATGAGGCTCAAATGAACAGCTTTGTTTAAAAATTGTATCACCAAAATCTACTTCTTCTTCTTCCTTACTTCCAATCAGAATCTGAGCTCTCTTCATATAATGTCACATGTTCTGGAGGCTTTGGTATGGGCAATTCTTCACAGTGTGGAACTGGTCTCATTGCAGACTGCAAGTCACGGTACACCACTGTATGTTTTGATTTTGACGTAATCCCTTTAATGTTTGTTAAGCAGAAAATAATTTTTTAAATCCATTAATTGAAATTGAAATAAAAAAAACCTGTGGGTGATGGAGAAATTCCGAATACATAATTCAAAACTCGATAAAAAACTGCATTAAGCACAACTATTGGTACTCATGAGACAAAAATCATGTTGACCAGTGTAATTCAACTACAATGCAATTAATTCACCAATTCATTAAAGTTAATATGGGCTGAAGAAATTCAATGCATGTTACTTTTCATCAGTGATGATGCTGCATCACATATGAAAAATGCTGGAATAATGTTAAAAGTGCTATTTTCCAAACATGCTTCACGTGACTTGCATAGCACATGACTTTCACAGGGTGTCAGAAGAGATCAAATGCTTGTTTCCAGATATTGATAAATTGATTTCCAGTAATAAGAACATCTTTGTGAATGCCCCATCAAGAATTCCAATATTTAAATCAATTGTCCTTCCCAAAATATCATAACAAGATGGGAGACATGGATCTCGGCATCACTTTACTATGCTTCAAATTTTCAGAGTATAACTGAGGTGGTGAATGCTCTGGAGTATGAAGCATTTTCAATTGTAGCAGTCAAGAAACTTTTCAATTCTTTGGAAGTGAAAATTGATTTAATTTTCAATGCGGCTGAGCTTGGTTTCCTGCCAGCTTCAAGAAAGAGGGCAGCCTTTGACGAAGTCAATGAAAATTGTGGATGATGCAGTGCAAAGACTGGACAGTGTACTACCAGGGAAACAGGGTTCATTAGTTAGGGGAAAAGTGTAAAAAGTGCTTTAAAAAAAATTGTGATCTTGATAAACTTAGAAATATTTAAAAAATTCTACAAGATGACAATTCTATCGCAATTGAAATGGATTCTACAATGATGCTATGTTTTAGATTTGCTTCAATAAGCTCTGTCGATGTCGAGAGGTCATTTTCTCATATGAAAGATGTATCTGACAGTAGACTCAACATGACCCAGAGAACTTAAAAAAGCATTTGGTTGTCATGTGCAACGAATAAGGCATTGCAATACATAAGCCTTTTAAAAAAACATTTTAATTTTTTGTGTCAAGTACAACACCAGCATTTTGTTAAAAACTTTGAAGTTCTTTAAAATATGACGATCAAGTTATTGAATATTAAATAAATGGGTATAGCACAAAGCCTTTTATTACCTATTTTAGATATATATGTCTTTTTTCCAGCCTATTTTAATGATTTATAATGCCTAAACTTCCAGTCTCTGATAATGACCCTTGCCTGGACATAATAAATGTTCATCCATAAACAATAATCAATAATCATTGGACATTTCAATGGACACTCCCCAAAATGGGAATATAGAAATTATAATGCACGTGGTGAAATTGAGATTTATGACAAATATGTGCTATTAAGCTTAAATATATAAATGTAGCATTGTTAGTTTCACTTCAGTGTGGTCAAAAATATATTCATAAAATAAATTTACTTAATTCTGAATTGTCACTAAATATACTTTTAATTGTTTTAGATACTGCAGTTTGAAACAAAATCATGTTCATCTTCAGCCATAACTCCAACTGATGAAATTCTTTTAACTAACTAACTCACTGGCACTATCGAACCCATAGGTTCATGGCCATGCAGACATAAGCTCTCCATACATCCCTATCCTGAGCTAATGTTGTTCAATCATCTCCTGTATAATCTACTTCTCTCAAATCATAGTTAATGTTATTCTTCCACCTCATTCTTGGTCTTTCAACAGGGCATTTTCCCTCTGGTTTTCCTACAAGAAGCTTCCACGCATGTCTTTCATTCCCATTCGTGCCAAATGTCCTGCCTATCACAGTCTACGAGACTTACTTGTTCTAATTATATATATATATATATATATAATTCCTATAAAGACCATGTAGTTCACTGTTATGTAGTCTAATTCTTTTAATTTATTATTATGATTCTAAAGCTCTAATATGTTTTGACAACAATTTGACCAACTTCACTACAATATGCAACAACATATGGTAGAATAAAATTTCAAATGTAGTGTTGACAATTGAGTAATTGTATCTCCATTTGTTCCTCGCCCAACAATTCATTATCCTTAGGCATCTGGATGTTCCAGTGACATTTTTATCAATGTGTTTCCAGATGAATTTATTATCAAACAATACCCCGAACAAGAGTCAAAATATCATTAGAAAACAAAACAATAGAACAGGTGAACAATTTCAATTATCTAGGATGCAATGTGTCATAAAACATTGCAAACAAAATAAATAAATTTAATTATATGTCAATACTAATAAAATTCATAGTTTAAAACCGTTGAGGTGGATAGTCATAAAATAAAATAAAGTTAAAATGTACCTTCTTAGGTCAGAGCCATCGTCATCAACTTATAAAATATTAGCTAATACTTGGCGTGCGCTGCTACACCTAAATAAATGAAAATGTGTTTTTGCATTTAGTTGAATAAGTAGAAATAAAAATAAATATAAATTTATATCGTTATTTATTTTAAGATACCCCGGGCTGATTATCCGGCGTTGCCCGGGAATCTATGCATCCCGATGTACTAGACATAAATGAGCTGAAAGACAAAATTCGTAATTTTGAATTATCCATAAAAGAATACTCGCCGTGCGCTAATATGCTTGCCCGGGAATCTACTTATCTCGATCTTCTTGGCATCGATGAAAGACAAAAATAGTTATTATGAGTTATCCTTAGAAGATAAACATGTGCTGCCGTGGAATTTTCTGTAGAGTTCTTTGAGATATTCAATTCTGTGTAAAATAATTTTGTGTATTTGTTGTGGTTTAGGCAGCACAAGCCATTTAAACTTACAAAAAGCGACATTCTTTTCACATTTTTTTTCACTCCAGAAGGTGATTTTTAAGGGCGAAGGGCTTGAGCATTAAAACTCTCTTATAACCTATAGCCTTCCCGGAATATCCTGAACATTTTGCAAAAAGCCCCATGACAATCGGATGAATGGTATGGCAGCACATGCTTGCCTGGAAATACACTTATTCCTATCTCCTTTGGCATCAATGAAAGACAAAAATGGCTATTGTGTGTTATCTGTATAAGATAAACATATGTTGTCGTGGACTTTTTTGTAGTTTTTTTTTTGAGATATTCAATTCTGTGTATATTAATTTTGTGTATTTGTTATGGTTTAGGCAGCGTAAGCCATTTAAGCGTACAAAAAAGGGACTTTTTCACGTTTTTCACTACAAGGGTGTTTTTTAAGGGTGTTGAGAGTTGAGTATCTACTCTCTTATAGCCTATGTTCATCCCGGGAATCTCCTGAACATTTTGCAAAAAATCCCATCACAATCGGATCAACAGTATGGCCACGCATAAAGTACGAACAAACAAACAAACAATCATTTTTATATATTAGATGTATGCTTATTTTGTCTGAAGGCCGTTCAGAATATCTATTCCATCTTCAGCAGGTCTTTCTTTGCTACGTTGCTTGATGTTCTGGGTGCTGGTCCTAATGTAGTGTTATCCGTGACTAAAGCTTCTTCCTGACGATATCATATAGTGGGTTGTTTAGTCTGGGAGTGCTTTCACTTATTAACAACATGTTATCTATCTCCTTGATAATTTCCAGGTCTTCCAATATATTGATTTTTGTTGGGTTTTCCTCTTTGTGTACTATTGTATGGGTGTCTTCTATTGAGTTTATTCTATGACCGGCATTTATTATGTTCTTAGCGTAATTAGACTTTCCATACGCATATACAAAATCGTTACGATGCTCTTTAAACCTTATGTTAAACCTTCTTTTCGTTTTACCTATATAGAATTAATTATATATGTGGCACCATAAAACGAAGTCTCAAGGAAACTAGAAAAAAATTATAAAACAATGGCAGTTCCAACACTACTATATGGATCAGAATACTGGGTCTTAACAAAAAACCAGGGACAAAGAATAGAAACTTCAGAAATGAGATTTTTGAGGGATGTGGCTGGCTGATTCGGAAACAAAATGAAGATATATGACAGAACTAAATATACTGAAGTTATTAAACAGGATTGCGCAATACAGAGAAATGGGATAGACCACATCAGTAGAATGGATAATAGAATCCCAAAACAGATTCTTCACTACAGACCACTAGGACAAAGAAATTTAGGAAGACACAGTAAGAAATGGATAGACCAATTATGGGATTAGAACAGACCTTATGGTCTAATCCTATGCTACCAATGATGTTAATACCCTGAGAATAGGTATATTTATTTGTTTGGGTTATGGGGATTTTATAATGTAGTTTTGGTTCAATTCTATTGTGGCTGAGTGAGAAAGATGGAATGCAGTTTTGGATATATAGTAGAACCTCAATTACATTAACCATCTCTCTATTAATTGATGACTCAATTATTTGATCATCTTTCTGCTCACTTTTTTATTTCTTCCTTTATGAAAACTAATATATGATCTGAAAGATTAATAGTGAAGATTTAATATTTAATTTTATGTTATGTCCCATGCAATTATGAAAACACCCCGCAGGTGAAATGGCAGAAACTTTAATTTATATTATTAATCTTTTTCAAAATTCCTCTCCCTAACAAGTGCCATAAATGTATTTGACCATCACTATGCTTAGTTACTCTGTGATAGAGTGAGGAATTATATGAAAATATGAAATCGTAAAGAGAAAATATGAAAAATATGACACAAAAATGAGAAGGCAGTCAGAAATCAGCAAGCTTATGTCATAAGCCTACTTTGGGAGTGCAGCGAGACCAGAATTTGGAATGGGATTTTTAGTCCAAAGGAGGATCCTCTCAGCTATCCAAGATGTTAAATTTGTTAACGATAGCATATTACACGAGATTTTAATGGGTAAAAACATGCAAAATCAGATAGATGAGTTTTTAACACATTGTGACGGGCCACGGAGATCTCTGTGTTTAAATGGCCAGCGCTAGACGACCAGTCACGGAGATTTCTGTTTTTACATTTTCTATGGCTTCCCTGCCTCTTCGCTTTTGAATGAGGCATTCAATTTTGTTTCTTCTCACTGTGAAATAAATTTTAGTTGTTTTTGTATCCCTCACTTCTCTTTTATAAAATTGCCAACTTTACAGAAAGAGTTGTTTACAATTTTATGACAGACGACTGGTGAAATATGGAATTTTAGTGTGGGTATTTAGGCGATTACGGGATACGTATGTAACCTGTAAATATATGTTGCAGAGCGGAAAAATTAAAAAAAACTCTATTTTGCATTCTGGAGCCGAATTTATATCTGTGGCATCATGTCCACCAGGATAATTATTTTAATAATGTGCCTACAGCTGAAAATTTGCTCAAATGAAAGACGAGAGTTTCTGAAGCGATAAAGATTAACAGAGGGCTTCCAAAATCATCTGTGGAAGCAGGAAATAAACTCAAACCAGGAGAAAGTGTGTTTGTAGTAAGGGGGACCCCTTTTGCTACAAACACGGAAAGATAAAAGAGACGTAAGAATGGTTAGCACATTGCATCAGGCAACACGAGAGTGGGAGGAGTAAAGTTGTAAAAATGCCCTATTGAATACTTCAATATAACAAGTATGTGAAGGGTGTAGACAGGGCTGACCAGTACCTATCATATTACTCCATCCTTAGAAAAATAGTGAAATGGAGCTAGAAAGTTGTATTGTGGCTTCTGAATTGTGCACTCTTTAATGCTTTCAGGGTCTATAAATTTAAAAATCCTAACAGCAAAATGTCAAACAGAAGTTTTTTGCTTGAAACAGCCTCTTGTTTGACAGTCATGAAATTAGGAACAGATGACAAGGAAGACAAGGAAAGACAGAGAGAAAAGAAACCACTTCTAGGAGACCACCTCACGACCCACCAGGGAGGCTAAGACATTAAGAAAAATAAATTAACACCAACTGTGATTGGAAAGAAAAAAATACCCTCCAAACTTTGCCGCGTTTTTAGTGAACACAAGAAAAGAAACTTGCTACATATGCTCTTTTGCACTGTGCAAATATTTCCAATGCTATGAAACCCTCAGTTTCTACTAGAAGGTCTGGTGAGAACACTAATAAAGATTTACTTATGCATTATTGTGATTGACTTTAAATACATTGATGTAAATGCCACACTGTGCTAGCGCGGTTTAAAATTTAAAAGTCCACCCTACTGACAGAAATGTCCGGTCGAGCAGCGGTGGGTGGAACGCAGAGCTGTCGGTCACCAATGTGTTAAGTGATGCTGTTGTTGAGGTTGAGTGATATAGCTGCCTGTTGCTTTACGAGGGTGAATAAAATATAAACCGGAATTATTGTTTACAATTTTATTGAATTAACAAGAAAAAAATACAAAACCACCACCTCATTTATCTACATAGTCTCCTGCATTTCCAACACACTTTTGCCATCGAGTTGGCAACTTTTTGATGCCGTCCTCAAAGAATGAGGGATGACGTGTAGTCAGCCAGTTGTGCACGAACTCCTCTACTGCTGCATTGTCACCAAACCACCTTCCTCCCAGGTCTTCTTTCAGTGGCCCAAACAAATGGTAGTCACAGGGTGACAAATCTGGACTGTAAGGAGGATGTTCCAGAGGTGTCTAATGCATTTTCGTCAATTTTTTTTTGTTCCTGGCTGAGGAACCCACCTGGCAGACAATTTTTGGAATTTGAGTTCATCACTGATGATGGCTAGAACACTTCCGAAGCTTATTCCAACGTGTGAAGCAATTTCTGAAATTGTTACGTGCCGATCCTCCTCAATAAGGTCCCGTACAGCAGGAATGTTGTCTGCAGTGATGCTTGTTTGTTGCCGTCTTTGGTGGGGCTCATTTTCCACTGAATCCCGGCCTGCTAATTTTTTTTTGTGCCAATCATACACCTGCATCTTCGAAAGGGTTGCTTCCCCGAACTGCACATGGGGCCTTCTCAAAATTTCAGAAGGTTTAGTGCATTCTTTCGCCAAAAACTTAATAATAATGTGTTGTGCAACAGACGTGTGTACCTCTTGCTCGCTCATGGCGTACTGAAGCAAGCGGCCGCTCTTCGAAGTGCGACACATCAAGATCCCTACTCCAGACACCCCCATCAACTTCCCCTCCAAACCGCAACCTTTGCAGTTCGCTACCAGAACCTCCAGATGCAAATTCCGGTTTATATTTGATCCACCCTCATATTTCTGTTTATATAGGTAAGTTGAGAGTATATGATTGTAGGGTGAGTGCTAGGATTATTCCTACAGCTCTACTTATCAATCTTGGACATTATTCTGTGTTGTTTCTAGTTTATGAATAAATATGATTAAGATATGATGTTAAGACTTCATTTCCGTATTTCATTATTGGTTTTACATAAATCTTTTATATGTTGTAATCAAAGTGTCTTGAGTATTGCACCATGATGCTTCTGCTAACATTTGTTTACTTTGGCAATGGATGTACAAGCACCCACATTCAGTTAGCATTTCATTTGAACCATGATACAAAATAAAATTGGTTGAATTGACTTTGAAATTAAAAAAAAAAAAATTAACATAATCTCAGAAAATAATAATTTCTTATGTATTAAACCAAAACTTATAAGAAATAAATTCACAAGGACACCAAATGTTGGTGAAGTGGCTTTCATATTTGTCACCTGGTGGATTCAGTTGACTCAGTGATAGGGACCAATGAAGGGCAATGGTGAATGGGGCATTGAACCTGCAGGTTTCACAAGCCATATAATTAGTTATTTAGTTTATGTCTGCAAAACATTGCATTCGAAATGTTCCAAAATTATTACTTTCACAATCTTTCATAGTGATACATATTCAAAACATAATTTTAATATTGAAATAAGTAAATTAATATACACAGACAAGCTATGTAATCAATGGTAAAGATAACATTTTCTTGAACTTTAATAGGAAGAAATCACTATGAATTTTAATTTATGATTAAATTAAAATGCTTCATACCTCTCCTCATATCCAGTCTTCTAAGTAGATTGCGATTTCAAAGTCTTAGCAGCTTCATCTTCAGTATTTTCTTGTCAACTGATGTTATGTCGATAAGAAGAACTACTTCTGGTATGAAGCATTTTAATTTAATCATAAAATTTTCTGCCTGAACTGGGATTTGAACCCTGGACCTTCAACTTATCGCAGTTATGCTCTACCATTTGAGTTAGGCCTGGATAACTCAAATGGTAGTGTGTCAGTGCATTAAGCTGAAGATCCAGAGTTCAAGCAGAATTTTTTTCTCTTTACATTAATTACAATTTTAATATCTTGGAAGTTATTTCTATTTTTTTAACACAAAATCACAAGGGTCGTTCATAAGTCATGTCAACTATTTTACATATTCCAAAAAACCAAACAATGGGTTATTTCAATATATGCATTTAAAAAACATGTTGTAAAGAGTATGAGATACTACCACCAGATTGCATCTGAGTGTATTGGCAGCTAGTAGACTAGACATGCAAAAAACAGTATCATAGAGGCTGTGTTCCAAAATGGATATATTTTTGTGTGTCCGTTATTGTTTAGCAGTCATATTTATTATTTCCAAAATTGAAGATGCTGCTGCATGGGAAGTGGTTTACAGAGAGGGCATCAACAGCATTTCTACAAGAGGTGGTACACATAAATGCCACACACACAGCTGATCGTATTCAGTGCCTTCCTCATCATTGACAAAGATATGTGGAAACCTTGGAGGATTATTTAGAGAAGTGTTAGCTGTGAGTAATGAGTATTACTTTTTTTGTGCCTAAGTAATACAAGTAAAATAATAATTTCTATTTACACATCTTTCAGTGCCCCAGTGCCCTTTACCCGTAGCCTGCTGTACCCAGATCCCAATTTTGTTCCAGCACTGCAAAGAACATTCCAGTGATTTTTACTTGTATATACTGAATTTTGTTTCTTGCAGCTTTATTGGCTGATAAAAAATAATTGCCATGACTAATGAAATGACCCTTGTATGTTTTACAAGGTCTTTGATTGTACAAAATTTGTGGAACCTGTATAAATAAAAATAGTTGGAAATTACTTAGTGAAATATACCAATAATAAATAATTTACATAGAATTATTCAGTCAGCTTATACATACACACTTATTATTCTTACTACTATTAAAACAGAACATGTTTTGTGCACCATTGTATACATCATCAGCTACCAATTAACTGCTGCTTTTTTATAGTTAACTTATCTCTCTTTCCTGGTGGTTTTTATTGAAGTTACTAATTACAGTAATTTGGTTCTTTTTCATTGGAACTTCAAACTTTTTTTTTTGTATTTTTCATGTAGATTTCTTTCCCAAATCAAGTCACTAAATTGGTTAAAATCAATCAACAAGCTCAGAGAGTTATTGATTTGGAGGGGGGAAATTAAATGATACACTGCAAAGAAAATTTAATGAATAAATAAGGTGAATCCAGAGTCATTTTATCTCATACATTATTGTGTTCTATTTGAACAATTTTTGGTATATCATGTCTACTATAATCAACTTTTCCAGACTGTTGAATTTTACCTTGTCGACACTGGATGTTGGCTCCCACTCCATCTTTTGGCTAACCAAAGAACTTGTAAATCAAATCTTTTCCCTGGAAATTTCAAAATTCATAATCTTGTTTTTGTTCTTTTGTATGCAGACCTCCTCCCAAACGCTAAGTTCTGTTATAATAATTTCATGTTTATGAGGTAAGATGACTCCATATTTACTTTATTTATTAAGAAGAACCTCAAAATGTTACTTCCTAATGTAATTTATTAATAAATTTAATGAATTTTGAAAGTCCAAAGGAAGACTGCATAATTAGTGCATTCATAAAATGGACAATGTTATGCATCAACTGGCTAAGCATAATTTTTTTTATTGAAATTTTGATGTCATCTGTTGCACTGGCTCATGAAGTAAACGTACTCACAATTTTAGCACCAAATTTTTAAACATAGCCTTGTTATTAAAGAAAAATATAAACACAATCAGTCCTATCAGAGATTCTGTATTTTGTAACATATGGCTATGAAACCAGATCTTCATAAATCTAAATTTTGCATCTTGCAGCTAAGCACCAAATGTTCCTGCTCTTAGATTGTTGATGCATAACTGTCAAACACGGAAAATAACTTTCAATATTCAGTACTATAAATAGTTAAGATTGACTTAAACTTTAAACATATTTTTCTCAAAATTTACATAATGGCACATAGCTGGGCTGATGCACAATGTCATCCAAATGACCACCAGAGAAAAAATGCAAGTTTTCATCATCTTTTCATTCTTTTTATACTCAATCTTCTTTTGTAAGACTTATAAATTAGTATCTTGGGTGAGTTACTGTAGGTTAGTAAATAGGAATTCTGAACAATATTAAACAGGTATACAGTTAATATTTAATTTTAGGAAGTAATATTTTGAGGTTATTTTAATTATATTATTTTTAGTCTGATCATCTTACCTCAATATTAATGTTGATTTGTTCTTGGACATGTTTCAAAACAATTCTGTTTTATTGTCTGGACAAGCTGACGATAAAACAGAATTGTTTTGAAACATGTCCAAGAACAAATCAACATTAATATCGAGGTAAGATGATCAGACTAAAAATAATATAATTAGGTATACAGTTGCAGACCTCCCTCGATCTCTGATTAATAATATGCCAGTGCCACCACCAAAGACAGCATATGACAACACAAGACAACAGATGTGCATTCAAACTCTAGGAAAATATTGGAAAGGACATCTGGGCTGCCAGTGTGGAAGGTGGAGATTCTAATGACTATGCCACAAAGATAGGCAAGATAAAATTCACTACAAAAAATTGGCATTAAATTTTAAGCCTAGGATGTCCTTGATGGTATACAAAACAAGTTCTCTAATTTAAAATTAATGTTGGGAAGTAAACATTAAGAGGTTTGTATAAGAAGAATGAATAGACAAAATGTTTTAACTACGAGGTAATATTCATTTAACATATGGTCAGAATAATATTAAATCAATAATAATTAACCCCTCAAGGGGCACGTGCAGTTAAACGGCCGGCCATACCCTGTGGGAGGAGTTTTCACAGGGATTCAAATCAAGCCATTCATTGCGAGTATTCCAATAATGCATTTAAATGGAAATATCTTGAGTAATTTAAATGATTTTGTGATGTTTATGGTGTACCCTAAATATAATATTTAATACATTAAATGTATTATGGTTTTCATGTAACATCTCTGCATGTGTAGACTTATTGACAATTGTTGTGCCATGGTTGAAATAGGCCCTATATGTTTCTCACATAAATAAAACAGTGAATTGCACTACGAATTCTTTGAAGAATTCAGAGAACCGCCACAACCTTACAATACAATGAAATATTTACACAAAGAGAAGAGTCTTAAAAAAAAGATCAGAATGGGCTTGAGAAATTAGTTTGATGTAATAAATCTTCAAAGCATAAACCAGTTTGACACTCTGGGCACCAATAAGTGGATTTTTTTTTCTTTCAATGTTTATTACAAACATATTGCTTTTATGGGTTGACCTTCTTTACTGCAGCGACATCTTCTCCAAATGCATCTTTCTAACACACTGGAAACATTATTTTAGGTTGTGTGCCTTCAGAGAATTTTCTTTTTAACCATGATCCATGACCATCATCTCTAAATTTCAATTTGTCTTCCTTCCGGTTTACAAGGTGAAACCAATTGATATGTGCCTATAATGACTTCAGAGGAGATGTGGATTTGAAAGATCAAAATGCTACAAGCCGGAAGATTAAGGTTCTAGTTCCGATGGGTCAGGATTTTTAAACTGAACCAAACCTTCTGGTGGCACTGTGACCCTGGGGTCGACTCAGCCTGTAATGAAAATGAGTACCAGATGCTTGTTATGGGGGCAAAGACAGCCATCAGGCAAAGATAAGAACCCGGTTTACATCAAGTGCCGATTGTCTAGAAAAAGTGGGAGCCTTAACCTACTAATACCCCAAAGGGCTCCTAAGGCCTGTAGTAGGACCACTTACTTTTTAGATACAGGGTGAATAGTATACTACCCTTCCATAATGTAATGGTATCACCAATTGAAATATTTTGTTTTGGTAAATATATCATCTGAAATTTACTGTTGAGGTACTGTACTATAGCATAAATCGGAAATAACTTTTTTGGGCCTTTATATGTAGTGAATTTTGCATCATTGTTGTTAAAAATGGAGAAATTGGAAAATAGATTCAAATCTATAGACAAAAAAAAAAAGGCAGATTTAGTATTCTAAGAAATCCTTTATAAGTTATATTATAAATATAAGAAAAATGTCAGAGGCTGCAAGCATGAAAGCAAATATAAAATTATTTTAACTTGTTACTCAGGGTCATCATCGATTAATATATGCACTAATTTAACATTGAAGTCTCTACATGGGAAATAATTAAAATAAACACAAAGATCATAATAACAGTTTAAAATAGTGCGAGCAGCTAGCGTACACATCACGTAACTCTGCACCAGCTGAAGAATTCAACCTGTGTATGTCACATATCTCCACGCTGACAGGTTAAATAATCGGACATAAAATTAAATTATATTTTATATACTACTAAAATACTTCTCCGACCATATGTTAAAAAAAAAAAAACAAGTTCTACCTACAATATTCTCTTAACATCTCAGATCATTAGCATTACAATTCAAATTTGGGGACGAAAAGGCAACAAAGTTTGCTCAGATGTTTATTTATTTCAGGCTTGAGGTTCTTTTATGTGCTAAAAATAAACAACATGGGATTTACTTCTCTCCTAGAAGAAGTGACACCTTGAATATGTTGACTCTAACCAGGTATGCTCCTGCGAATATTGATGTAAATGTTAAAAAGTTACACATAATTCTAGAAGAGAAAGTGTTTAAAAGGAGTGCAATAAGAAGGATATATGGAGTAAGATGCAAAGACAAATCAAGAACAAGTAATACTGCAAGTATTACAATCAAGAAATTTTACTAAATATTGACATAATATCAGAAGACTTGTTTACAAAATGTCCTACTATTCAGGCAAAATTAAAAAAAATATTACATCAATCATACAAAAGCAGCATAATATTACTGCAGTCCGACAGGGGAGAAAAAAATGAGCAAAAAAAACTAGAGTGTATCAGTTTTCTTTCTTGCACGCACTTCCTCCCATTTGACTACGATACACACAAATATATACAGAGGCTAGGGCACCATATTCTTCAGCATAATGAAGTAGTATCCTGCATCAAATACACCAAATAATATGGTAACTTAAACATTATGATATATAAAATTAATTATATACAATCCCATGGAAGCCTGTAAGTCGCCCAGCTGGAAACATAATGGTCACATCCAGCAGAATATATCAAAGAATTATTGTTATGTCATTGATTAAATGATGAGTAGATTCAATCAATTTTCCCAAGTGTAATTTTTAAAAGGCAAACAGATGAGATATATCAATGGATTTTAAAACTTAAAAATATCTGAAAAATCACAATTAAATTGCCTCAATTATTTTAACTCACCTCTGAAATAAAAATTACATTCGAAATGCATTTTTTAAATTTCTAACAATTTTGTGATATTTTTTTTAAAAGAAAAATTAACGTATAAACTGGGAATCAAACCCTGAACCTCTGACTCTGTAATTTGGGTATGCAGTCCATTTTGGTTTTTTTGAATCCAAAGAGTCATCAGCCCATGAATGAGATTCAAATACTTCGCAGTGATAAAAAATGCAAAAAATTAAATGTACTTCTAGAATTTAACATTAAAAATAATTACTACTTCTTGTAAGCCCATGTTTCCCTTAACAGAGATTTAGGCACTCTCCCCCTACAGGGAAGAATTTGAACCATACTAATTTAGTTACACTTGTTTTTGTATAGATGTCATTTGAGTGGTCCGTGGTCAGCGTTCCGCCTCATACTGACATCTAGGAAACCAAGGTATTACCAGGATGGGAAAATTCGGTAAATTTTGCTTAGAGGCCTTTTTATTCAGGCTTATGGATCTTTTAAGAGCCTGAAAATCTTCAGACTTAAAGTCCCTCAAGGAGGACTTGCTCCTTGGATTTATCCATCCTGAAAAAATCCATCGACCCTGGCCGGGTTTGAACCCGCAGCCCTCGGGACCAGAGGCAAGGAGCATAACCACTAGTCCACCACAGCCGATAAAAATATTTACCTTACCTCATATTTTGTCTTTATAGACTGGTTTCGGAATAATTATTTCATCTTCAGTATTTTCATAACCATTGTTCTGTTGTGGTGATACTTTTAGAAATTGATGCAGTAGTAAAATTGTATAAAATGTTTGGTTACCATTAGAAACTGAATTTTGAATTATGTTAATATTTAGATGTTAGGTTAATATTTTATGTGTATGTCTTTTTTTAATGCTAATATACATATTAACGCTCCAGATTCTGAAAATGGAAATTGTATGATGGATATTTAATATTTGTATCACACTGACAGATTGCTTAATGCAGGATATCTAACTATAGTGTGTAAGGATAGGAGTACAGAATAGAAGAAGTACAATAAAATGAGCTGACTTGGTATATGAGGTAATAATATATTTTTATGAAACAATTTGAAAGTAGGATAAAATGGACAACATTATGTTTTTTTTTAAATTTTATATTTCTTAGTATAATTATACATAATCTCACTAGCTATACTAGAATTTCAGAAGTAACTCTTCTTTGTCATTTCGCTTTATGAAAATTGAATAAAAATAGTAATATGCCATGTTCTACCTATAAGTATAATAAAAAATAGTTACAATTTCAAAACTATGCATCCAAAATGGCTATGGTTGGTAGTATTTGAAAGAGAGGACTACTTACTTACTCACTGGCACTATCAAACCCATAGGCTCATGGCCACATGGACATAAACTCTCCATACATCCCTATCCTGAACTAATGCTTTCCAATCATTCCCTGTAAAATCTACTTCCCTCAAATCATAGTTAATGTTATTCTCCCACCTCATTCTTGGTCTACCAACTAGGCATTTTCCCTCTGGCTTTCCTATAAGAAGCTTCCATGCAAGTCTTTCATTCCCCATACGTGCAACATGTCCTGCCCATCGCAGTCTACAAGACTTAACTGTTCTTATTATATCTGGCTTCCTATAAAGACCATGTAGTTCATTATGTTGAGTGATTCCGGGTTCTGTGGCCGTGGTCCATAGTTGGTGTTGATACCAGACGTTGTAGTTCATTGTTATGTAGTCTTCTCATTTCACCTGTCTGTTCATCTCCCTTTGGTCCAAAAATTTTCCTAAGTACTTTATTCTCAAATACTTGTAATCTCCTTTCCTCCCTTAAAGTAAGAGTCCATGTTTCACACCCATATAATATAACTGGTAGAATAATAGTTTTATATATTTTCAGTTTAACGTTTTTTGAAAGGAGTTGGGACATTAAGAGTCTCTGCAATGCATAATAGCACGCATTTCCAGAATTGAGCCTATGTTTAATTTCTTTGTGCATCTCATTCCTATTTGTGATTATAGTTCCTAGGTATTTGAATTCAGCCACTTCCTCATAATTTCCCTCATTTGTCATTAGCTGTCCATTTCCATTATATATTGAATTTCTACATGTGACCATATATTTAGTTTTATTGATATTTACTTCCAGTCCTAATTTCTTAGTGTTACTCAATAGTGGGTGCGTGTTGTCCTTTAGTATCTCCTTGCTATCGGCCAATAATACTACATCATCAGCATAAACTAACAGCTTATTAATACCATTGAGTTGTAAGCCTTCCTCATTCTCTAAAGATTTAATGGCATGCTCTAGTACAAAATTAAATACAAGAGAGGATTGGGATGTTTTAATTCAATGTTGTTAATTTTAGAAGTGCTGTACTTGTAAAAATTTTTTAAAATTGTTTTTATGAAAACACCCTCAGTAGCTTCATTCTGTCAGAATTTGCTAAAAAAGTGATACAAAAAAAAGTAGCCATTAAAATTTTTGGACCAAAGATTGATGAACAGAAAGATGAATATTGAGACGACTACATAACATTGTGCAACATAATCGCAATTGTTCAATACCTGACTCACACATCATATATCAATTTGATAATCTCTAATGAAATGATCTCTGCAAGATGACCTGCCAGATCACCAGACCTAACACCAGCTAATTTCATTTTCTTGTGAGGGTTTGTTAAGGATCAGATCTACATGACACCAGTACATGATTTGGCAGGCTTAAAAGAGAGAATTTATGCCTCTGTCAACACTGTAACACCACAGATACTTCATAATACATAGCTTGAAGTTGGATATTTGGAGATTTAAGGAACATAAAAAAAACTCTTTGTAGCAATTGGTTTCATCTATAGATTCATATTAGTTCAAAACTTCTAGCTCTTTCTTTTATTGTACTTATAAGCAGAACATGGTGTATAACAAATGCACAACGAAGAATATTTTTGTAAAGTCAATTCTCGAATAATAGTATTCACTTCTATGAATATAATGACATAGTATCTTTAAAAGATATAAAATTTACATGGCATTTATGTTTCATTTATTTAATTTTAACTAAATTGCTGCAAATAAATAATGTTTATAATTGGAGAAGATATCTTTGTTAATGAACGATACTTTAATTGCTTGAGTGTCTTAATATCTATGAGCTCACAATGAAATAATACACACTATTTAGACTGAACTAATAATAAAACAAGAGGGATGTTTATCAGAAGAATATTGAATATTATTGACTCACACATTTCATTTCTAATCTTGATCATCCAGCAAGAAGAACCACTGCAGACAGGGAACTCGCAGTCTTGTTTACGAATTTACACATTATATGTTAATGAATTCTATAAATTATTTAAACATTAATTCTTTGAATAGTTGAGGATGGTTTTATGTTTTCAACAGATGATTAATTTATGATGTGCTTTGCTGAATGTGACTATTAAGTTCTTTCCAGTATAGACCCATAGTGTAAAAATGCTCGTCGGCATACAAGCTACCATCAAAATAAATTACACGATACAACATAAAAAATTACTTCTATCTGTGGCCGAGCCTAAATAAAAAGCTTATTTTTTTTGGGATTTGTCTTCAAACTTATTAATTATAAAGACACACATAAAATAGCTTACATCATTAAAAATAGGGTCGCCGGCGCGACTCTCTCTTGGGATGGATCACAAATCACATCTTAGTACCGTCAAATACTGTACAACATCTAAATGCACCATGGCACGAGCTGCGCAATTAGGCCAGCATGCAAATAAATAGCAGTCATGCCAATGGGTTACCTCACAAATTAAAACTGCCAATCTTATTTTCATTTTCTCAAGAAAGCAATAAATAAATAAATAAATTATAAAACAAAAATGCACGCTGCCATTGCAAAAAGTTTTTTTTTTTTTTTCCTTAGAGAGCTGAGCGGCAGTGGAATGGTTTACAGACGTGCAGTTAACAGCTGTTGGTTGATTTTGGGAGCGGTCGAACGAGGTATAATTTTTCTCCCTGCTTATTGGTGTATATTGGAGCACGCTGATAGTGGTCAACTAATTGATCCAAAGTATGAAATTTGCGTTGGCCAATACAGTATAGAGCTCCCTCAACATGCACACGGAAATGTTTATTACGGCCTGGAGCCTTCAAAGATACTGAATAATCTCCCATCTGAAACAACAAAAACATATGAACTTACAAAAAATTATGGTACAATCACGATGGAGAAAATTGGTTTGAACATTTCTAAGGATGTGATGGAAGAATAATATCAAAATAAACAATGGATATGACAATGATATGTAAAAGACTTAAAGATAATTGGTTTTAACAAGTAAAGTGGACTTGAAAGAAACACATTATAAGGAGAAACAACTCAAATTTAATTAAAATAAATCTCTTAGTGTTATTTCCTACCTACATAATTTAATTCAAGAATACTTACTATGGGGTATAAGGTTGTCATACTTGGAAGAGCAAATATGATACATATACTAGGATACATATACAACCATAACATTGGATGATTAGGTGACTATCATTTAAACATTCTATTATATCAACAAAATTATGTGTGTGAGTTTCCCAATCGACTTTATCATCCCTCAGGTTCTGTACCAGGCAGATATATGGCATTAATTTGGTCTATTTTCAATTTTTGCAATACTTCATCAGAGCACTTTATATATGTAATATGTATTAAGTTATGTAGATAGGAAATAACACTATGAGGTTTTTTAATATTGTTTATTTTTTCTTTCACTCACCTCATACTTCATAACTCCTCGCAAACCCAGGGTTTGCGAGGAGTTATGAAGTATGAGGTGAGTGAAAGAAAAAAATAAATAAAAGAAAAAATAAACAATATGTAATATGTACTTGCATTTTATATACTGTATAGAAGAGTGTACGATAAATGATTTAAGTATTTATGTGTAATGTAAGTGTGTTGTATGGGGGATAGTGATGAAGAAGAGAAGGGAGAAGGTGAAACCCAGCTGGCACATAATCTACTCCTATTGAAAATCATGAAATCATGATAATGATCACCAGGCTTAATATCCCATTTGAAGGAAAAACGATATCGACAGTACCTCATGCCTCCTCGACATATTTACTGCAGAGGAGCTTTGAAATTTAATTCAGCCATCTCGTGCACAATTCAGCAATTGAAAAATTGTACATTCCCTCTTCCTCCTAGCCTCAAGATTGAAAGTTTTATTATTAAAATTTCCAACTCTGCTGAGTATCAAACCCAGGTCCATTAGTCAGGAAGAAAGTGTAATGTTAACCAGAAGCATAATACAGTGAGCTCTATAAAAACTGTGATATATTACTGGTAATAACAAAATACAGTTTCACATTTAAAATACAATTTCAATAATCAATAATAAACATAAAAAAATTAATGTACAGTAGAGCACTGATTCTGTCAACCTACAGCAGAACACAGAAATGGGGTGAAGGTCAAGGGACTGAACTGTAATGACAAGTACACTTAGTACAATAAAGATTCCTAGCAAGTGAGTGTGTCTCAATATCGACCAGAAGATAGATGAGAATTAGACAAAAGCATAAGTGCTAGAGCTATTTCTGAAAAATACAAGATTAGTGTTTGTATAGTGTTTAAAATTAAAAAGGCAACATGAAATTATAACACAATATGTAGATAGAAACACTCAAAACCGCAGAAGGAAATGTAAGAAAACAAAAATCAATTAAACAATCAACTAACTGGGAATTAAATAAAAATGAAACCAGGGGATTCATGTAACAGGACCCATGGTACAAGAGAAGGCATTGTAAATAAATATCAAACTAGGTGGTAATGGATCTTTTACAGCAAGCTATGGTTGGCTCCACAATTTCAAAGCTTGTTACGGTATTCGCTAACTTTCAGTACAGGACGAGAAATTAAGTGTCAATACTTCACAGATTGATCCTGTGTTATGGATACCAGAAATATAATGTCATCCCATTTGTTAACAAAAAATCAAATATATACTTGTGCCAAGGCGGCATTGTATTGGAAATCTCTACCTAAGAGAACAATGATGTCAGCTTCAAGGACTTTGGTACCAGAATTTTCTGTACAGAAGGAAAGACTTTCTGTATTAGCTTGTTCTAATGTTAATGGTGATCATTAGGGCAAGGATTTTGATACATTTGCATCTTTTTTTTCAATGAGGACTATACAAAGCTCAGTTAGTTACAAATGTGTTCTGGCGGAAAAGGATCTTAAACAGGCAACTTTGTGGTTGCATTTATTTGCATTTTTTCTTGGAATATTGCATTATTTGTGTTTTTTTAGCATATTAGTGCTTATTTCAACAACTCAAACATTCTATTTGACATTTTTATGCATTTTTGCGAGGAAATGTACATTTTTTAAACACAATTTACTTTTACTGTCTCTACCAATATAAAAGTTGATTTGAACTTCATTTTGCAATCACAGCACTTGTTATTCTGACCAATCAGAGCACTTTTTATTTTAGTTTATTGGAACACTCGTTATTATAACCAATCATGGCAGATCTCATAACACCAGCTGATTGTAGTTGCATATTTCGTAAGTATAGCAGATATTGTATACTGAAGCAATGGGGATATAAAAAATAATAAGACATTTAAATTAAAACATTATGTTTCACAGTATGGGGAAAAAACTGTTCAGCGCGAATGGTGAAATATTATATTGCAAAATCTGCGATATCAGAGTTAGAGCTAAAAGAAAAAGAAAAAAAATCTGTAGATCAACATGTGACTAGAGAGAAGCATAAAAAGAGGTCCATAACAAATTTAAGGCGAAAAACATGTGATTCAACAAATACTACTTCATCAACCATGTCCTTCAGGTTCTTCTTTATTCGCAGAATTCTCCAAAGATTTGGTTTCTGCTGATATTCCACTGATGAAAGTGAATAATCCAAAGTTCTGGGAGTTCCTACAAAAACATACTGAAACAGTTATACCTGACTGTTCTACTCTAAGAAAAAATTATGTGGGAAAATGCTACGAAAATCCAGTGATACAGTTTATTTTAAATATTCACCTTTAGTATGGGCAGAAGTGGAAAGGAGTTTCTTAATATACAAGTCATTGTTAAGATACAATCGACAATCTTTCTCTTTTGACAATCGACAGCAGTTGTTTGTTGTGCAGTGGTTCTTCCGAGCGACATAACACCGGTCAACAACAGTGTACTGAAGATGGGCCTGCTATAGGCCTGAAATCGCGATCTACTTAACAGAATAATGTGAGGAGAGGTAAGAATCTTTTAATTTAATAATGACAGTCATGTTTTACTCATTCTTTACCACCTCCTGCTTTTGTGATAAAGAAAGCTCCTCCTTTTTAATATTCTGGGCAGGTCAGAGCATTATTTTGCTGTAACTGAATCTCCAACAAATATATTGAATGTAGCAAATAATGAACAGATTCCTTAGCACTACAGATTTGATAATTGTGTTTTTAAATAATGATTTTACTGAGTTGTTTACTAAAAAAATAAATTAATAACCTATAATGTTGGTTATAATATACAGTTTGATGAACTAAATTTTTTCTCCACTAGGGTGCATTCTTACAATATTGCGATCCTATTTGACAATAAATAATATGAACAAGTTGCAGTGGATAAACAAATGAAACATAACCACACATTTCTGATTTGTTTTCAAACACTGCTGTTTTCATTAAATATAAAAATTTTAAAATAACTATACTTAAATAATGATTTTTGAGTAAACAGCTTAATTTTATTAGTTGCATAGTTCTAACATAAGCCACTCTTGATTTCTAAATCACTCGTGACATTACTTATGATAATGCCCCATATCATTAATAAATGCTAAAGGGAAAAATAACATGTGCCTTGCCAGCTAAAACAACCTCATTTAATCCAACCAATGAAGCACATTTGGAGGTCAAATCTTGTTCATCAATAATTTCAAAATTAATAATTTTGAACTTACATAAATTCATTCATCCACCATTTGAGATATGTAAACCAGATGACATAGCTCAATTCAAACAGTCGTCATAAATAATAATAATAACAATAATAATAAATTATTAATATTATACATTTTTATTATTATTATTATACATTTTTAGAACCAAGTTAATCAGAAATGAGAAGAAAAGAAAAATAGAGTTTGGGATTTAAAGGGAAAAGGCAAATTAATAATTATATTAAAGCTTAAGGATTCACACTGCACACCAACATACAGTTTGAAAACCACTCGTCTAATATACATACTGATAAACATTCTCATGAACAGAGAAAAATTAGAACACACAATAATGTATCAACTGAGAATGGCTTTGAAGAAAATGTGCTTTTTAATACTACCCACTCCACTTTTCATGCTTTGGGTTCCACACTAGTTGGATATATAGCATTATTGTTTTCTATTTTCATGATGCTATTGAAGACAGAAACAAACTTAGGAAAATAATGTTACAAAAGACAACTAGGTCTACAACTGAAGAATATAAAATTGCCAGAAAAAAGGCTAAACAAATATGTACGGCTAAGAAGAGATATTTTGAAGAAAGCATATTCTTTGATTTAGGAGAGAAATTTGGAAGAAATGAAAGCAAAAAATTCTTTGAAGACATTTGGAAAATTAAACAAGATTTTACTCCAAGAACAAAATGTAGAAAAAAATCTGGTAATTTAGTTGTGGATGAAAAAGAAATTTTAAATTTATGGTATGATCATTTAAAAAAAATTTTAAATAAAAATAATGGAAGTATGTATCAAACAGTGACCTACTCTGGACCAGATTTGTATATACCTGCCCCAAACATCTCAGAAGTTTATGACATAATAAAGAAATTGAAAAATAATAGAACCCCCAGTGATCATGGTATTAATCCAGAATTGATCAAATATGCAAGTAAAGATCTATGGAAATCTATTTATAAATTAATAGTCAAAATTTTGAACACTGAAACTATGCCCAAGGATTGGAATGTAGCAATTGTATGTCCTATATACAAAAAAGGAAGCAAACTAGAATGTAAGAACTATCGAGGCATATCTTTACTGAGTATGATTTACAAAATATTTACTAATAGTTTAGCTAAATATATTACATCTTAGGAATGGGACAAGATTAACAGATTTTGCTATCTACAATGAACTGAGAATAACAAATACCTTTTACAATCATAGAAACATACATAAGTATTAAGTTATGTAGATAGGAAATAACACTATGAGGTTCTTTAATGTTGTTTATTTTTTATCATTTCACTCACCTCATACTTCATTACATAAGTATACCTGGCATCGTCAGGACTCAAAATCAATCATTGATTATTTCATTGCAAATAATAAGATTTTTAAATTGTTTCATGATGTCAGAGCCTACAGAGGATATGATATTGGTTCAGATCACTACCTAGTAGAAGCAAAAATAAGATTTCCACCAAGATGGTTAAAAAAGAAGAAACAACAACAGAGCATAGAACAAAAGTACAAGGTAAAATTATTTTATGATGACAGCATTAAATGGTTATATTCGAGAATAATTCAGCAATATATGGCTACAACTCCAGAAAGTAATGATGTCGAAGAAGAATGGAAAAACATTAAAATGATGATACAAAATGCAGCTAATGAAACTTTAGGAAAAGTAAATATACAACAAAGAAGAAATAGAACTCTAAAAATCTGGGATGATCAAATAAAACAATTGATTGAAGAAAAAAATGCAGCTTATAAAAATATTTGAACACAAAGAAAGTAGAAAATGAAATAGAATTCAAACGCTGTAGAGCAATTGTTAAGAGGGAAATAAGAAAGATACATAGGAAAACATGGTTAAATTTTGTTACACATTTAGAATCAGATTTGCATAAGCTCCAACTTAATGCCTTCAAAATATTAAAACATTTGAATAAAGACATTAAAGAATCTACCAAAATTAATTGCGGAGTAACAAAAGAAGATTTTTTCAATTATTATAAAACTCTTTGGACTGACAATAGCTATGAAGATACAATTTTTCGAAATAATAATGAGACAGATTCCATAATATCATTGGAAGAATTGAACAATAGTTTAAAGAAATTGAAAAATGGGAAGGCAACTGGCACAGATGGCTTGAATTCTGAATTGTACAAATATGCAGACAAACAGTTCCATGAAAGACTGTTGTCCTTCTTTAATAATGTATTCAAAAATACAGATATACCACAAGAATGGAAGACAAGCATTGTTATACCCCTGTTCAAGAAAGGAGACAAGAGAAAAATGGACAACTATAGGAGAATCAGTTTGTTAAACACATGCTACAAAATTTATGCAGACATTTTAAATAGAAAATTGAAAATTTTCAGTGAAGAATTCCTTATGGAATGTCAAAATGGATTTAGGAAAGGACGATCTCGTATTGATTCAGCATTTTCTGTTAAACTATTGCTTGAAAAAAGAAGAGAATTGAACTTAGAAACACATTTTGCTTTCATAGATTTTGAAAAAGCATTTGACACAGTCAAGAGATCAAAACTCTTAAATATATTGGAAGACAGAAATATACCAAATTTAAGAATTAAATTAATGTTTTTATTACCTCACCTCATATCCTTTTTCTTCTATACTGCAGTTTCGGAGCTTATCTCCATCGTCAGTAGCCTCTGGTCGACCGGTGTCATGTCGTTTCTTGGCGGTTTCCTTCTTACTTCTATCGGTGGACCGATGAACCTCTGGATCAGGTCAAAATTTGTGGGAGTTTCAAAATTCATGAGTTTGTCTTTCTTGTTTTTTTGGATGTGGATTTTTTCCCAGACTGTGAGTTCCTTTAGTTTATCTGTTTGTTTGATTAGGCTAGCTTCTGTACCAATTAAATGTTTTTCAGATCAAGCATGGGCTGCTACAGCTGACTTGTCCACTTCACCCTTTTTTACATTTCTAAGGTGTTCCTTCAATCTAGTTTTTAAATTTCTTTTTGTTTTTCCTATTTAGATTTTGTTGCAATCTTGACATTTGATCTGATATATTCCTGATTTATATTCTTCTCCAATTTTTTCATTTTTGTTGGTTTTAATTATCTTGTTTAGGCTGTATTCATTCTTTGGGGCCAATCGAATGTTAAACTTATTGAAAATTTTCTGGAACTTGTGGTGTTTTAAAGGATGGTAAGTGAATTTTTGAATCTTATGTTCTCTTTGGATCTAAACCTAACTAGAAACGAAAAAAACAAAATAGAATTTGGAATATACAGAAAGAACACACATAAAGATAACTACATTAAGGCATCAGGATTCAACCATTTCGCTCACAAAGAAGCTGTATTCAATAGCCTAACACACAGATTGGTGAATGTACCCCTGAACCGTGAAAAATATGAAAAAGAAAAAGAATACATAATTAAAGTAGCAATAGAAAATGGTTATGAAGAGAACATGGTACACAAGAAAATAAATAAGTTTAAAAGGCAAAAACTAATTAATGAAAGCACACTGAAAAAACAAACAGAAGAGAACATAAGATTCAAAAAATTCACTTACCATCCTTTAAAACACCACAAGTTCCAGAAAATTTTCAATAAGTTTAACATTCGATTGGCCCCAAAGAATGAATACAGCCTAAACAAGATAATTAAAACCAACAAAAATGAAAAAAATTGGAGAAGAATATAAATCAGGAATATATCAGATCAAATGTCAAGATTGCGACAAAATCTATATAGGAAAAACAAAAAGAAATTTAAAAACTAGATTGAAGGAACACCTTAGAAATGTAAAAAAGGGTGAAGTGGACAAGTCAGCTGTAGCAGCCCATGCTTGGTCTGAAAAACATTTAATTGATACAGAAGCTAGCCTAATCAAACAAACAGATAAACTAAAGGAACTCACAGTCTGGGAAAAAATCCACATCCAAAAAAACAAGAAAGACAAACTCATGAATTTTGAAACTCCCGCAAATTTTGACCTGATCCAGAGGTTCATCGGTCCACCGATAGAAGTAAGAAGGAAACCGCCAAGAAACGACATAACACCGGTCGACCAGAGGCTACTGACGATGGAGATAAGCTCCGAAACTGCAGTATAGAAGAAAAAGGATATGAGGTGAGGTAATAAAAACATTAATTTAATTATTAAATTAAACCTCATAGTGTTCTTTCCCTGTGAAAGTTAAATACCAAATTTACTTCGGCAGAACATACAAAATATTTACAAAGACAACACCATAAAGATTAAATTAAATAACAGATTTTCTGAAGAAGGAATTATAAATTGTGGTGTGAGACAAGGCTGCCCCCTATCCCCAACACTTTTTGCAATATATATCAATGAAGTAATATGTTGCTGGAACAAAAAATATAAATTTGGAATAAGAATATCAGAAAATAGAAAATTAAACACCATACTGTTTGCAGATGACCAAATAATAATAGCAAATTCCGAAGATAATCTACAGAAAGGTCTGTATGAACTTAACAAAATTACAGAAGAATATAGTTTGAAGATATCTACAGAAAAAACAAAAATTATGGCATTTCAAGGTGTAGATCTTGTCAGAAGTAAAATTGTACTGGACAATAAAATTTTGGAGCAGGTGAATAATTTTACATATCTAGGATGCAATATCTCATATGAAGAAGAAAAGGATGTAAATGCAAAAATATCTAAATTTTTAAGAATTTTAGGGTTAATAAATTCTATCTTCAAGCCACAGTTAGTCCAAAAGCATTCAAGATTAAAAGTGTATAAAACACTGGCTCTTCAAACTCTTTTGTATGGTAGCGAAGTATGGACGTTGAAACAGAAGGGTATACAGAGACTTAGATCTGCTGAAATGAGATATCTTCGGACGACTGCAGGATACACACTACTAGATCACAAAAAAAATGAAGACATCTTAGAAGAATTACACATGGAATCTTTAGAAAACAAAATTTCTGATTATAAGTCAAGATGGATACAACATGTTCATCGAATGGAAGATTACAGAATACCCAAACAAATGTTAAGATATCAACCTGCAGGAAGAAGAAGACCAGGACATCCACTCAAAAGACTTTTGGATGGTGTTTCTCTTGAGGCCGAAACAGGTCAACAAATGGCCTAAATTCGTGAATGTACTATGATGATGATGATGATATTACATCTTACACAGAAGAATTTCTTGGAGATTATCAGGGTGGTTTCCGTAAAGGAAAATCCACCACTGATTATATATTCTCTTTACGACAGATCTTAGAAAAATTTCATGAACATAATAAAAAATTACATTTTCTATTCTTCGATTTTCAACAGGCTTTTGATAGTCTTGATAGATATTATATTTTCCAAGCTACGGCCGAATTTGGTGTCCCAAAAAAAAACTTAATCTCATAAAAATGACACTTTCTGATGCAATTAATAAAATAGGAATATAAAACAAATTCAATGAAAATTTTACTACCTTTTCTGACTCATTGTCAACAATACTTTTTAATATTGGCTTGGAAAAGGTAATGAGGAATATTACTATTAATCCTGGTGAATCAATATTTAACAGATCTGGACAATACTTTGCATATGCTGATGATATTGTTCTTTTGTCAAGAGATTTAAACACTTTAAATTATTTAACTTTGAGGAGAGGTAAGGAACATTTAATTTCACCATACTTTAAATTATATTTTAACTCAAATGGAAAATCAGGCAATACTAGCAGGACTAGAAATCAATACTGAAAAAAAACTAATTATTTGACAAACTTAAACTCTGATGTTGGATGAACTAACAGAATATTAAATGGAGTGACATATGAAGAAGTACAGAATTTTAAGTACCTAGGATCCATGGTATCCAGGAATATATATACATTAATTGAAATAAAAGAAAAACTAGCAGCAGGTAACCAATGTTTAAGATCTCTGAACAAAATTATACAATCTAGATATATATCTAGGAAAATTAAAATAAGAATATATAAAAACAATTATTAAACCAGTTGTAGTATATGGCAGTGAATCCTGGACCATAACAGAAAGAACCGCTACAAGACTTGCCACCTGGGAGAGAAAGATCTTAAGGAAAATATATGGTCAAATTAAGGATAAGGGCACCCGGAGAATAAGAACTAACCAGGAAATATATATGACCTATATAAAGATAATGATATAGTTATAGATATTAAAGTTAGATGTATCAAATAGTTGGTCCATATTTGCAGAATGAACGAGACACGTTTGCCCAGGAAGATATCAAACACTAAGCTGGATGGAAGGAAAAAAGTTGGGAGGCCTAGGTTATAATGGATGACGACGTACAAGCGGATGAATGGAAGAATGGCATAACAAATTGGAGAAATAAGACCATTGACTAAAGAGAATGGATGGTTGTTATGAAGGAGGCTAAGGTCAAACTAAAAGGACAGTCACGCCAATGATGATGTTTTTTATTTTTAATTTAAAAAACATTCAGCAGACCATTTTCATAGATGATGTATTCTTGAGTTGTGTACAAAAAGGAATATAGGATGATTATGTTTCATCTTTTCATAAATTGTAGAGTGATCTAAGTGCCAAAATAATTATTTTAAGAAAAAGTGAAAATTACATCTGTGGAACACTGTTGATACAAAATTTTATATTAAAACATACAAGAAATTAGGGAAACATGAATAATATACATTGCATAAGGAACTTTGCGAAAAAAATTAACAATGTTTCAAAAACAAGTTGAAAAAGTTTGAAAAGATCTAAGTCCAGTAGCAATATAATTAAACACATCTAAGTCCTTGTTCACCATCACCTAGACTGACAGAATTCCTGAAAAATATTGTTTGGTTTTACTCACTCATAAAATCAAGCATTTTGAATAAGTGTCTCTTTTTTAATTCACTGAGAGGTATCTCATCATTCAGGTTTGGAAGTGTTGCAGTTTTTATGTGAT
Organism: Diploptera punctata; assembly: GCA_030220185.1. Lineage (NCBI taxonomy): Eukaryota > Metazoa > Arthropoda > Insecta > Blattodea > Blaberidae > Diploptera > Diploptera punctata. The sequence continues at coordinate 1,335,526 of JASPKZ010008902.1, forward strand.
TCTCAGTGATACCTGCTTTCATTACACAACATTTTCCCCGATATGCAATATCACTGTAGTAAAACCACTCGTGTATGGTCTCTGGTGACTCACAACCATGCAGCTTCTCTGATACCTAGTTTGGATGTGTCAATGTACTTGGACGAGACATGGTCTAAATCGAAAAAGCTTTTATTCCCCATGTACAGCACTTTGAAGGGTTGTGAGGATCTTGCAGCAACAAAAGCAGTCTTAACATCTTCCACAGTTTGCACCTTACAACGTCTAGCCCATTTCTCAATAAGTGCAAAATCACAATCTGATGAAGAAAATGAGCATCCAGGAATGAGAAATTTGTGGCCAATGGTATGAAAAAAGCCATTTGCCACAGGAACATGTATAGAAACAAAAGCATCCGGTTCTTTAATTGGCCAAAGCAGTCATCATTCCATACACACAGATTCTGTTTGTAAGTTCTGAGAAGTCCCATATTTAGTGATAGTGATATTATGAAAAAAGTCCCGCGCAGTAGCCGAGCGGTTAAGGTAGGAAGCCTTGGCGCAGAGCTACGGGACTTGCGCTGGTTCGAGTCTCCATGGGGGAAGAAATTTTCTCATGGTATTTCGGCCAGTATGGGACCGGTGCCCACCCAGCATCGTGAGGCAATTGGGTAGCTACAATAAGTAGCGGCTCCAGGTTGAGGAACCAGCTATAACGGCTGGGGGACTCGACATGCTAACCACATGTCACCCCTACACTGGCTGTTGATCATATACCTCTGTGATTGACACATGTGGATGTGAAGGGCCAGCAGCCGGCTGGTAAAAGGGCAACCGCTGAAAAGTGGAAAGACCCTCAATCGGAATATTATGAAAAAAGCCATCTAGTTCCCTCCTCTTCCTGAAGGGCCAGCAGCCGGCTGGTAAAAGGGCAACCGCTGAAAAGTGGAAAGACCCTCAATCGGAATATTATGAAAAAAGCCATCTAGTTCCCTCCTCTTCCTGAAGGGCCAGCAGCCGGCTGGTAAAAGGGCAACCGCTGAAAAGTGGAAAGACCCTCAATCGGAATATTATGAAAAAAGCCATCTATTTCCCTCCTCTTCCTGAAGGGCCAGCAGTCGGCTGGTAAAAGGGCAACCGCTGAAAAGTGGAAAGACCCTCAATCGGAATATTATGAAAAAAGCCATCTAGTTCCCTCCTCTTCCTAACTGGCCTTCATGCCACACACACATTATTCCATCTGCAGTATCAGCCTTATGGATTCTGAAATTGTTGCAAGAAAGTTGACAGGAATAGTACATGTTGCTGTAGGTAAGTCTTGGCAGAGAAAACACTTTCTGTAAATCCATTGTTATAGTACAGGTATCACTGTTTGGTAGCATGCTATGGACTTGAATACAACTTCCACTTGGCGGTGATGTAACTCAAGAGCACACTTTGCTGGTCTTGTGATACTGACATCTTGCAGGGAATCAAGTGTTTTGCATGTATCAACACATGACCTTCGAAACGACATGTTTGGAAAATCTTTTAAAAATACAGTTTGGTAAAACTTATAAGTGGCTTCTTTTTCCAGATACTTTATTTTGAATGCTTCATAAAGCCTGTGAACATTAAGGTCAGGGCTTGGATATTCTTTCTGTGACCTAATGCGGTTATAGTGGCTTTCCTCACAGGGAAAACTAATTATTCATGCAACTTCAATTAATTGCCCTTCAAGCAGGAATCGATTATTAAAATCATTTATGTTCTTGTACAATGACTATATCACTGTATGTGTACTTATATTTCCTCACACCACCACACTTGTCCCAAACACAAGATACAAAATGGCCATCCAAACGCTCCAAATGATGACACAAGGTGATGAGCTGAAGCAGTGTCACCTATCCACAAACTATGGTACTTAGATCACATTGAGCAAAATACAGTATAGAACATACAGCATGCACCATCTAGTGGTGATTCATTCAAATAGTAGGAGTACATATTTGGGGTTAAATCAAATAGCAGTGCATTGGCAATGGGGCATTGATCAATTTGGATAAAAAAAGTTAATTTTGAAAAGTTTGGCAGTTAGATCACTTTGCCCCGCCATTCTACAATTAGTTACAGGAAATAACAGTATGAGATTTTCAGTTAATAAAAATTAATTAAATGAGTCATATCTCAGCTCATATTTCACATTCTTCAAACATAGAAACTGCAGTTTTCAAGAGGAAGCCATCATCACAACTGTCAAATTTCCGGTGAAATGAATTTGATCTCAAGATTCATCAAATCAACACCAGATGGCAACTTAGAAGATGAAGATGTAGACTGAAATTTGACAGTAGTGATGATGACTGAAGATGGGAGAGATTCCTTTTGAAAACTGCAGATTCCATACTTGAAGAACATGAAATATGAGGTGAGCTATGACTTATTTAATTAATTTTTATGTTTGATCTGTTTGTGTAGTGTAAAGTGTGTTGTATGAGGGAGAAGGTGAAACCTGGTGCTGGCACATAAAATTTTCAATCCCCTCGGGTATTGATTTTGAGCCTGCTAGTCAGAAAGCAGCAAGCCCAGGTTCGATACTGGCAGGGATGAAAATTTTTAATTATGAAATCAATCAAATTGAAAATACGAAAATGACTATGATTTGTTGTTTGAACATTTTTTAATTATTTTTTTAGAGCTTGTTTTGAATAGTTCTACATCTATATATGCATCCATGAAGTGAAAAGTGTGAAACTTACATTAGTTTCGCTGTCTCTAATGAGGAAATCTCCGTCATGACCATGCTGGTTAAGGAGATTATCACACTGTGCACGTGTTATGGTACCATAGTACCAAGGCTTTCCCACTAGATGAGGACGGTCTATTGCCCGTCCTATGCTAGATCCACTTCCATCTTGCCGCCTGTCCAGGGAATCTTGTCTATCACTACCATCACGGTTACGATATGGCTGAGTCAAATATTCACTTAATTCCTGCAAATAAATACATATAAACAATATTAATTCAATATCAAACATCTATGGAAAAAAAAAAGAAAGAAAAAAAAAGGTAAAATGATCCCACTACAGAACTTAGGATGCTCTTAGGGTAGTGGGAGATTAAGGGTCCTACTTTTCTAGATAACCGGCACTAGATATCAGTCTGATTGTCACCCCTACATGATGGCCACCTTACCCTCAGAACATATGTCTGTTACTTATTTCTCTTAGAGTCTATGCCGATCGGAGGGCCATAGATCTCCCAGAAAGTTTTGACCAGTTTGCATATCCTGGACACATCAGGACTCAGAACCTGAGACCTTCTGGCTTGTAGCATATTTCTTTAACAACTATGCTATAACATGACTTAAATGAACTTATCAATCAGTGGACCTCTTGATGTGGGAGTCCCCAGAACTCCACAAATAGAAACAATGTGAAGATGGTCATTAGCATAAAATTATTTAAAAATCCAAATCCAATAATATAATTAATTAATGAGGGGAAAGTCTTATTCAGTAATTAATAGGTATAAACCATTATAACAGATGTATTTACTCTTTCATTGCATCACACTTACAAAATTCCACACAATGCAAAACAACATTAAAAACTGGCATTACTTATGAGACAGCCTAATATCATTCAATTAAACTTCTTATACATAGAGAGAGAAAATGATAGACTCTATACAATCTTAATACAAGCTAATTATTTTAAGACAAGTCATTTCTGAAATTATAGCCAAATTTGAAGGATTTTATGCTAAAATCTCCAACCTAAAGTCTACAGATATAGCTTCAATCAGATTATTTAATATTTGTAGCAAATGAGTTCATGTTTTGAAAAATAAATTCAACTTAACACTAAAAGAAGAAAATAATAATAATAATAATAATAATAATAATAATAATAATAATAATAATAATAATAATAATAATAAAATGACCCATCTTGTGTCAGAGCTCCTGACTATAGGTCATGGGGTCACAGGTTTGATTCTTGCTCACATCACAGGCATTTTTTCTTAAATTAAATTTAGGTTAAGTTTAGGTTTTAGGGTTCTCCTGATGCTTCATAATTAATTACCCATCACATTATTGGGGTAATATAACCCCACCTTCCAAGGCACCCCAACCTCAGAAGTGGATTACAATTCTGCCAACGTCAGAAGAGCATGCTAGAAATATCATAAGACAATCTGGTGGCATTGAAAAAAAAAAAGTTATTATTAAACACAAATAAAAAATGAAGATGGAAAAATGTCAATGTTAAGAATAAAATTAGCCAATCAGAACATACCATCTCAAATGACACAACAATAAGACACTCATTCTTTCTTTTGCTGACTGTACAAACACAGTTGCTCTTGGGTTCACATCTTACAATCTGCAATTGTCTCCATTCATACATAAACATTAATCAAGTTATAACAAAATATTAATTAAGTAATGAAAATCAATATAGTGTAAATATAGATGCATCTGAATAAGTTAACACATTTATATTTATTAATAATTTTAAGAAAGAATATGAGAATATCCTAAATATAGCCAGATTAAATGGTTTTAATAAGAGTATAATATGTAACAAATTAAAGAAATTCAGAAAGATAAAACAACTTAAAGAATGTTCTACCCTACAAATTGTTAGTAAAGAAAAGAAGAATTTCAAGAAAATTACTTACCATCCGATAGTACATGGGAAATTAAAAAAAATATTTGACAAATACAACATTACTTTGGCACCAATAAATAAATTTAGTCTGGAAAAACTTCTAAATACTAATAAAAAATCAACATCCCAGACAGTAAGAAATCTGGAATTTATCAAATTAATTGTAATGATTGTAGCAAAGTATACATAGGAAAAACAAAAAGGAATTTGGAAATATGCACTAAAGAACATTTTAGAAATATTAAAAATTGTGAAATTGAGAAATCAGCAATTGCTGCACATAGTTTACTAGAACATCGTAAAATTGAAAAAGAAGCAAAACTTTTGAAACAATTGGATAAACCGTTGGAATTGACAATTTGGGAAATGATATTCATTCAGAAGAATAAATATCGATCTATGAATTTCGATATTCCGGTGGATAAAAATTTAATTACAAAGTTTATAATCCCAACGAAAGATGGCAGCACAAGAAGTGATGTCTGTAAAGAAATCAACAATCACGGAATTTCATCAGTGGAAGCCATGACTGAAGAAGGACATGATTTTGTCTGAAACCGTCGGTATCAAAGAAGTTTGAAAATGTATGGGGTGAGTCGATTAAAATATGTTCTCCACTCACTATTAAGTTAACACATACCTGTAGATAATTCCGTGGAACAAGTCCTATTTGTCCTTGTCCGTTTCGGGCCTTGTACCATTCAGGATCAGTAGGAGGGCGGTCCAGAATCTCAAGTCTATCACCTTTCTCAAATGCCAATTCCTGGTCATTGTTAGATGAGAAGGAAATATAAAGCTACAACAATATCTAGCACATTTTCTGGCCATTGCATAAGTATGTAATGTATCATCTGCATCGCCTTCCTCCTGTGTATAGTTGCTAGGAAACCAGCCAGCAGCTGAACCACTCTGACCTCTCCACCAGCCATCATTGCTCTTCTCAAGAATCAAAATCCGAGTGCCTTTCACCAATGAAAGTTCATCAGCTTGCTGTGCCTACAACAATTAACATACATTAAAAAAGTCTACTAAAAGACAAATGACATGGTATTTAAGATTGATTTTACTGTACAATATATGCTATAATTAAATGTTGACATTCAGCAATTAAGGCCAGATATGACATGAAAAGAAAAATAAATGCCTGAACAGGGATATGAACCTGAGACTTCTAGCTTTGTATGTTAGTGACATACCAACTAGTCCACTCAGGCATCCTAGCATAAGCTTTCATTTTTCTTCCTTATATATGATCCCCTATCATGAGAGGCAGCAGGACATCGGTTGCACTGCCATCTCATGGCTTCTATAATAAGTAAGCATTTAAAGAGTATACAGTATTTACTTTATAGCAGATGGAGGAGGAAACATTGAATTATCAACTAAAGATCATCAGTCAAACACCAATTGAGAATGGAGGATTATTAGTCTCTGAAATTGGTCTAAAAAGAAGACAAAGTATGAGGTTGAGTTGTAATTTAATAATAATATTTAATGGTATATACTCTATGATTTGAGGGAAGTAGGTAATACAGGGAATGATTGGAAAATATTAGCTCAGAATAGGGATGTATGGAGAGCTTATGTCTGTGTTGCCATGAACCTATGGGTTCGTTCGATAGTGCCAGTGAGTTAGTTAATGGTATATACTTTTTTTTTCATATTTTGCCATTATAATTTTACATTATTCATATTTTGGCAATCTCTTTTTTCATATTCTGGTAAAACATTTCTTCATATTTCTACTTACTCTAAATATAAACCACCACAGTTTCCAGCAATTATTTTAATTAATAGAGGATATGACTGACAGTCATGGGAGAAAACAAAAAAAAATATTTATAGGAAATAATATAATTACTACACTTTTTGGGTTTTGAATCTCCACTTAGTGGACAGATAGTATTATAGTGGAATATTTTCAATTTACATACTACATGATCATTACCATATATATTATAAACCACAGTTTCCTGCAATTATTTTATATGCTAGAGGATATGACTAACAGACATGCAATAAAACAAAAAACTTTAATTCTTTATAATGGAGATAATGTAATTACTAGACATCTATAATTAAAAATTATTACATATGTTTTTCCTTATGGAACAAATTGATAAAATCTGCTAGCAAAAGTACTATTGTGTAATCCAGGAAGAAGACCCTTTATTACACATCCAAGTTAACTGTTCACAGGCGGAGGGGAAGAGTTTTAGTGCTAGTGTCGCCGATCTACTGAATGTGTGGAAGGGATGTAGGAGAAAACTGTACATCCGATCACGTATTGAAATTTTTCAACTTCAAATGTGGGGGGAGAATCTCTAAACACATGTGAAAGAACTTAACATGGTAGTCAAATTAGTCATTTAAGCACGGAAAGCTCAAGCGGTCGGATCATTTAAAATCACAGTATTTGTCGTCTCTCTGTTACCAGCCTCACAATAAATCACAAGTAGCAACATGTAATGAGAAGGGCAAGGAAGGGACAGCTCATTCCTAGACGTAACCCCAATAGTAACAGGGTTGTCAAGTTAGTCATTCTGCCACTGACCGCGCAGAACGACGGACCATTAAAATACATAGTATTTGTCAGCTCTCCACCTGCCAATCAAACAACATAATACAAAGGACAGGAAGTGGCAACATAGTAAGGAAGAGAAAGACAGTTCGTTAGTTAACATATTTTCCGCCTGCACAAAACACTTGGATGGGTAATAACTGTCTGTATTGACAAGTTAAATCAACGGGCTTGGATAATAACCTGGTGTCCAATTCCTATCTTCTCTGTTATACTGTATACGTAATATGAACTAATGATATGGGCTATTTTCGATGTCTTTATTTACAATAACACATTCCAATTCTGGACAGAATCTAATTTGAGAACTAGGGGTCCAGGGTTCAAATCCTGGTTCAAACATTAATTTTTCTTTCTTAAATTAGATAAAATTTGATATGGGCTATGGCCCTGGGGTCGACTCAGCCTCCAACTAAAATGAGTACCAGAAGCTTGTTCTGGGGGTAAAGGCGGCCGTCACGCAGGGCTGACAACCCGGCTGACATAAAGTGCCGATTGTCTAGAAAAAGTGGGAGCCTTAACCTCCCACTACCCCAAGGGCCTCCTGAGGCCTGTTGTGGGATCACTTTTACTTTTTACTCATCAAAAAACACTGGTTAGCTTGATGAGATATTGACCATAACTAAGTCCTCCATTTTCTTTAATCTTTCCTATTTATCCTCTCTTGAATAACCCTTATTTTGTTTGACTCAATGGTATTAGAGCATTTGAGAACTAGGAGATCTTTTCTTACTTTCATTCCTCTATATTAACCTAATTCTTTAAAAATCTATTCTCTACATAAACGTGGGAACTTACCTTGAAGGAAGTCAGAGATATTAACTTGTTATAAAATTATAATTAGAAGTAATATTATGAGGTTCTTGTTAATAAACAAAGAGAGTCAATTTTCATCTTATCTCATTGTAGTCAAGTTCTTTTAGGACATGTTTCAAAACAAATCTTCTGTTTTATCTTCAGAACAAGGATAGAATCATTAAGTTATGTAGATAGGAAATAACACTATGAGGTTTTTTAATATTGTTTATTTTTTATTATTTATGAGGTGAGTGAAATAATAAAAAATAAACAATAGAATCATTATATTTAATTAATGTTGGGAAGTAAACATTATGAGGTATAATCATTAAAATTCATCGGAGAACATATTGTTTAAACAACTCACCTCATAGGATTCATGCTTCCATGATATCGCGATTTCAAACATAATCATGTTCATCGTCGGAGTTATGGCTGACGATGAACATGATTATGTTTGAAATCGCGATATCATGGAAGCATGAATCCTATGAGGTGAGTTGTTTAAACAATATGTTCTCCGATGAATTTTAATAGAATCATTAATTTAGACCCCCCCAGGAGCTATCACCTTGACGTGGTGGGGGGGCTTAGTACCCGATGAACCAGACGACTCTACTGGGGAAGATTGACTTAGGTTAATCTTGCTGGTGGGTAAGAGGCGAGGGGAACTAAGTATAGCTCACAACGAAGGAATGGCGTCTGTATCCATATTGGGCGGCCACATCTTCGTCAAGTCAAGTCTTCAACGGTCAACAGGGCGACAAGGAATAGCACAGCTAAACTTGTAGGGCTTGAAGAGCGGAAGAAGCAGCCCTCTCTTGGGGGGTGGATACCCAGAGGAGCATGTTTGGAGGCTCAGAGGAAGCAGCCCTTCCACCATCCTTGTCCTGCGAAGCGCTCGTAACGCTTCCAGGAGACATTTATCTTACTGAGAAGCTTCATGGAAATCAGCCGGATTGTCATAAAAGGAACCGACCCAAGCAAGATAAAAGGATACGATTTGGAATAAAGGACATTTTGAAATTAGGAAATTGGAACGTAAGGGGAAATAAATACAAAAGAAGAAGAATTAGAAAGAGAATTAAAGAAAAAAGAAATAAATATAGCAACAATAACAGAAACAAAAAAGAAACTAAAAGGAACAAAGGACTTACAACACTATACTATGTTGTATAGCGGAGTAGAACAGACAACAAGAGAGCGCAGTGTGGAGTAGCAATTTTAATAGATGAAAAATGGAAGAACAAATTGAATAGCTATGAGTTTATAAATGAAAGAATCCTGATAGCCAGATTTAAAATTGAAAGAGGATATATGATGATAATTGCTGTGTATGCCCACAGAGGAAGGCAAGAAGAAGAAGAAACAAAAACATTTTATAAAACATTACAAACATTAGTTGATAAATATACAAAAGATCATCATTTAATAATAAGTGGAGACTTAAATGCCAGAGTAGGCAATGTCCCTATACCTAATGTAATAGGAAATAATGGAGAAATAACAATAAATGAAAATGGACAGGATTTGAGACAGTTTTCAGCCTATAATCAATTAAAAATAATGAATACCTATTTCCGAAAAAAGGACATACATAAATATACAAGAAGTGGATATAACTCAAGATCAATAATTGACTATTTAATCGTAAACAACAAGCTAGGAGCCTTGGTAAAAGATGTGAGAGTACATAGAGGCAGCGATATATACTCTGATCACTATCTCGTGATAAGCAAAATAAACATAATAGCTAAATGGCGGAAAAATAACATAAAGAACAAAAGAAACCAAGAAGAAGTATATAAAATATATTTATTACAAGATCAAAGTATTAGACAACATTATGAAAGCAGAATGAATAAATATATATCAGAGATAGCGACGTCAGAAGATATAAATATTGAATGGGAAAATATATCAAATGTAATACATAAAACAGCAAATGAGATATTAGGAAAGAAAAATAGAATAAGGAATAGGAAGGGCTTGAGAACTTGGAATGCGAATATACAAAATGCAGTGAATGAAAAACAAAAAGCATATCATACATAACTTACGACTGAAAACAGAAGAATCTTATGAAGAATATAAAATGAAAAGGAGAATTGCTAAAAGCATTATAAGAAAATCCCATCAGGAGTCATGGGATAAATTTATAAGCTCAGTAGAACATGATATGTATGGAAGACAAGAAATAGGTTATAAATTAGTGAAACATCTAAATCAGACTGAGAAAGATTCTGCCAGATTGAATATAATCCCAGAACAAGAATGGATCCAGCATTATGAAAAACTTTGGAAAAAGGAGGAAATTGAAGGAAAAGAGAACAATGAGGAAGAAATAAAAGTGGAAAATATTGATGTAATAGACATAAATGAATTAGAAATGGCTTTGAAAACCACTAAGAATAGGAAAGCAACAGGATTAGATAATATAAATATGGAATTAATCAAATATAGTGGAATATTGTGTAAACTACGAATACTTCATCTAATTAATATATGTTGGCAGACCTATGGGATTCCAACCACTTGGAAAACAGCAATTGTCAAGAATATATTCAAAAGAGGAGACCGGAGAAATTGCGAGAATTACAGAGGGATTAGCTTAATGAATACTGGCTACAAAATATATACGAAAATAATAAATAATAGATTGAGAAACATAACAGAAGTAATAATAAGTGAAAATCAAAGTGGATTCAGAAAGGGAAGGTCATGTATAGACAATGTCTTTACACTGAAACAACTCATAGAAAAGAGAAGAGAACATAACTTAGAAACTCACATAGGATTTTATAGATTTGGATAAGGCCTTCGATCGAGTAAACAGACAAAAATTATGGGAAATATTACGAATGAAAGGATACCCGCTGTGCCTTGTAGAAACAATAAAGACATTATATGAAGACACAAATATAATTATAGATACCGGATTCAAAAGAACAGATGCAATCAAAACAAATACTGGATTACGACAAGGATGTAGTTTATCACCCACTTTGTTTAATATATATATAGACGATATTTTTAATAAATGGAAAGTTTTAGTAAATCCAGGAATAAGAATGGATAATAAAATGTGCATAATAATCTTAATCTTTTATTTGCTGACGATGTAATCATAATACAGAAAAATGAAGACGACTTACAGAAATCAATGCATGCATTAAATGAAATATGTAAATTATACGATCTAAAAATTTCTGTAAGGAAAACGAAGACCATGGCTTTTAGAGGAAGAGATCCAGTGAGAACCAAAATTATTTTAGAAAATCAAAGTATAGAACAGGTGTCTAGTTTCAAATATTTGGGCTGTGATGTTGGCTACAATGTGGAAAGAGATATTGACTCCAAATAAATAAATTTCAGACGGTGTGTGGAACAATACAGAGAACATTCAAAAATAAAATTAGAAAAGAAACCAAGATAAAAATGTATAATGTTATGGCGGTTCCCACAATATTGTATGGATGTGAAACTTGGGCTCCAGTGAAAAGACAGAAGGATAGAATACAGACGGCAGAGATGCGGTTCCTAAGACAAGTAAAAGGATGTACAAGACTTGATAGAATAAGAAATGAGGATATAAGAGAAGAATTGAAAGTACAGCCTTTGTTGGATAAAGTCACGAATTACAGACAGAAATGGATTGATCACATGGATGGAATGAGCAAGGAGAGATATCCATTGTTAGCCAGAAATTATCAAGCAAGAGGAAGGCGTGATGTTGGAAGACCTAGAAGACGTTGGGCTGATGCAATATGAAGTCGGAACGGGCAATTGCCTAATCCTTGGAGTGATGATGATGATGATGATGATGATGATTAATTTAGAAATTCCTGGGGAGAGAGATTTGATATGCAAGTTATAAGGACCACAAAAAGATGCAGTAGGAGTTGACATCCAGGGCCAACAACATAAAAATCATCATTCTGGACAATCTAAATATAAAACAGAAGATTTGTTTTGAAACATGTCCTAAAAGAACTCAACTACTATGAGGTAAAATGAAAACAGACTCACCTTATTTTTTTAATTAATATTAACTTGTTACCGACATCTTAAGCAAACAATGAAGTAATAGATTCCAACATGAACTGCATTAATGCAGCCCCATTAAAATTTATACAATTATGGAGCCATTAGTCAGCTCTTCAAGAATTATAACTATGCCATGGACTTGTGTTATCACATATCACTTGACACATGTGGTGAAGAGTGAAACTGATAAAATCATATTTGAAGAGAAAAATTTTCACCTAGACCGAGACTCGAATCCGGGACCTTTGGCTTGCCAGGCCAAATGTTCTACCAACTGAGCTACCGAGGTGAGTTGCGATCTAGATGCAAATTTTTCTCTTATATACGTTGTAATTCCCTCGTGAAAGATAGAAACAAAGGTTTCAAAGTATTTGGCGAGAGGGAATTACAACATATATAAGAGAAAAATTTGCATCTAGATCGCAACTCGCCTCGATAGCTCAGTTGGTAGAGCATTTGGCCCGGCAACAAAGGTCCCGGGATCAAGTCTCGGTCTAGGCGAAAATTTTTCTCTTCAAATATAATTTATCCTTCAGTGAGAAGTGTTAAATTAATAATAAAAACATTGATAAAATCATGTCTGTACATGTAACACAATTGTTGTCATTCACCTCAATAAAACACAAGATTAATAATAATTATTGTTAATATTTAAAATCCCAGTAAAACTCATAAAGATGGGGGAATTGAGAGCAAGATACACTGGTTGCTTAATATGATTTAGGAAAAAAGAGGCTTCCAAATGAATTGAATTATCATACAAATCTATGAGAAAAGAAAAAATAATTATTGCTATAACTATAAGGGTAATTTTATAAAATTCTAACAAATGCATTTTAGATTTAGAAGAAATATGCCTACTCTTCAACTACGAGGGGCACACTGAAAGTCGTGAGCAACCTATTATTAAAATTTAAATATCATCATTATCATCATCTATTGTCATGGTTTAGACCATTTCTGATCTGTTCTGGCTCCATATTATAGTTGCTCGCTCCATCTTTTAAATGGTTGTCCACGACTTCTATGTCCTTGTGGATTGTAATTTAACATCCTATAAGGCTGCCCATGCATGGTCTGAAAAACATCTTATCGAGAAAGAAGCTAAATTATTAAAACAAATAGAAAAACCTAAAGAACTTACTGTTTGGGAAAAGATCTACATTCAAAAGAGCGAAAAGAAGAAATTAATGAACTTTGAAATTCCCGGTGAGAATGACCTGGTTTCGAGGTTTTTCAGTCAGCCAATGGAAGGAGAGAAGGACAGCTCTTCAAGACGACAGAACAACGGTCGTGACGATACTGAGGATGGAACAGAAACTATGTTCCGAAACTAGTTTATAATCAAATAAGAAGAACAATATGAGGTGAGTGATAAAAATATTCTACCTTAATCTTATAAGGTATCCTCTCTTCACTCATTCTACTAACATGTTCAAACCATTTATTTCTATATTCTTCTATTTTTGTTATCACACTAGTTATTTGTAATTCCTCACAGAATATCTTCACTCCTCTGTTTGTCCAAAAGAGTACATCCTGTCACATATCGTAGGAATTTTATCTCGGTTGCTCCAGTGTTTTTATTAAACTTTTGGTGAGAGTCCAACATTCTGAGCCATACAATGTATATTTAAATTCCAACAATGTAACAAAAATGACCGCAAGATCATAATCTACAGACTTTAAACCACATGTTGTCAAGTTGTGACACCATTAGCTTCTATCACGTGACCACACTCAGCAATTCCAAAATGGCGGACATCAGTGTTTCGTTGCGACTAGTGTTAGGAGATGGACAAAACATTTCAAAGACAGGAATAAGAGAATCCAAGATGAGCCTCATAGTGGTTGCCCACGTTCTGCCTCCACGGATCGCAACAAGGAAAGAGTTGATACTCATTAGAGAAAACAAGCATATCATTGTGCATGAAATCACTACAAAAATTGCCCTAGGACAAAGTGCAGTGCAAGAAATGATTCACAGCTTGGGTTACTGAAAAGTTTGTGGCCGTTGGATCCCATCATTATTGACTGAAGACAACAAACTTCAGAGAATAAATATCACCTATGACCTCCTTCAGAGATTTCAAAATGAAGATGATTTTTTACGAGTATTGTGACAGATGATGAAAGCTGGTTTCATCATTATGAGCCTGAAACAAAACACTGCAAAATGGAATGGCACCATTTGAATTCGCGATCAAAGAAAAAAGCAAAGACAGTGCAATGTACTGGAAAAGTTATGGAGAACATCTTTGGGATGCGTAGGGTTGCATTCTGTTTGAATTTCTTGAATCTGGGCAAACCATAAATGCTGCCCGCTATGTCCAGACACTTGTAAAGCTCCAACGAGCATTGCATGACAAACGACCTGAAAAGAAGATCGTTCTCCAACACGATAACATGCATCCTCACACTGCTTGTACCACTATGGAGAAGAACTCTCTTACATCCTCCCTACAGTCCCGACTTGGCATCCTCCGACCACCATATTTTTGGTTCTGTGAAGGATCAACTGCGAGGCCAATGCTATGAGACACTGGAGGATATTTGGAAAGCAGTGTCAGTGTCTACGAGCAGCTGGAATGGACTTATACCGTAAGGGTATTTTCAAGCTTGTAGAACAATGTCCCCAAACTCATGCCTCGACACTGCAACAGATATAAATTTGTACATCTCCTAATTGCTAACAATGCTACTATATCTGTCAAATCTGTCTCTTCCATATGACTCCTACTACGGAGGATTGCTCCAGATAAGATAAAACGACTTTGAAAGATTCTAGCAATAAAAGTATTAACTACAGCTGCATGAAATTTGGATGGCATTATCAGTGTAGACTCAGGTATCTGTCAGTGTGGTCGGATTCTTATTTAAGCGAGTTATGGCTTCAAAAGTGGCAGATTTATGGCAAGGTTACATCGTAGGACTTTCCGACGCCAATTAGTCTATCCATTAAGGTAGAATTTTTTATCACTCACCTCATATTGTTCTTCTTATTTGACAGCTCTTCAAGACAGAACAACGGTTGTGACAATGCTGAGGATGGTACAGAAACTATGTTCCGAAACTAGTTTATAGTCAAATAAGAAGAACAATATGAGGTGAGTGATAAAAAATTCTACCTTAATGAATATACCTCATAGTGAGAATTCCTAAAATAAGTATTCTATCCATGATTGTAAAACGGTGCAAAGAGAAGGGATTGAGGGTCAGTAAGGTGTGTGTGTGTGTGTGTGTGTGTGTGTGTGTGTGTGTGTTGTGTGGGCCGTATTATAAATTTGCATAAAAATGGATTCCCACCGGAAGCCCAGTGTTAAAAAAAACTGACAAGAGTACGGGTGCAACCGACTCAGATGACAGCAGTAGTGGCCAAAGACAAAGCTGAAGTGACCAAAGAAAATCCATCAACCCAGAGAAGCATTGTAAGTGCACAAACACATCTAAGGGTATAGTCTGGTGCATAATCAACCAAAATTTGGGCCTAGAACGGTGACATCAAGTTCGAGGACATGCCCTTAAAGAAAGGCACATCTGAGAAAGGTTCACAAATGCAAGAAAGTTGTATGAAAACCATTTGGCAGGTGATAAATGGCAGTGGGTAGTTTCTCTGGATAAGCATGGATATACCTTGATGATACAAACAGGCCCGTGCAATTTATTACCGCCCAAAAGGGGCGTTACGACTTCATCCAGGAAAACAAAGGAAAGTTTTCCAAGAGCTTTATGGTGGTTGCAGATTTTTGTGCCAGGGGGAAGCTAAGAATTCACAGAGTTGAAAGCAAAGCCAAAGTCAATGCAGCCCATTTCCAGGAGAACGTCATGGACCCAATTTTTGATGAAGACATCCCTCGGTTGTATGGTGCCGACACCTCAAAAGTTTGGATCCACATGGACAAGGCATCAAGTCACACTGCAAGATCATCTCAGAGATACTGCAGCTGAAAATTAGATGAAACAGGAATCCATATCATACACTTCAATAGAGTCCCTGTGAAGTCACCAGACGCCTCACTGATAGATTTTTGTGGGTTTGGTCTCCTGAAATGAGACCTTACTTCAAGGTGTCCCACCATGGTGAAGGGCCTTTGGAAAGTTTGTCAAGAGGTTTGGGCTGACATTCCTGTTCCTGTGCTGTAACACAGTGGAAACTGAGATGCAGGTAAATTGTCCATGCACACGGCCAGCATATCGAGCACAATCATTGGTGGCTAAAGGATTTTTTGCCATGATGAATTCTGTCTTATCTTATCTGGGTCAATCTCCGTATTCATTACTTTTATTTTCCTACCACAATATCATACCTAAATCCCCTCATTATCATCTAAAAATATTACAATTAGATAAAATCAATTATACTAAATATTTTACTGCAAACTTATTTCTATGATTGTAATTCATACTCAAAAGAAATACTATTTAATTTTATTAAGTTATGTAGATACGAAATAACACTATGAGGTTTTTTTTTTAATATTGTTTATTTTTTCTTTCACTCACCTCATACTTCATAACTCCTCTCAGACCCGGGTTTTGTCACATCATTTGCGACATTCTCGATGCTGTGTCACGTTCACAACTGACGTCCAACGGTCTTCTATCCTGCAGACTGGCCTCCACGCCATCTGATGGCTGACCGACGAACTTCCGAATCAATCCCCTCTCCTTATAACCAGGTATTTCAAAATTCATAGTTGTGTTTTCATTCTTGCATATGTATATTTTTTCCCAAATTGTGAGTTCCTTCGGTTTTTCCAATTGTTTAAGTAATTTTGTTTTGGTTTCTATTCTATGTTTTTCTGACCAGGCATCTAAATACAAGATTAAAGGAACACCTCAGAAATGTTAAAAATGGAGAAACAGAAAAATCTGCAATAGCTGCACATGCCTGGTCAGAAAAACATAGAATAGAAACCAAAACAAAATTATTTAAAACAATTGGAAAAACCGTAGGAACTCACAATTTGGGAAACAAATTACATATGCAAGAATGAAAACACAACTATGAATTTTGAAATACCCGGTTATAAGGAGAGGGGATTGATTCGGAAGTTCGTCGGTCAGCCATCAGATGGCGTGGAGGTCAGTCTACAGGATAGAAGGCCGTTGGACGTCAGTTGTGAACGTGACACAGCATTGAGAATGTCGCAAATGATGTGACGAAACCTGGGTCTGAGAGGAGTTATGAAATATGAGGTGAGTGAAAGAAAAAATAAACACTATTAATTTTAATTATATTATTTTTGGTCTGGACATCTTACCTCAATATTAATGTTGATTTGTTCTTGGACATGTTTCAAAACAATTCTCTGTTTTATCTTCAGCTGAAGATAAAACAGAGAATTGTTTTGAAACATGTCCAAGAACAAATCAACATTAATATTGAGGTAAGATGTCCAGACCAAAAATAATATAATTAAAATAACCTCAAAATATAACTTCCTAAAATTAAATACTATTAATTTTGTTATGCTTAGAAAACAGTGTCCTTGGAACAATTGATTTCCTTTATTTGCATATAAAATATTTTAAAAGATAATAACTTAATAACTATTAGTCCGATTAAATTCAAATTTAGTGATTGTTAATACTGTTAACTGACAGTACACATTTTAAGAAAATCTGTCAAGAAATATGGAAGTTTTAAAATTCAGTCCCTCCATCTCTTAACTAAAAATTAAAATTTCAAATTGTGGAATAATCTGATGTAATAGTAAAAGCTTAGTACATTTTTATGAACAGCACATAAAAGTTGATAAGAAATGCTATTTAGTTTCAATTCATACAAAATCATGTTGCACGGTACAACTCCTATTGTTTATTATTATGAGTTAGGAATTTAGACTCACCTCAATTTTTTTTTAATTTTCTTGCAGACCATGGTTTCTTCACCTCTGTGTGATATTGTTAGGAAGCACAGAGATGAAAAACCAAGGCCTACAAGAAAATATAAAAAAAAATCCCTAACCCATAATAATTAAAAGAAACCTCATAGTGTTTCTTCCTTCAAAATTGTGAAAATGTCATTGCTTTTGTGTTTTTGTTTGGTGTAATCATGTTAAATTCTTCTGCTGTTTTGTTAAATTGGTACAATAATCTCTGTAGGTTTTGACAAACAAGACTGCATCATCCATGTAATATGTTATTTTCATTTCTGAAAAAAAAAGAAAGGCTAGGAGACAAATATGAACATTATTCTGAAGCCATTATCTGACCTCCACCAAATTTTGTTGCCACTCTTACATATTAATTAGATCTTATGAAGCAGTTTGTGAGAACTTCTAACAAAAACAGACCATGTTTTAAATACCTGCATGATGAATTTCCCTCACTCAGTTATGATAAAGTCAGGTTGATTTTTTAAATAAATAATGTTAGATAATTATTCTGAATCTGTTATGTGTGATTCAGAAAATAATGCTTGGAATAATTTCAAAATGGTTGTAAATAATTTCTCAGGCAACTACAAAGATCCAAATTATAAAGAAATGTTCATAATATGTTATATAACTTTAAAACTTTGTGCTGCAATATGACTGTTAAAGTTCATTTCAATTATTTTTCCGAGAACTTAGGCGGTTTTAGTTAGGAACATGTGAAGGTTTTCATCAGGACATCAAATATATAGAAACTAGTCCTAAGAAAAGTCAAGTAATATTAGTGATCAATTTAGAAGACGTAATTTTATATTTTTTTATTTTATTAACATTATTACGTTTATGACTGTTTTGGTAACTATGAAATCAATGTGTTTAATGTGGTATTCAACCAAAATGATATTTCTTCCTATTTCTGTTCTCTCTTCCAACATTCCTATCTAGCCTGCCTTGGCTAAACTCTGTTTTCTTCTGACCCTAATGAGCACTCGAGATCTTAGGGTTTTTTTTTCTCTGTCAGTTTGATAAGTTATTGACCGAAACTGATTCATTTCTTTTCAGTATCGGTCTCCCTTCCTTATCATCTTTCCTATTTAGCCTCTCTTGGCTAACTCTTGTTTTCTTCGACTCCAATGGCATTAGAGCATTCGAGGCTTAGGAGATCTTTTCCAACTTTCTCTTCTCTATATCTATCTTTTCTTTAAAAACTACTCGTAGCAACATTGTGGGCACTCACCTTGATGAGATGAGGATTCAAGTTGTTACCAAAATTTTAAGAAATGCCCACATAAGCTGCAAATATACCAATGCAGCCCCACTGCAATAAACACATGGTATGGAGTCATCTTCAAGTAGTGTAACTATGCAATGGAATCATGTCATCAACTCCGGCTGGAAACATGTAATGAAGAAAGAAGAAAGAAAAGTCAAGTGTGAGTATGATGGTTGATTACTCATGGAGAGAGAATTCTTCAAAAAAGCCTTTCAGGAAGTCAAGTCTAAAGCAAGTGCTAACGTAACGTCCTCATTATCTTATTTTATATAATTTGCTGTTTTCCATAAAACAGAGTTTCCAATTTTTTTACATATTTTTCCTTTGATTTATATCATAATAGTCTTTTTTTAAAGAATTTTCTTGTTCTGCAGGAAGATGCTGTGCAAGTGGTTCTCAGTGCAGCAACATAAGCATATCGAGAATTTCGTACAGTTAGCGACAAAACTAGTCTGCATAAATATCAAGGAATATGAGGTGGTCAAAATATACAACTCAAATATAATTAAAATAAACCTCATAGTGTTATTTCCTACATATATTTAATAAGCTTTGTTCTTTTCATCATCTGCACACAGCATCTCAATCACTTGAATACAGTGTTGTGCCAATGCTGCCTGTTTGTACAAACTTGTGCATAACTCAGTGTTTTCATCATTCTCTCCTCCACGTGATAAAGACACATTTACACGTACCAGATACTCTATAAATTATTGTTCCAACTTGTGATATTTTCATCTTTTTGATCCTTTAAATGAATTTTGGGATTAATTAGCATTTCTAAATTTTCCCTTACTTTGTTGCCACTTAGAAATAGGGATTTACTTTGAGCATATCAAATTTTATCCCTGCCACATAGTTGTTTGTAGCTTATGCTTCATTAATACCATAACTTGAAATGAGCATCAGTGGGAATCTGAACTTGTATTATTTTTAACATCGGTCAGAGTAAATTTTAAAAACTCTCCTCATAAATTTTGTGTTTTTCACAGAATCCCGTCCATCTTCAGTCACAACTTTAATTGATGAAATTCTTCCACCGATTGTAGTACTATGTTTTTCAGCAGAATCTGACTTTCATTAGTATTCAATTCGACATATGTAAGAAAATTCTCCACTCGACTTTAATGATATTATTAAAAACAATTTGTGAATGACAATGTCGAGATTCTTTTAACTGTAGCAACTTTTCTGGATTTCCTATTGGCTATCAATTATTGGATATTAAATTTCAGCTATTATTTCACCTATGTTACATAGCATCTGCAATAATTTCCAAGCTAAAAACTGTATACTTATGCAACATAAAAACATTAACATTGCCAGCTGACAAAATATAAAATAATGACCTCATCTAAGGTTTATTTTTTAGTTGGCAAATTTAAGACAAGCATGATTACTGGATTGAACTTTTATAGGAACAAATCACTATGAGGTTTAATTTAAGATAAAATCAAATGTTTCGACCTCTCCTCTTCTAAGTAGATCGCGATGGAAGTGGTTCTTCCGATCGACACAACATCAGTCAGCAAAATAGTACTGAGGATGGGTTTGCCATGAACCCGAAATTGTGATCTACTAAGAAGATTACTATGAGGAGAGGTACAAAACATTTGATTTTATCTATGATTACTGGATTTCAAATTTTGGAAAGAAACAGGTAAATACAGAATTCATCCCAAGTCTCTCCCCTTGATTGATATGGATTAGCATAGTAACGAATGTAATTTGTCTATTAACCTCGTAAGTAATGTACATATTAATATTAATTAAAATAATGAACATCAATAGAGTAAGAAATAAAGGATTGCAAAGACTGAAAATATTTCACAAATTCAACTCAAAATTCTCAAATCATCAATAAAACATAATTTTCAATCCTGGTAACATAAATAACGATTAGTTAGGGCGACATTAAGATGATTAATTTTTCCTACTTGTTCATTTATTAGATTAGATTTGTCAATACTTATAAAATTCATATTGAACAACATGAAGGTTGATATATATAGTTAAAATTGTAAAACTAGTACCTGAAGTCGTTAAGGACGACTGTGATTTCAGGTACTACTTTTATAATTTTAACTATAGATTAGATTTGTGTGTAAATATGAGATTATATTTTAAATTAAATAAATTCCTAACATAAACATTTATAAACACCCACCTGATAATTATATTTAACTACAGCAGTTCCAATGGCTTCGGCTGGATCTGCTGGTAATCTACGTCCCATTGTTGGAGATTCAACGGCTCGAGAAGGAGAATTACTAGAAGGGAGGGTTTTTGAGCCAGAACCTTTCTTTACTTTCTTTTTGATACTGAAAAAAGAGAAAACAAAAATGGTTTACCATTTTGATGTTATATTTAGTTTAACATATTTTCAGTTCTGCACACATTTATTTTTTTAAAGAAAAAATTAATTCTTGAACCGGAATCAAACCCTAGACCTCAAATATTATGCATCAGTGTGCTGTCCATTACACCATTCAAGATTCGTTATTTTCTTTCCTCTTATATAATTCTCTACATCCGAAGGCAGAGAGCCAGTGCTATCAACAATGCCATCAGACGACTTCTATTCAGAAATATTTATGAATTGTATAAGAGGAAAGAAAATCTGATGGTTGTATCTGGTCTTGAATGGTGTAATGGATAGCACACTGATGCAAAGAGTCAGAGATCCAGGGTTCAATTCCAAGTTCAAGCATTAATATTGGAATATGTTAAAATAAATATAACATCAAAATATTAAGCTTTACCACTTAAAAGTAACACAATATTCTTGTTAAAAATATATCTGAATAGAAGTTGTCTGATGGTGTTATTGATAGTGCTGGATATCTGCCTTCAGACATATGAGAATTGTATGAGGGGAAAAAGAAAAATTTAAGGATGTATCGGGTCTTGAATGGTGTAATGGACACCTCACTAATGCATAGAGTCAGAGGTCTGGGTTTGATTCCCAGTTCAAACATTAATTTTTCTTTTAAAAAAATAAATGTGTCCTATATAAAGGAGGAGAAAAGAATATGAGATCTGAGAATAAAGTTCCTAATGAGATCTGAGAATAAGGGATCTGAGAATAAAGTTCCTAGGAAAATTTTTGGATCAAAGAGAGATGAACAGACAGGTGAATGGAGAAGACTTCCTTCCGTAGCAGTAAGCTACATGATCTTTATGGGAATTCAGATGTAATGGGAATCATTTTATACACTGCAATATGCAGAACATATGGGACAAATGGGGATTGAAAGAGAAGAAAAGTAACTTCTTTTAGGAAAATCAGAGGGAAAGCACCCAACAGGTAGACCAAGAATGAAGTGGAAGAATAACATTAACCATGATTTAAGGGAGGTGAATTAAATAGGGAATGATGGAAAATATTAGGTCATCCAATTTTCCTGTGGGTATGATTTAGTCTAACCTAAAAGTACCAAAATTATAGCAAAAATGTTACAAAATCCTTTCAGTAGCTTTACCATATGAACAAATTATGTATTTAGAATTTTAAGTGGTTTTAGGAATTTTCGTTTGAGGATATGGTGTTATCTTTTTTACAAATATCTTCTGTAAAATTATTAAATATTATATTGCATATTCAAAAATATTTATTAAAGAATTATCCCAAAATATTTGTATCAGTATGTATTTAATGAAAATGCATCCATATTCTACTAAAAAGCTTTTAAAATAGATATACATTACTTCTATATATATATATATATATATATATATATATATATAATATTTTATTTTGAAACCATCATACTCATAATTACATGTATTTCTTATTTTTAAATAACTTTCATACACTTTATTTTGACTATTTAACTCATATACTGATAATTTTGTCTCTTCCTGTTGATAATCTTGCCTCTTCCTCTTGATAATTTTGCCACTTCCTGTTCGTAATGAGAGATATCTCCGCAAATTAACTTCTTCGACAGGGATATCGATTCAATAATGTATTATCAATATGGTACAGCAAGAAATACCAAAAGAAAACAATTTAAAAAAATTACAAAAAAAAATTAGAGTTGTTGCTCTAAAAAATTTATTAAATGTTGTATAATGAATCTGCTTTATTGTTAATAGTTATTTCTCTTACAAACATCTGTTATTGATTTTTCCCAAGCCCAAAGAGATTTAACAGTAAATATACGTTATTTATAACTATACAGCTGGCTTAAAAATTGCATGGAAATAAGATCGGAATACAAACCTCACATTTGGTAAATATTATACATTATAATTATTTTTAGCTTCTGATGTTGTATTATTCGCTAAGTAGTCAATTCAAATCCAACGCAAGGTTAAGTTTTTCATTAGACAAAATCACTCGCAACTTTGTTGCTTGTGATTTTTTCCAGAAAAATTGGCAAAATTTCCACTAATATATTTTCATATGGCAAAGTTCTTCTGCTAGCAAAGTTATGTTCTATGGTCAGAAGTGATTAAATCGCTAAGAACTCTGGTAACTTTACTACCAATTTTACAAAAATAAAGTTGAGAATTATGCTTCATTTGTGAGCTATTCTGCTAATTTAAAATGTAATGCCACAATGAGCTACTTATGCAAGAAGCTGCTAAACAAAATATCGAAATAATTGAGAATTGAATAATGTCCCTAAGCACTATCCTTAGAGCTTTGATTTTCCTTACTAACTGGAAATTCAGCAAATCAGGTCACTCTCATTTATATAGCTTTGTAGGAATAGTGTCTTATTCTTGCATAAATTTGTTTTTAATCAGTATCAATGCAATACAACAACCGCTTGCCAAGGAATCCGTTAAGCTTCTGACATGAGGGGATCTAGTAGCACGCATGTACGAGTGAGGATCTAGGGCAGCTGAGTGCTGCCAACTGTCGACAGCCAGTTGTGGCGGGAGAATGTCTCATGATGTTGAATGTTCTTTCTACAATTCTGAGTGGGGAATTCCCTTTTTAATTCAGTTAGGAACATTTTCTTGTGAGGTAATCAGTGGAGTTCTTGGGTAGTGCATCATTACATATTATGATGGTTCATTCGTAACATATTTATCCTGCTTTTTCAGTAAAATGGCAAAAAGAAAGCTGAATTTCATGTGAAGAAATAGAACAAGCAGTGAGTGAGAGTGGTAGTGAAGTTTCAGAATTGTCTTTTAGTGACTGAAGGAGATTCTTACGAAATATGAAGTAGTGAAAGTGAATGCAAGAATGACATAAGTGATACCATCGACAATAGTGCACCTAGCTGGGTAGAGGTGAGTAATTTAGATCCCGGTCCAACTTCTAATATACCAATATACAGGGTGAACAGTAATTACATCAACAAACTTCAGGGACTGATTCCTGATGAGAAATGAAGGAAAAAAGTCCTATAAACATGTCCGGAAATGAAAGATGTGCATGCAACGACAACAAATCATCCTGCCACACAGTACATAGCATAATCGCATCCATGTCACAACAGATGTTCAAAGTGGCCTCCATGGGATGCAATGGATGCGTTCAACTTCGTATCATGGGTTGCCTCATTCTTTTGCATGTTCCGGACTCTCTCTGAATAGCGTCACAGGCGACGTGGACACGATGTTGCAGGGTATGCACATCAGGAACTAGTTAAGCATACACAACACTTTTCAGATGCCCCCAGAGGTAAAAGTCCAGGGGGTTTAAATCCGACGATCTAGCAGGCCATGCAACAGGGCCAAGAGAATAATGTCATTCGTCAGTGCCATATACTGTGACAACGATGCATTTATGGACACTTATCCATAGGATATTTCTTCCTCCATTTACAGTCAGGAATCAGTCCCTGCAGTTTGTCGGTGTAATTAAAACTCACCCTGTAAAAAAGTTAGCAGGGGCAGTATTACCATCTCATCTTGATCAGGATACCGATACAATGGAATGTTTTCACCTTTTTTTTAACAATGAAATTTTTGACATAATAACAAAGGAAACCTGCAGCGAGGGAAAACAAACAAACAAAAATCAACACCCCTGACTAAAAGAGCTAGAATTGCATCATGGTCTCCTCTGAAAGTTTCCTATATAAAAGCACCCCTGATATCAAGACTACTTTTCCAGAAGCTGGGTAGACAAATTTCCCTTTTTTTGGCGCATTTTTCCAAGAGACAAATTTCTCCTCTTGTTTTGGAATCTACATTTTGCCCATTCTGAAGGTAAAAAAAAGTTAGCTAAAGAGGACTTGATACAAGGCGAGATGGAAAAAATAAGGCACAGGTGTTGTCTCTTCTACTCACCAGGACCTTCCACATCTATCAATGAAAACACAATCAGCTTCAATGGGAGAGTGAAATTCAAAGTCTACAATCCAAATAAACCAGCAAAATTTGGAATGAAAGTGTTTTCCCTATCAGACAGTTCCAATGGGTACCCATATAATGTACAGTCCTATATGGGAAAAACTCAATCAGATTCTGATTTCCTCAAAATCACCCAAGTAGTCAAGGACTTGACCTCATCCCTCCTAACAGGTTTCCATATTTATACTGACAGGTACTATACTTCACCTGAATTAGCAGATGAATTATGGAAGATGAATATGGTCACAACAGGTACAGTTTTGAGCAATAGAAAAAAAAATGCCAACTTCCCTAAAGCCAAATAAAATAAAAAAGATGAGAAAGGGGAATGTAATTAGTTTTAGAAAAGAAGAAAAACTGGCTCTCGCAATGTGAGATAAAAGAATTAACTCTTCTGAGTACATATCATAAAGGGGACAAAAATGGAATGACAGCAGGACCTTCAAAGTGCCCTAATCAACCAACAACAATGAAACCAAATTAATCCCGGACTACACCAAGCACAAGGGCAGAGTTGATAGGATAGATAATTTTATTGCACAATACCAGTTTTGGAGACACTCATAAATGGTACAGGAAATTTTTTTTGGCACTTGGAGGTGTCTATTGTAAATTTGTATTTATTGTACCCCATGAATCTAAAAAGGTACAATAAGACCCCTCTATCACACAAAAAATACAGAAAAGAACTTGTCACATCTCTGGTTTCTGAAACATGAGAACCCGTAAAACCCCCATTAAGTCCGGTAAGGGTCACACATCACAAGGCCTAACATCACAAAGATTAGATGGCTTACCACATTTCATGGGAATAACACTAAAAGGTTCTTGGGCAAATCCCTGTGTTGTATGCACAACAAAAAGTAAGAAGAAAAAGACTATTTATTTCTATGAAACTTGTGTGTCAAAACCTGCTCTACATCCAGATGTGTGTTTCAAAATTTATCATACAGAGGAGAATTTTTAGGAACAAAACAAACTATCCAATCTTTCATTCATTCATTCTTCATAACATGTTTCCAGCCATAGCTGATGACATGATTCCATTACATAGTTACACTACTTGAAGAGTTAATTGGTGATTTTTCCTATGTAAACTATATACTAGCTCTGCAGTAGTCCATAGCTTAGGTGTGGATAAAATAAATTGAAATGTTTCACTCAAGATTTGAGGTAACAGTGACTTTAGAGTATTTCTAAGACAATTTATAGATTTACAGTTCAGCAGAATATGTTCTAAATCTTCCTCTTCAGCTTGGCACAGTGGGCACATAGGTGAGTCATTTAGGTTGAGTCTATATAAATATGTATTAGTCACTATGTGACCAATTCTTGCAAATGTCTGCACATGCCGTGGAGTGTTGTCATACAGCTGTTTTAAATCATTTGGTTTCTTCATAATTTTTTTCAGTGTTTTTCCATTTTCAGATGTTAACCATTTGCTTGTTCAATTTTCGTGAAATGTGTATTTATAGATGCTATTGCTTTATTTGGGGATATCAGTTTTCTAGGTTGTGAAAATAATTTTGTGGCAGTTTTTGCAATTTTGTCTGCCATTTCATTACCAAATATGCCACAATGACTAGGAATCCATTGAAATGTTATTGTTTTCCCCTAGTTATTTAACTCGATCCATTTTTTCTGTATTGGTATTATTTTATGTGCATATGTCATTGGGTATATTGAATGATACTACATATTGCTGCTAAGGAATCAGTGAAGATACAGATTAATAGAGCTGCTTCTATGGCTATCAATTCTGAGTCTAAGCTGGAACAGGAAGAGTATGGGATATAATAGCTTTGCTCGTTATGCGAAATATAATATCCAGCTCCTGAGTTAACTACGTCAATATTCAAAGAACCATTTGTATAGATATGTAAGAAACCATCATATTTCTTCTGAGATTAACTCCAAGGAACTGGTTTGAAGTAAGGATACAAAGTATTTTTTATTGTATTTTCCTGGTACTTCAAAGTTAGCTGTAGATGATTTCCATAGCCATGGGGGGGGGGGGGATTTCATTTATAACTGGGATATTTTTGCTATATATTGTCAAGTTGATGTCATTTTCTTTATCATATTATTTTCCCCAAATATTATGGGCATATTAAGTTTACAATATTTAGACAGTTTTAGGTATTTTATCCAAATTTGTTTTTGTACATAAAGATCAATTGACATTACATCATTCATAGAAAAATAAGAAACTATCAATAGACCTGTAACAGTTATGAAAAACTCCTCCTTATCTAGGTGCACTATTTCCATTATTACCATATTTTACAGACTATAAGACACACTTTTTTCTTCAAAAAATTGCCTCCAAAATTCAGGTGCGTCTTATACTCAAAATTAATATAAAAATGCCCAGTGTTCGATTTAAAATTGCCGCCAGTCTTAAAAATGGCCATATATTCGAGGCTGCAGGAAACCTAATTTCTATCTAGCAACACTGGACTCAACTGGCAGCAGCAGTGCACTGATGCGATGAACATGAGTTGTGGAGATTCACAAGCTTGCTAACACTATCTCCCTCGTGCTCCACCATCACAAACCCAGAACACTGTCTAGCCTAGATGCATCATTGCAATCTATGATGCCAGTGAACTTGAACAAATGGATGATGGATGAAACCCAACATGAATTCACAATGAAGGGAGCTATAAAATGATATGCAATCAAATAAGTGTGTCAGTGGATAAAACAGTCATGGTCTAAGAGTGAGACAAGACATTATTTTTAAATCTTTCAAGAAGTGCGACATAAATAATGCTCTCGATGGCAGTAAAGACCATCTTATATATGAAGAGAATAACGATGACGATAAAGAAGAAGAAAGTTCAGATAACGATTTTCAGGGATTTTAAAGATCAGAACGGTTTTATAAAGAATTTTTTTTTTGTCTCGCTTTGCAATCTAATAATAAAAATGAAAAAAAAGTTTTTTTTTGATTGCTTAAAAATTATCTTATAGTCCATAGCGTCTTATAGTCTGTAAAATACGGTATTATTATTATTATTATTATTACCAGTATTATTTATTCATATTGCTATTATTATGAGTATTTTGTGAATGAACTTTTCATATAATAACTTACTAATACAGAGCGTTCAAAAAAAGTACAGTTAAACAGGTCAGTGAGACTTATGCCATTTTTGCAGTGACATTTATGTAAAATAATAAATGTCATTTTGAAGCATATCAGCGATGGAAATCAACAAAAAAAACAAGGTATATGTTGTTTTTATAAGTAAATGCACAATTTAAGTAGCATTTATTAACATTTATATGAACTTAATTATTTTCAAAATTTGCCTTTTGCCCTTGGCCAAAAAATCGTTGCCCGAGAAGGGTTAAAAGAAATGTTTTATTCATATATACTGATACATATTTGCCAATTAAAGCATGCAAAACTTTCCCCTTAGATGTTATAATATTTTCCCCATGGAGTGAGTGCAAAATATAGACTATAGGCCTAAATTATTATTATTACAGCTCTATTTTTATAAATATTCATAACAAATTTCTTGCGACTATTTAACTGAGGTAAAGCCTTATATATTAACAACTTTTTGACATTTAAAAATGATATGTATTGACATAGACTTTCACGGCCGGAGTTGCTATGATGATCTTGAATATTTAAAAAATGTTACATGATAACAAACAATTATATTTAATTAATGTTGGGAAGTAAACATTATGAGGTATAATCATTAAAATTCATCGGAGAACATATTGTTTAAACAACTCACCTCATAGGATTCATGCTTCCATGATATCGCGATTTCAAAATTTTTTTGACAAATACAACAATTCTTTGGCACCAATAAATAAATTTAGTCTGGGTAATCTTCTAAGTACCAATAAAAAAGTCAATGTTCCAGAGAGTAAGAAATCTGGAATTTATCAAATAAATTGTGAAGATTGCAATAAAGTTTATATAGGAAAAACAAAAAGGAATTTGGAAATTCGGACAAAAGAACATTTCAGAAATATGGTTGGTTGGTTGGTATCTAATGTTGAGCACTTGATAATGAAATCATTCGCTCTCTTGCACTCCAATATTTAGCAGAAAGGCTGGTCTCTTCTACAAAAGCTGGACAACGGAGGAGATGGTTTCTTTCCATATCTTCATTTAAATTCAGAAATATTAAAAATTGTGAAATTGAAAAATCTGCAATTGCTGCACATAGTTTATTAGAACATCATAAAATTGGAAGAGAAGCTAAACTTTGTAGAGAAACCTTTGGAATTGACAGTTTGGGAAAAAATATACATTCAGAAAAACAAAAATAGATCAATGAATTTTGATATCCCTAACGAAATTACATTGATTTCGAAGTTCATAAATTCAACCATAGATGGCAGCACTGAAGATGGCGACAATAGAATAGTTGACGGCCGAAGAATTTCATCAGTCGGAGTTATGGCTGACGATGAACATGATTATGTTTGAAATCGCGATATCATGGAAGCATGAATCCTATGAGGTGAGTTGTGTAAAGAATATGTTCTCCGATGAATTTTAATAACAAACAATATTCATATTTAAGAACTGAAAGCGAAAACCTTAAGGAAGAAAGAGATGGATGTAGTACACAATTGTGCAACACTGCACAAGACTTCAATTTGGAAGTGAACTGAGAACTAAGTCGTATAACAAGAGGTATAGTGTAGAAGAGTTTGAAATTTAATGTAGAAATTGATGTACAATCTAGAGATTATAATTTGACCATCATGTCTCCTATTACTTATATTAATAAAATTTAAAATTTTGCTAGATAATGAACCCAAACTTACCAGTCCAGAGGCAAATTTGCTACCACCTGAATTGATGCAGTAGCAATGTATCTCTATATCACTTAAAATACCAATTATGAATATTGGTATGCAAAATTTGATCCAAAGGTTGTCAAAAACACTCACCTATCAAATAAAGAGGGTTTCTCTTTCTTAACATAATTACTTGGGACATAGCCAGCTTGGTTACGAGAATTTTGTACTCGCCACCAATGTTTTGAGTCATCAAGTAATAGATAGCGTTCATTTTTGCGAAGATCCAATTCCTGGGCCCCTTGTGCTGCATAGTCATATTTGGCGACCACGTAACACACGTCTTCTTGGCTAGTTTTGCCTGTAACAAAAGAGAAACTTTCCAGTAAACTGCAACTTATTAACATTGCTATAAACCAGCAGAACAGAATTTGTTCGTGAGAATCCACACATATATTTGAGGTCTTTCCATTTTTTAATTCATTTTTATTTATGTTTTAACATCTATGGTTATTTTACATCTGTAATCTTTTGGTTGTATCTGGGAAGTTGAGTATATCTATCAGTGACATGCATTCAACCCTAGCTACCCCAGCACTACTGGGGTAATTGGTATATTCATAATTTTAGATTAAAATAAACTAATAGATTTACCAAATTTCATTCAAATCAATTATATGTGAACATTAAATTTCAAATTTCCCAGCGTTGCCAACAGTCATCTATCACATTCAGTTTGATGGAGCTTCTTGTGTTCATATTACCCTTTCTAACACCAGCTACTAAATGACAGATGAATTCACGCACACACATTTCAATACTGGGTTATTGCTGCACTAGACGAAGCTTGTGACGAAGTCATTGAATACCAGCCTGCTGGGCCTGACGTTACAACTCGAAAGCGAAATATACAAGTTGATCGATAACCATAAGATCAAATGAAGTTTCAATATACTGATTCATGAAGCATTCCTTTGCTGATGCGAGACAAGAAATGTTATTGGTTGATTTGAAACAATTTGAAAAGTACAAGTAGCTCAATAATATAATTTTTGGATTTTTTTTTTTATTCCATAGCACGACAGGCCTAGAAGGCCCTTAGCCTACCAGCCTGCTGCTGGCCTCATATCCACATGTGTCAATCATAGAGGTAGATGATCATCTAGCCAGTGTAGGGATAACATGTGGTCAGCATGTCGAGTCCCCCAGCCGTTATAGCTGGTTTTCTCAACCTGGAACCGCTACTTATTGTAGATACCCAAATGCCTTACGATGCTGGGTGGGCACCAGTCCCATACAGGCCGAAATACCATGAGAAAATGTCTTTCCCCGTGGAGACTCGAACCAGCGCAAGGCCCGTAGCTCTGCACCTAGGCTTCCTGCCTCAACCACTCGGCTACGGAATTTTTCGAATTAATATTTTTATATCTAATATATAAAAATGAATGTTTGTTTGTTCATATTTTACGCACAGCCATACCGTTGATCTGATTGTTATGGGACTTTTTGCAAAATGTTCAGATTCCCGGGATGAACATAGGCTATAAGAGAGTTGTGATACTCAACTCCTACACCCTTAAAATTGCCCTTTATAGTGGAAAATGTGAAAAAAGTAGCTCTTTGGACACTTAAATGGCTTTTGCTTCCTAAACCATAACAAATACACAAAATTAATGTATACAGAATTGAATATCTCAAAAACCTCTACAAAAAAAATTCCCAACAGCATATGTTTATCTCTTACAGATAACTCACAACAACCATTTTTGTCTTTCATTGATACCAAGAAGATCGAGACAAATTATGTAGATTCCTGTGCAAGCAGAGCAGCACATGGCGGGTATTCTTTTACAGATAATTCACAATAACGAATTTTATCTTTTAGCTCTTTTATGCCAAGAAGATCAAGATAAGTAGATACCTGGACAACACTGGGGAATCTTAAAATAATTACGATATACATTTATAATTATTTTTCATTTTACTTATTCAACTAATCATAAAAAGTAGGCCTACATTAATTTTTGTCTTTCAGCTCATTTATGCCAAAAAGATCGGGATGAGTAGATTCCTGGACATCAGGTAAACAGCACGGGGTATCTAAAAATAATTACGATATAAATTTTTCCTTTCACTAATTTAACTAAACATAAATACATTAATTTTCGTATTTCAGCTCATTTATGTCAAGAATGATTGGGATAAGTAGATATCCGGCAACATTGGGTAATCAGCATGGGGTATCTAAAAAATATAACTTTATAATTATTTATCTTATTCAACTAAACATAAAAGCACATTAATTTTCATTTATTTAGGCCTAGCAGCGCACACCGGGCATTAGCTAGTTCATAATATTTGATTATCCATAATATTTTATTATCCCTACACCAAAATGAAAATAAAATCCCATATAGCTGAACAAAACAAAATCCAATGTGAAACCTAAATATGGAAGATATTACTAGAACCAAATACAATACCAAACAGCCCCCAATCAATTGCAGTTGCATCATTTTGTCTTGAAACTGGTCATGATTGCTTGGCAGCACATCTACATAAAATTAAGCTACTAGACTCTCCACACTGCATAGTATGCAATAACACAAATATGATAATGAACAAGGATCACTTGATGCTCTGCGCTGATCTTCAGAAAATAGTTGGAACACCATTCCAAATTGCTGAATATTATTGGGAAGCCTGCAAGCAAATGATGACAAATCAAGAGCTTCAGAACATTTGAATACTTCTACTATTTATTAATTAAATAAAAATACTATTACTAATATATTTGATTATCCAAGTTATATTTAAAAAAAAACACAGAGAAACAATATAAAATCAAATTATGTGGTATACTTTGTCAGCTATAGAAACCTATTAATTTAAGAAGCTGCATTTATATAACCTAATTGAATACCTCGTCACAATTGAATGATTGTGAACGTGTATATATTATTTATGGAAATCAACAGTTGAAATAATTTAATATCGGTACTGAGTTTTTTCAATGCGCAATTAATTTGCTTTTATGAGTTTTAGTTTGTGATACTGATAAATGGAACTGAATGATTGTATAATAGGCTATATACTACAAACCCATTTTAAATGAGTATCACTGCATGTATTATTGAATTGTGCATACATGAGTATGAATTGTAAAATTATCTTTTTTATATACTCTACTATTATGGTAGGTTTCTCTAAATACATTCACAATAATAAATGCTCATACTACACTTGTGTCCAAAAGTTAAGGATAATTAGTTCATTTGCCGACTTATTATAAAGCATTTGTCAGAATAATACAAAATTTGGTAAGGGTATGTCACAGATAATTAGAAACATGGCACGAAAGAAACAATGGCATGAATACGTCATTCACTTGTCATTTTCACAACAAACGAAAACTGCATTTCAGAATTCGAACATAAAAGTTGAACAACGATGGTTCAAATGATTAGTATGGGGTGTGATTACCCCTGACAGCTACACAAGACTCACATCGACGTGGCATGCTAGTGATGAGGTTGTTCAGGAGTTCGATGCTCAGCAAATTCCACTCCTCATGAAGACAATTTGTGAAGGTCTTGGAAGTGTCCTCGGAGGAGGCTGACGAGATGCAATTTGTCTCCCTAAGGCATCCCATGCATGCTCTATAGGATTCATATCCGGAGACCTCGCTGGCCACTCCATACGCTGGATATCTTCCTCCTGAAGAAACTCATCCACCAGTTGTGACCTGTGAGGTCGGGCATTGTCATCCATGAATATGAATTCTGGACCCACAGCTCCCTGAAAAGTCTTACATGAGGTTCCAGGATCTTTTCTCTATACCGCTGAGCATTAACAGTGCCACCTGCGAAGATGTGAAGCTCTGTGCGTGCATTCATCATTATACCTCCCCATACCAGGAGACCACCGCCACCAAATGGATGTCTTTCCATGATGTTCATGGGGTTGTAACGAGTTCCTTGCTCCCTCCAGATAGTCACGCGATGCGAATCACAGTTCAAGCTGAATCTGGACTCGTCTGTAAATAGCACGCTGCTCCACTGATTTAGAGTCCAGTCGCGATGTTCCTGATTCCACCGTAAACGTGCTCTCTTGTTATCAAGGGTGAGTGGGACGCACACTACAGGCCATCTAGCATACAGACCAGCAGCTCTGAGTCTTCTATAGACAGTTTGTCTGGATACTCTGATACCTGAGGCGGCCGCAAGTTCTGAACTCAGTTGTCTGGCAGACATTGTTCGGTTTCTTCTTGCAGTTAACGCAAGATATCGATCCTGCTGAGGATTTGTAACTCTTGGACGACCTCCCACTGGTCTTCGCCTAACGTCTCCGGTCTCTTGGAACGTCGCCATAACCTAGATATAACATTTTGTGGCACATTAAGTGCTATGGAGACCTCAGTTTGTGTCTGTCCTGTTTCTAGCCGCCCAATAATTCTACCCCGAAGCAGAGGGTCCAGATGTTGTCTTTGTGCCATTTTACTGCAATCTGTTCTTACACTACATCTGATTATATCATAACTCTCTTTAAAAATGAAGATTTATGGAACAGAGCTTAACTGCAACAATGCAATTTTCATTTATAATTGCTATTAATTTTTTCATTGTTGAAGAGAGATTATAATTTAGTATGTAAACTAAACTAAATGTACTGAGAAACGTTTTGATAAATAATTTTTACTCCTTGCTCCTCTTTAAGCATTTTGATTTTCCGTTTTACAAATTATCCTAAACTTTTCGACACCAGTGTATTTATAAACTGAACAATTTGGAAAATAAGTTGTTATATAAGATACGAGTACATTTTTGTCACAGCTGGGGTAATTGCTGTGACCACTGCACGCCATTGATATCTATTGTGTATAATCATGTGTTTTCATGGTTTCTTATGATACTATAAAATTGTCATTATGATGAAATGGGTACTTGTAATGAAATTTAACCCAGCATTTGTCCGAACAACTGAGGATAATCAGGAAAGCCAGGTTGGATGATCCAGGACCTTCTAAACAGGAGTATCATATGGTACTGTCCAAGCCAACTCAATCGGTGATGTTTCTACTGTCAGACAGTTCACGTCTGATATGCAAAGTGCAATTTGACCCAAGATCCAACTCGCCAGATTTTTCCCACATATGTGCAGAAAATTAATTCATCGCCTTTGAGGTACAAACAAGAAGCTACTTTTTTTTTGTTTTTACATTAAGATAATGTGCATAGTGATGAAAAAGAAATATATATAGATATTTCTAAGTTATTTATTGTATAGAATATACCTTTTTGTCAATAATTAAATCATCCTAATATAAAACATTAATTAATGTAACTCAAAACAAAAGTTCTAGGGTGACTGCATAAAGAGAGATATCTCCATCCACACTCTCACATAAAAAGAACTTCAAGTGCAACAGGCCTAGAAGGACCTTGGTCTTTATCCGGCTGCTGGCCTCACATCCGCATGTGTTAATCACGTAGGTAGACGATTATTGAGCCAGTGTAGGGATGACATGTGGTCAGCATGTCAGGTCCCCCAGCCATTATAGCTGGTCTTCTCAACCTGAAGTCGCTACTTATTGTATCTACCCAAATGGGCACTGGTCCCATACTGGCCAAAATTCCATGAGAAAATTTCTTCTCCAATGGGAACTTGAACCAGCGCAAGTCCAGTAGCTCTGCCCCAAGACTTCTTGCCTTAACCACTCAGCTACGGTGCAGGACCACACTCACACATACCACTACGAATCCCAAAACTGTGATTTACCATGAAATATACTAATCACCTTAGATGTGAGAAGATACACAAAAAAAAAGTCTTCCTTTCCAGCTAAGAACTAATTTTTAGATATTTCTCTTTGTGTTCCTTCCCAAGTATTTTTATATATATATCTTTGTATTCCTAAGGTAATTAATTCTGTTTGGGCATTTAATACTCTACAAATCATTAAAAAAATCAGAGATATTTTATAAGAGTATGCAAAGTTTATTTCCGACTATTTAATGTTCCAAACAACAACAAAATATAATTCTTTACTGTTGGAAATCAAGATATATTGCCATATAGAAAAATTTTATAGAATATCAGAGGATGTAGGAGATACTGAGTTGAAAGATTTTCATTTAAACAACTGATTTGTTAGATTATCATGTGAAGTATGAGACGGAAATATTAGTCTCTACAAAATAAAATGTATTAATCAAAATTAATTATATGAAAATTATATGAATAATAATTAGGAAGCATATATTTAGTTGCAGTTAAGCCAAATAAATAGTTTAAGGGTATGGAAAGGAGAAAGCAGCAGACAGTAATGACATGGTTCCCAGGGAGATAGATCTGACGGACATATAAGTAAAGAAAAGAACTTGAGAGAGTCACTTGTTAAACATGCTAAAGTCATAGAAAGTGAATATCTCTCCAAAATACCAGTAGTGCAAAATGAGACCATCACAGGGTCTTTTTTTTATGGTTTATAGCAAAGAAATGCCATTCTACCAAGATACAAAAATGTTCTTACGATTCACTAAATTTATAAAGTGTCTCTTGTTTTTATATTGCCCTGCTGCTCCATTGCTCAAATAATATATTTTCTTAATTTCCATAAATTTCCCTTTCAAACATGACATAAGTTTTTTGTAGAAAAGAAGAGCCCTGTACTGTCATGAGGTAAATAATCAGATAATATGCAAAAGGAAAAATGTACAAAAATTACCATTTGCCAAATTTGTATAATATGCTATAAATAGGTTTATTAAAATATGAAATGTGAGGTGAGTCAAAATAACTAACACATTAGTAATTAAAAGAAACCTCATAGTATTATTTCGTATATATTAATAAAGTTGACTATTCAAGTCATAAGGAAAACAAATAAGATAGGAACTGTAAAAAAAAATATGAGGTTAGTCAAAATAACCAACTCATTAATAATTATGGTTTACTGTCGTTTGTGAAATGTTACAGTGATAACTCTGTATAGCATTTATGTATTATAAAACTGTAATTTTCCTAATAATCACTAATAATGATAAATTCCTGTGCTTAGATGTAATTTTTCATTTAAATATCTTGATTGAGCTTTCATTGCAAAATTGTATGTTTTGTATTTTTGAAGCATAATAAGCAAGTTATTAACAAAATTTTCTGACAAACACCTAACTATAGTAATTTTAGCCGCATCAGTTATCTTTCATTTTTTATACACCAGTTCAACTAGATTATTTTTCAAACATAACAATATTTCAAAAATATTTGTAGTATCTATACATTTTTTGTATTTATTTAAATAATTTGATATAGACTATTTTTACGGATAAATTATATTTGAAGAGAAAATTATATGCTCAGACTCGGGTTTGAACCCAGGACCTTTTGCTTTCTATGCAAATGCTCTACCAACTGAACTATCTGAGAAACTCCAATCTAAATGCAAATTTTTCTCATATATTTTTATGGAACTGTAAATTACTTGTACACATTTG
Source organism: Diploptera punctata (assembly GCA_030220185.1). NCBI lineage: Eukaryota > Metazoa > Arthropoda > Insecta > Blattodea > Blaberidae > Diploptera > Diploptera punctata. The sequence goes on from JASPKZ010008902.1 coordinate 1,373,330, forward strand.
AATACCTCTGGAACATTAATCTGCACAGTTATGGTGAAATTAAATGTTTCTTACCTCTCTTCATATAAATTTTCTAAGTTGATCGCGATTTCGAGACTATAACTGTCTCATCCTCAGAACTTTGTTGGCGACTGGTGTTCTGTCGATCGGAAGAAACTCTTCTTCTTCCCTCTGTTCAACAGAGTTTCTTCCAATCGACAGAACACCAGTCGCCAACAAAGTTCTGAGGACGAGACAGTTATAGTCTCGAAATCGCGATCAACTTAGAAAATTTATATGAGGAGAGGTAAGAAACATTTAATTTCACCATAAATTAAACCTCATAGTGATTAATTCCTATAAAAGTGAAAGCTACACAGTTATGCTTGAATAAGTGCAACAGAGATATGGGGTTCCCATCGACACCCTCATGTGTGACCTTGCCAACAACAGCTGTTCAAGCAAAACTTGACCTTACATATCAAAATTTTTTATATTAATCATTTTAATACATCCAAAATTTTAAACTATCTGGGATGAAATTTAGATGAGGTTATAATCATTCAGCTTTTCACTTTGTACATTAAAATCATATTAAAATAATTATTGCTATCAAAACAGTTACCATTTTTTTGGATTTCATTGTGAATTTTCATCTATTTTAAAATTATTTATTCTTAGGAATTTATTAGTAATTGAAAGTCAATTTATTTATCTTCACATTACTATATCATTAGTGTTAAGACCAGTCATATATGTAAATTTTAATTTTTAAAAATTATCTACTTTCTAACTGTAGTTAGAAAGTATTGATAATGTCACACAGAGTGCTGAAACCATGGTCTGCTATAAAATTACAAATATGAGGTGAGTCACCAAAAATCTAACTCATAATAATTAAAAAAATATCATAGTGTTATTCATAATTAAATATCGGAAATACATTATGAGGTTCTTAATTCATGAATGAATGAGTCATTTTTCATATCTTACCTTATAGTTTATGTTTTCTTAAACACGGGAACTGCAGTTTTCAAGAGGAAACATCACTCCCATTTTCAACCAACATTATGACATAATGTTTCCTCTTGAAAACTGCAGTTCACATATTTAAGAAAACATAAACTATGAGGAAAGATATAAAAAAATTACTCATTCATTCATGACTCATAGCGTTACTTCCTTTAAATATTAAATTATCTACTTGTATGGTATCCTGATATTTCTACTTTAATTATGGCCAACTTACAAATAACACTACTATCAACATTTACCATTAGGATAATCACATATTAGAATATAAATGGAATCCATGATGGTACCCTACCAAACTTTGAAATTTTGTATGGGCTAACCCTTAGGCTAATATACTTATATTCAAATAATAATTCTGGATTGTCTAAGAAATTACATTATTACGTTCTCTAATGGCATCCACTGACATTTCAATAGTAATAATAAATAAAATTTTCTAGCACGCATCCAAATGATCTATTGCTAGTGCTTGGGGCCCACATAAAAATAAATCTTTTCATAAGTGATTTTGTGTATATTAAGAACTATAAACTAAATAGGAAATAATGTCATACCAAGTCTCATTGCTGCCATGTGGTGGGGTGGGGGTCTTCGTGCCGGGTCTCGAAGCGCCATGCCCTGTCAAGTCATGTGACACAACACGCCATAACTACAAACAAAACACAATCATGCATCATGCAACAAAAAACAAATAAAAACCCAATAAATAGGTAGAAATTCAAGCTCAAAAAATTAGAAAAATGACTACTTTCTAAATATAAAAATAAATTATTTCTATTTTCTTCTTGCCTCAAGTAGTTTGAAATATCTTTATATACTAGATAGAATGACAAAAACTGATTTTCAAGAAAAGCTTCTCACCTCTCATTTGCAAATTCTCAAGTTGTCATTTGTTACATCAAAAATCATCATAATTTTATTGTCATATATCATAAGAAAAAATTTACATCTGAATTGGACTCTTTCTGAATGAAATCTCCATTTTATGGAAAGAGATTATGTAATATATCCTAATAGTGATTAATGCAGTAGGAGTATCCAACTAAAAAAAAAAAAAAAGAAAGTGGAATTTCCTTATTTTAAAGAGAGATTAGAGAATTAAAGAGAAAAGGGCACCTTGTTTTCACATTTTCTTTACCTGAGAAATTCCATTAACCTCACTCAGATAAAACATGCAATTTTTGGGTAAATTAAGTAAACTCTTTACTCGTATCTGGCCTCAAGAGATGAGATGAAACCCCTATTACTGAAGGTGTGTGTTATACAAGAGTGATGGCTGACCAGGCCCTAGCACTTTCAGAAGAGCAGATGAAATGAAATGAAACTAAATGGATGAGATGAATATGGAGACGTGGTGGAATGGAGTTTTTGGCAAGAAAAAAGAGGAGAAATTCCCAAGGTAAATGAATATTGAGTTAAAATTAGGGTAATAAGGTAGACTTTGTAGTTAGATAACCATATTTGTAACATAATGGCATGTGAGACTAGAATCCCAGTGATCCAAAATCAATTCCCAGCTACATCACGGAAATATTTTTTCAGTTTAGGATCTGCAAATGAGATTCATTCACTCTCAAGAAGACAACTGGATAGCTATTTGAACTGACAGATAGCAAAATCTGGACAAGAAACTGAACCCAGCTGGCATCAATGGATTTTTCAAGGTATAAAAATCCTCAAAATGGATTCATGTACCTTAGGTTATACATTTATCACAAATAACCCGAATCCTGAAAAAGAAGGGGAAATAAAATGTCCTCTAAGGAAAATGTGTCAGCCCTATCACTCCCAGCTTTGAACTGTGTTGCTAATATCCAAAATTGTTAAAAAAAAAAGATAAAATAAAATACAACTATTACAGTTGATCTTAACTATTTGGAGCTGTCTTGCCTTCAATTTATTTGCAGGTAGATTTTAATTAGAGAAATAAGATTACGTTTTCTGATTACATTTTTGTAAATACACTACACTACAGTTGATCTTGGATCACTGGAGCTGACTTCCCTCAGATTTATTTGTAAATATATTTTAATTTTTAATTACAGAAAGAAGATTAGGATTTATGTTTAGATCATTGCTATTGTGTCATCATGATATCAAATGAGCTCCTTTTTATTTAGTTATTTATAGTTCCATTAATATTACTAATGGTCACATCATGTTTTTTTTTCTCTGAATTTATAACTTTATGCTCTCTAGATTTTTTTAGAAACTGCATACATTAGCTGTGGTCTCAAGGTAGTATATGCTGACTTGTCATGCAGCGGGCCCGAGTTCGATCCCTGGTCGGGACAAGTTTCCTGGGTGATGGTTTTTTCAAGGTTTTTCCTCACCTGTAAGACAAATGTCAGGAAACTTTAAGGCCCAAACGGTCTCCGAACATCATCTGGCCATCACTATCATCAACATATCCATTAAGTTCAAGATTAAGGCCTCTCCTTGCGTAACATTACCACCATCATCATCACCACCTATTATACTTCATCGGGGCAGCATAACTTTGCCTTCCAGGTGCCCCAACCTCACAAATGGGTTACAATAACACCAAGCCAGGAGAGAATACCAGAATGTCGAAATTACAACATGGTGGCATTGAATTAAAAAATAATGCTATCGACTGGACTTTTTGTACTTTAGTTCTTCATTCTGCAGCTAGATGATATTTATATGGTATATTTTCAATTTACACACCACTTCGGAAGTACATGTTATGTAGATTATGTATATTTCTCAAGTGGGTGTGTGAAGAGAGATATCTTCCCTCAAGTCATTCCAAAATTTCAAATGACCACTAAATACACTATGAAATATACTCAACTTTGATATGAGACCCCACTCTTTATTACATTAACCCTTTAGGTGTCATGAGCAGATTAGATCGGCTCTGGTACTCCTGTCCATTGCCTGCCAGACAATATACTTAAACTACTTGCAAAGCTGATCGCATCGGCGGGCACGATTTAAATATCTGACACAAGAGATTTTACCAGTAGCATGCAGAGGGTTAATTTAATTTATCTCTTATACAGTATTATCCTCAAGGTCTGGGATCCCTCCACCTGAAATCAGGAGCTGTCAGAGAGTATCATCCTTCAAAAGACAAGTTTATAACTTTCTATATGCCATATTTTATGGAGTATAAGACACACCTTTTTTTTTCTCTCGAAAAATTGCCTCCAAAATTCAAGTTCGTCTTATATTCAAAATTAATATAAAAATGTCCAGGGTTTGATTTAAAATTCCCGCCAATCTTATAAATGGCCATATATTCAATGCCGCAGGAAACCAGTCTCTATCTGGCAATATTGGATTCAACTGGTAGCAGCAGTGCACCGATATGACGAACATGAGTTGTGGGGATTCACAAGCTTGCTAACACTGTCTTCCTCCCACCCCACCATCACAAACCCAGAACACTATCTAGCCTATGATGCATCATTGCAGTCTACGATGCCTATGAATTTGAACTAGTGGATGAAACCCAACATGAATTCACACCGAAGGGAGCTTTAACGACACAATCAAAACAAGTGTGTCAGTGGATAAAAACAGTCATGGTCTAGAGTGAGAGAAGACATTGTTAAATCTTTCAAGAAGTGTGGCATAAGTAATGCCCTTGATGGTAGTAAAGACCATCTTATATATGAAGAGGACAACAATGATGGAAGAAGAAGAAACATCAATAGAAGCCCTACTGGCTTTATAAAGTAGTGTTTAAATTCCTGATAAATGTCTTCTTAACTAAGAAGCCGCCATTTACAAAGATAGCAGAGGCTTCATAGCATTTGGTGCTGGGAACTACAACGTATATAAGAGAAAAATTTGCATCTAGATTGGAACTTGCCCCAGTAGCTCAGATGGTTCAGCACTGGCCTAGAAAGCCAGAGGTCCCGGGTTTAAGTCTCGGTCTGGGCAAACATTTCTCTCTTCAAATAAAAATTTATCCTTCAGTGAGAAGTGTTAAATTAATAATAAAAACATCAACAGAAATCCTACTGGCTTTATAAAGTAGTGTTTAAATTCCCGATAAATGTCTTCTTAACTAAGAAGCTGCCATTTGGAAAGATAGAAGCAAAGGCTTCATAGCATTTGGTGCTGGGAATTACAACATATATAAGAGAAAAATTTGCATCTAGATTGGAATTCGCCCTGTAGTTCAGACGGTAAAGCATTGGCCTAGAGAGCCAAAGGTCCCGGGTTTGAGTCTCGGTCTGAGCAAAAATTTTTCTCTTCAAATAAAAATTTATCCTTCAGTGAGAAGTGCTAAATTAATAATAAAAACATCAATAGAAGCCCTACTGGCTTTATAAAGTAGTGCTTAAATTCCCGATAAATGTCTTCTTAACTAAAAAGCCGCCATTTGCAAAGATAGAAGCAAAGGCTTCATAGCATTTGGTGCTGGGAATTACAATGTATATAAGGGAAAAATTTGAGTCTAGATTGGAACTCGCCCCAGTAGCTCAGATGGTAGAGCTCTGGCCTAGAAAGCCAAAGGTCCTGGGTTCGAGTCTCGGTCTGGGCAAAAATTTTTCTCTTCAAATAAAAGAAGAAGAAAGTTCAGATGATGATTTTCAAGGATTTTAAAGATCAGAATGGTTTTATAAACTAAGAATTTTTTTAGTCAACTTTGCAATCTAATAATAAAAATGGTAAAAATGTTGTTTTTTAAAAAAATTGTTTAAAAATTAAGGTGCATCTTATAGTCCATACGGTAATGTTAATAATGTATATTTTATCCCATGTTCATTGTTATTTTATTTAAGTTTGTATACACTCTGTCTTTTTCATACGACTTGGTTTTTATTTCTAAAATTAATGTAAATTTTGATTATCTATTATTATTCTTCTTCTTCCTTCCTAGTATTAGGCCAAGGCCTGTTACGATCCTATAGAAAATTTGCCCTCCAGCGTTTCATAGGATGGCCCAGTGATCTTCATCCTCTTGGTATATAATTATAAACAGCTTTGGGGATCCGATTTGAACTCATTCTTTCCAGATGGTGTTTCCAATTTAGTTGGTACTGTTTAATATATTCCAAAATTGGCGTAGTCTTCAATTCTTTTAAGATATCGGAGTTCCTTTTCCGATCCCATCTGGTGTAACCCGCTGTTCTGCGCATGAATCTCATTTCACAAGCTGTTAATCTGCTTTCATGTTGTCTTTTTAGTGTCCATGCTTCACTACCATAGGTCAACACTGGTCTAGCCAAAGTGTTATATAAACGTAATCTGGTGTTTTTTTGTACAAGGGATGGTTTCATAACTTGATTAATAATTCCTAAACTTTTATTATAACTAGTAATTTTTTCAGGGATATCCTTTTCATCCCAGTTAGAGAGATAATATCCAAGATATTTAAATTGATTAGATCTCTCTAAAATTTTATTCTGGAGACAGATTTTACTTTGTATGGGGTCCTTCCCATGAAATGCCATAATTTTACTTTTGTTAATTTATATATCTATCTACCTATTATTAGTTATTACAATTAAAGCCAATATTGTCATTAATCATAATTTGTAATAATTTAATAGTATATGTACAGCAGAAGGATGTAAAAAGTAAAAAAAAGTAAAGTGATCCCACTACAGGCCTCAGAAGGCCCTTGGGGTAGTGCGAGGTTAAGGCTCCCACTTTTTCTAGACAATCAGCGCTTGATGTCAGCCCTGCACGATGGCCGCCTTTACCCAAGAACAAGAGTACGGTACTCATTTCCATTAGAGGCTGAGTCGACCCCAGGGCCATGATGCCACCAGAAGGTTTGGGTCAGTTTAAAAATCCTAGCCCTACCGGGACTCGAACCCTCAACCTTCCGGTTTGTAGTGCAGTGCCTTAACCGTTATGCTACGGCTTGCCCCACACAGCAGAAGGATGGGAATATGTTAATTGTGTAGTGTAAAGGATGAAAATGAAATCCAGTACTGGCACATAACCTACTATTTTCAAAATTCATCATGAGAACTGCTATGTTTAACATCCCTATATAATATGAATCAATATCAATACCAGATGTCTTCTCAATGAATCATCATCCTCTTTTTGTGCCCTCTTTTTCTAAGGTCAATTCCAAATATGTCTCATTCATATCTATCTTTCCATCAGTGCTTTTACCAAAAAAATTACACGATTGTATATATATATATATATAAGGGATGTTTGGCATAATTCAATTATAGTTTTACCGAACTGTTTCAACTGCTTAAGGCTTGTTATGGGAAGAAATGAGAGTTTGAGTCTTTCTTTGGGCTTCATGAAACATATTTAAATCCTTAAACCCTGTCTTGTTCCAAACATTCTTTTCAGGCGAGAATAAAAGACATGGCCAGCAGAACAATTTTTTGAGATTATTGCAACCACATAATCAGGGGATAGTTTGATAAGAATTTGGATTGAAAAGTCCTGTGAAAATTTTACTGCCATTATATTGAGTATTTAATTCAGTGAGAGGCTATAGATCTACCATTTTTTATTAATTTTATATTGTCTTGAAATAAAGGTGAATTAAATGGGTGTTGTGAAATCTTTTCAGTAGCACACTCACATATTACAGGTTCATGATGCTGTTGCAATTCCATTTGAACGTTCATGAAAAAGCTACTAGCATGAGAGGATTCTTGGAAGCTCTTCGCTAGCTCGCTTCTATACGATTCACTCATGTCAAAACGCAAAATAAAATAAATTACAAAAAACACTTGAAAATTCACTATTTACATTCACACTATTTGTCTAGAGACAAGGTCACAGTAAAATATAACATACAAACTATATACTATAAACAATTAAACTAAATAAAATGAATAAAACTATTTCAATACTAGGACAACGAACTTTACTTTTTTTTTTCAACATAGAATGTCAGTGATAAGAGTAGGCCTGGTGCATCCAAGCCACCAGGAATGGAAGATATAATTTGAGAAACCTCCGATAGGTGACACTAGCATACAGATTAAACGTGCAAATTATTTACGATTTTATTATTAATTTAACACTTCTCATTGAAGGATAAATTATATTTGAAGAGAAAAATTTTCGCCTAGACCGAGACTCGAACCCGGGACCCTTGGCTTTCCGGGCCAAGTGCTCTACCAACTGAGCTACTGAGGCGAGTTGCGATCTAGAAGCAAATTTTTCTCTTATATACGTTGTAATTCCCTCGTGCCAAATGCTTGAAACCGTAGCTTCTATCTTTGCAAATGGCAGCTTCTTAGTTAAGAAGACATTTATTGGGAATTTAACACTACTTTATAAAGCCAGTAGGGCTTCTATTGACGATTTTATTATTAATTTAACACTTCTCATTGAAGGATAAATTATATAAGAGAAAAATTTGCGTCTAGATCGCAACTCGTCTCGGTAGCTCAGTTGGTAGAGCACTTGGCCCGGAAAGCCAAGGGTCCCGGGTTCGAGTCTCGGTCTAGGCAAAAAATTTTCTCTTCAAATATAATTTATCCTTCAATGAGAAGTGTTAAATTAATAATAAAATCGTCAATAGAAGCGCTACTGGCTTTATAAAGTAGTGTTAAATTCCCAATGTCTTCTTAACCCTTAAATTCATAATGTATCCATTTGGATACATCATTCGGTTCAGTTAATTTAATGTTTTAAACAAATCAGAAGAAAACGAACAAAATGAAACCACTTAAACGTGTGTATAATTATACAATATACCTAATAATAACAGTTATACAAGATTCCGTTTTCACTGCGGTCCGCCACATTCAAATAACTAGCAGAAGAAATCTGTGTTTTGCCAATTTAAGGGTTAACTAAGAAGCCGCCATTTGCAAAGATAGAAGCTACGGTTTCAAGCATTTGGCGCGAGGGAATTACAACATATATAAGAGAAAAATTTGCGTCTAGATCGCAACTCGCCTCGGTAGCTCAGTTGGTAGAGCACTTGGCCCGGAAAGCCAAGGGTCCCGGGTTCGAGTCTCAGTCTAGGCGAAAATTTTTCTCTTCAAATATAATTTATCCTTCAATGAGAAGTATTAAATTAATAATAAAATCGTTAATAGAAGCCCTACTGGCTTTATAAAGTAGTGTTAAATTCGCAATAAATGTCTTCTTAACTAAGAAGCTGCCATTTGCAAAGATAGAAGCTACGGTTTCAAGCATTTGGCACGAGGGAATTACAACATACATAAGAGAAAAATTTGCGTCTAGATCGCAACTTGCCTCGGTAGCTCAGTTGGTAGAGCACTTGGCCCTGAAGGCCAAGGGTCCCGGGTTCGAGTCTCGGTCTAGGCGAAAATTTTTCTCTTCAAATATAATTTATCCTTCAATGAGAAGTATTAAATTAATAATAAAATCGTCAATAGAAGCCCTACTGGCTTTATAAAGTAGTGTTAAATTCCCAATAAATGTCTTCTTAACTAAGAAGCTGCCATTTGCAAAGATAGAAGCTACGGTTTCAAGCATTTGGCACGAGGGAATTACAACGTACATAAGAGAAAAATTTACATCTAGATCGCAACTCGCCTCGGTAGCTCAGTTGGTAGAGCACTTGGCCCGGAAAGCCAAGGGTCCCGGGTTCGAGTCTCGGTCTAGGCAAAAATTTTTCTCTTCAAATATAGTGTAAATTATTTACTTATGAATTTATTTTAAATGAATTAAACTTTTTAACATAAGAATTTTATAATTTTAAATTAATTTAAAATAGTTTATTTTTTGTAAAAAATATAGGGAAGTGCCACTTCCAGCACTTCCATTGATGGCTCGCCACTCCTTTCCATGCTTTTCTATTTAGCTAATTCCAAAAGAATGAAATGATTGAGGTTGTTCTCATGAAAATGTATATTTTTTTTAATTTTACAGCTCTTCCCAATCCTATCTAGTAGATACTGAAAATGACTATGATCAAAACTTATACATATGTATATTTTTTAAACATTTTTATTTAAATTTGTCACTAATATTAAAGGACAAATTCATATTTTAAGAGCAATTTTTTTTCCTAAACCAGGATTTTATCCCAGAATCTCTGGATCTCTATTCTAGTGCTTTATCCATTAAGCTATCTAGGCTCCTAAATTAGGTAGAAATTTTCCTCTTACTTATACAATCCTTGTATGCTTGAAGTTGAGAACCTTCGTTCTACACATATTCTAGCAGTTTCTTATTCAAGAATAATTTGTAGTGGATTTTAACATTACTGTTATAACTAGTATAGCTTCATTTTCAACATATTTATAAACATGGCTGAATATATTATAACATTTGGCTTTCAATAACAAATACTTTTAACATACTTTATTTTAAATTTTGGCCAATCATATATACTTTTAATCATTCCACTCTCTTGCATGTTTTGTGGATTTTTAATATAATTTATTTTTGCTCTATAGCTAATTAATTATAATTCTGGAGAATGAGCTCCTAAACATGGAAATTTTTCCAAGGAAAGGCTATATATATACACAAGAGGGTTTTAACCAATTCACTGAGTCATTTAAATGGCCAGAACTTCCTACAGGATACCCAATGGGGATTTAAATTTAGAGACTGATTTAAAACTACAATTTTCTTGAAAAAAAGGCACAATTTTTTTTTCAAGACATGTTAATGAAATAAACACCATTAGAAAGAGAAGTCTTTCCTTTATATATTTGTGAAACAAATGTAATTTAATTTTTAATTGTCAAAATAGGCAGAGATGAATTTTACAGCTTTTATTCTTGATTTATGTCCACCGCTGTGGTCTCGGGGTAGCGTGCTGCCTTGTCACGCAGCGGGCCCGGGTTCGATCCCCAGTCGGGACAGTTTTTCTGGGTGAGGTTTTTATCGGGGTTTTTCCTCACCTGTAAGACAAATGTCAGGAAAACTTTAAGGCCCAAACAGTCCCCAAAATCATATGGCCATCGCAATCATCATCATTCATATTCATCTTGGGTTAAGCTTAGGATTAGGGACTCTCCTGGCGCACCATTATCATCATCATCATCCATCATATCATTGGGGCAACGTAACCCCGCCTTCCAGGTGCCCCAACCTCAGAAGTGGGTTACAAGTACGTCATGCCAGGAGAGAAACCAGGAATGTCGAAAGACAAACCTGGGGCATTTGGGGAAAAAAAAAATCTTGATTTATTTGAAAAAAAAAGTAACTTTCATGAAATGTTTACAGATACTATAGTGATATGCTTCCTTGCTTGTTTGTAGATATGCTGATACTAACATTCGCGATTATTGCTTTGTAATATGTCACACATACTTATTGTTTCTCTCCTAACCACTAAAGGAAGTTGACTTCTCATTCTTACATATTCTCCTTCAGTCTATAGATAGCACATAACAAAAAAAAAAAATTGTGATGGAATAAAAACAAACACTGTATACTTATCTAAAAGGAAACTTATGAATATTATAAGAGAACTAGATTTTGTCATGGGTTCATGTAGTTCATTTGTGCCAAAATTATTGGGGAAAAAAGTTGCAGTGAGAGGTTCAGAAGTTACAACACAGTTTGTTGAATATGCTAGATTGTTATAGTGATATATAATGAAGATGAAATAATTAGGCCTAATACTGATATAGATACTTAAACCAATAGTGAAAATACAGAAAAAGGATAGTAATAGCACCAGTGAGTTATTTTCTATCATTGTCAAGAGGAATATGGCAAAACAAAATAATAATTTAAAATATATATATATATTTGCATCTGATATGCTATTTTTTAATGAATTCTTTGTGCTGAATTAAAAAATAATCTCCATTTTCTTTCCCCCTAACATCTCAGGTTTTCATACAAATCATAAATAACTAGAAATGAAGTTTCTGAAATGTCATGAAAATTATTTTCAACAAGGATTTGAGACAAAAACTAGGTCACAAAATGCCATTAAGTGATGATGATGATGATAATAATAATAATAATAATAATAACAACAATAATAATAATAATAATAATAATAATACCAATAATATGAATTGATAATTCACATTCACACCCTTATTTCATTATTGTACTTCAAATTTCCTCCTCTTTGATCTCCTCGAATATTGTTCAGAGCAGACCTTTTTAACATATAGGAATATTAAGCCATCATTTTAATACTCCACCTCTCTTAAACTCTATTTTAAATATTTTTTATTCTATTCTACTCTATGGTGTTATGCCCTAGAGCAGGTCTTTCACTGCAATCATAGCACTTTCATGTTATGCTTGCAGCTTTAATAGGGAATTATAGGTGTGGTAGCTTCCTGTTATTTTCCAACACTGAGGATGATGATGATGATGATGATAGCCAGATGATGTTCTGGGATCCTTTAGGCCTCAAAGCTTCCTGACAGTTTTCTTACAGGTGAGAAAAAACCCGAAAAAACCAAACACAGGAAGTATGTCCTGACCAGGAATCAAACCCGGGCCTGCTGCATGACAAGGCAGTAAGCTACCTCGAGACCGCAATGGTGAACATATTGATATCCTGGTGAAATATTTAATCTTGTTCCTCACTAAATTCTCTTAAATTATCAGAAAAATTATTCAGATTTAATTGAAGGAAATATACTTTGACACTCATGTTGCAATTAATCTGTTTGAAACTTTGTAGCATCACTTTCACTATGTTGACATAGTTTGGATCTTTATTTTATTTCCAAATAAATTGAAAACAATGTTTCTGAACACATTCCAGAACAGTTTACAAAAGTATTTGTATTTAAAGCACTCATTGTCTTTATCTAGTGTTTTCATAAATTTTATCAATAAACCTAATTTCACATGCAGAGATGGCAACTATACTTTTGAGGGATCAATAAGAGTTTACTTATACATATATACTCTGTTTTAAATTAGTCCCAGATGGTCACTATTCCCTTTCACAATGTTCTGATCTAGCTCTGCTATCCCATTCACACAACAAACAAGGATATTTCGTGAATAAAGACTGCTGACTATGTATAGTCTGATATTCTTGAAATCTCCACAGATGGTTTTGTAGTCTTTTTTTTATAAAAAATCTTTATATTTCTATTTATGTCTTCTTTAAAAGAAAAAGAGGTGGTAACAGGGATGGATTTCCAAATGTTTCCATTATGAAGGAAAACAACTTTAAGAGTGTTCCGAGATGAATCATACTTTGAGAATACAGTGTGTTATAAATGTTTAAGATAGCAAGGGTATCTTTGCAATACACTACATTTTCTTCTTCAGAAACAATAAAAAAGCTTCTCACAATACTTATACAATAGAAAATATGTACCCTGACTCAATAGTTTATTTTCGTCTGTCACTGTGGCATAGTCGGTAGAGTCCCTACCTTCCAATCCGGCGATCCGGGTTCGATTCCCGGCAGGGTAAGGGATTTTTAAAATCTCTACCTTGGGACTGGGTGTGTGTCGTTGTCCAACTGTACCCATTGGGTTTAATTCCTCTAAAAAAAATAGTTTATTTTCTTTTAATCTATAGCCTAACACTTCTACTGATTCTTAAGGCAAATTTAAATTCCTCACTAAATCATTAAGCTCACTTTGATTAAAACATTTATCATAAGTAATGCCACGAGTGATTTCCAATTTATCTAGAGAATTTGGAAATCAAGAGTGGCACTTGTTAGGACTATTAACCAAATAAAATTTAAGCTGTTTACTCACAAATCATTATTTAAATATAGTTATTTTAAAATATTTATATATTTAATGTAAATGGCGATGTTTGAAAACAAATCAGAAATGTTTTGTTATGTTTCATTTGTTCATCACTGCAACTTGATATTATTTATTGCCAAATAGGATCGCAATATTGTAAGAATGCACCCTAGTGGAGAAAAAATGAAATACATCAAACTGTATATTATAACTAACATTATATAATTCAGTAAAATCATTAATTAAAACACAATTATTGAACACACGTTTATCAAATGTGTAGTTCGAAGAAGTCTGTTCATTATTTGCTGTATTCAACGTATTGCAAAATAATGCTCTGGCCTGTTCAGAATATTAAAAAGGAAGATCTTTCTTTATTTTGATAAACAGAATATGATAAATATCAAGGTGAAACACGACTGTCATTGGTTGTAAAACAAGATTCATTAAAATGTGATTGGTCATTGACTCCCATTTGGGGCATGAGTTAAATAGTCACCAGAACTCTGTTTCAAAAGTATAATCTACTGGAGATTCAGTTTAACTGTTACTAAGATGAAGATAGGAATGTATTTAATTGAGAGGGAACTGGAATAGGAATATCAGGGCCATGAGGTAGAGACCAAATGGCAGAAGGAATGTTAGGATATGCAGTTGTTTTTAGCAGTATGTCCCAGTTCTCCATGATTTTTAAGTTCCATCCATATCATAGAGATACCAAAAAGCAATGATTTCCTTTTCTCTAACTCAACTCTCGTACACAGCTATGACACACCTTACAAGGCCACCAAGATTTATCTTGATCTCCTAACTTAATGCCAAAACACTAAAAATAACCATTATTTGCAAAAATTGTTATATTCTATTTCTGTTTTACTACCATTATATGCTTCACATAATATATCAAAACAAGCCATGGATCAATATTATGCAACCATGTTCCGACATTTCTATGAAACAACACTATTATTATGTACTCTCGCAGAAAATTGAGAATTGCTATTGTGCCAGCATTTGTCCATTAATACTGAAAGAGATTTCAGAACTTAAGGGTTGGTTATGGAATTCAATAGTCTGACAAGGCATGCTAAGCAAGTTTGTCTGGAGGAAGCCTAGTAATGTTTGCAGATGCAGACTTGTCAAGGATGCAATATGACGGAATCAACAAAACAATAGGATTTTTTCCCCTGCTACTCAGTCTTGCAGCAATATAAAAAAAACAATGTTATCCAATGAATCTGTCAACATAACCAAAACCTGTGCCGAAGTGAATTTACAAGGTGTCATGAACCATACAGCCTAAATATTACTTTTACATTTAGAAGAAGTTTTGAAAACCCTTTACGATGATGAACATGCTCTCCAAATGAGTTGTAAATGGGGATGTGATGACTCACAACAGGCTCAGTTCAAGTGAAAGTTTAAAAATGATAGCGGATGTGACCCACACATTTTTTAAAGTTCGTTTATGCCTCTACGTATAGTATATGGAACGGAGAACAAAATTTTGTGGCAGATTGCAACTCCATCATCCTGCTAGTGTAGACCAATCTGTATACACTTTGTAAAGAAGACGGTTGACATAACGAAAGAAGAAATCAACGTGGAAAGTGCAGCAACTAAATTGGAACCAACATCAATAATAATTGGTGAAGATCATATAGTGTGGAAAACAAGATGGTGCTAACAATGATAGATGCAAATGTATGCAATGCGGTAACAGGCACAAAATCTACAATGAGATGTTATATATGTGGAGCTACATCTAAACATTTCAACGATTTGAATAAAACAATTGAGATTAATGCAGATTCATTAAAATTCGGGTTGTCTATTTTACATACCAGGATTTGGCTATTTGAAAGCTTACTACATACTGCTTACAAACTTGGCGTGCAAGATTTTTCCGCTAAATCTGAAGCAGACAAACGTTTAACACAAAGAAACAAAGAAGGAATCCAAGATGAATTTAAAAGCAAGCTGGTCTCCATGTAGTTTTTCTCAAAGCTGGATTCAGGAACACTAATGATGGAAATACAAGCCGAAAATTTTTGAAGATCTTGAGTTGGTAGCTGAAATAACAAGCCTGTATGTTACTTTCATAAAAAATCAAAGTGATCCTTGAACGCATTTCAAATGGGTACAAAATAGATATACAACGATTTCAGAAATTTACCAGAGAGACTGCAGATCTTTATGTTTCACTGTATGGTACGCATAATATGACACGTACCATGCATAAAATTTTAATACATGGTTCTTTAATAATAGAGATTGGCCTTTTGCCAATAGGACAATTGTCTGAAAAAAGCAGCATAAGTCAGAAATAAACTTTTCCGTTTATATAGACACAATTTTGTACGGAAATTTAAAAGAGTGGACTGTAATACATATATTTTAAATAGGCTGTTATTAATATGAGATCCCCTGCTTGCACCAAGGCAAATAATGATAAAGAAAAAACTAAATTATTTTATGAAGGAAACGTTTGAAATGTTAATATGTGAAGAAAGTTAAGACTATTTCCTCATTTAATATTTGTATTTTTAGTTTTAAAATATAATTATGGTAATCATTTATTTGTTAGTGAGAATATATAAGTATATATTTAACAGCTGTAATTATTAAATAAATATTACTTAAAAGAACTATGAATTTCATTCGCCCTTTGCTTTCGCTTTTGCTCTTTGCTAGATATTAGAAGTGAATATACGTTTGCATACAAGTTTTTATGAGTTACAGACTATTTTCAAAACGATTAGGAATGATAAATAATTATATTTGAAGAGAAAAATTTTCGCCTAGACCGGGACTCGAACCCGGGACCCTTGGCTTTCCGGGCCAAGTGCTCTACCAACTGAGCTATCGAGGCGAGTTACGATCTAGATGCAAATTTTTCTCTTATGTACGTTGTAATTCCCTCGCGCCAAATGCTTGAAACCATAGCTTCTATCTTTGCAAATGGCGGCTTCTTAGTTAAGAAGACATTTATTGGGAATTTAACACTACTTTATAGCCAGTAGGGCTTCTTCTCTTATGTACGTTGTAATTCCCTCGCGCCAAATGCTTGAAACCATAGCTTCTATCTTTGCAAATGGCGGCTTCTTAGTTAAGAAAATTTTTCTCTTCAAATATAATTTATCCTTCAATGAGAAGTGTTAAATTAATAATAAAATCGTCAATGATAAATAATGTTGTCCCGCTAGATTAGTTAAATACCCCTATGTGATCATTTGGTCTTACATCTTTCAAAATAATATTTTTTAATTCATAATATTTAATTTATGCTAATTACATTTTTACAAGACACAAAATAAAATAAAATTATGTTGTAAGTAAAACTGATAAATGTGATTTGCCAAGATAGTGGAAATTAATGCGACTAATTTATAATATACACAAGATATAATTTTCGTGAAAAAAAAAACATTGTACAGGAAGTAAGTATACAATCTACTGGATATCAGCTTTTGAGAACCTTGTCTGCTTAACATTAAGTGAGTATCATATGAATACAATTGAATTGTGCATGCTTGAGTATGAATTCTAAAAATGTTCATTTTTTTATATACCATACTATTATGGTAGGTTTATAGAAACACATTTACAATAATAAACACTCATACTATTTATAAACTGAACAATTTGAAATAGAAGTTGTTATATACTATAAAACACATTTTCATCATACTAAATGACTCAATGGCACTATCGAACCTGTAGTTCATGACAGCATGGACATAAGCTCTCCATACATCCCTATCCTCAGCTAATGTTTTCCAATTGGCATGGATTCCCAGAAATAGTCCCCGTCCTAAGAACTAAATGGGGGATTATTTTACCCCAGTGGAACACATGTCTGCATTGTATTTTTAGAGTGAAAGATTGTCACTCTTTCAACCAAAGTACTTTTTTCATCTGGCTTATCGCCTTCGACCTGTCTGGTATAGCAGCAAAGCTACCACTGGCATAGTCATTTTCATCACACAGCTGGGGTATCTGAGACAATATTTGAATTTTAGAGTTTTAGTTTTAATTGATATGAATCTATATTAATATGACATGAGTTAGATATGTACTAACTACATAAGTTATGTCAAATATTTAAAAAAAATTCATAGCACATGAATATAATCTATTTCTATGAATTTACTGTAATCTCCAATTCTATCAAGATTAAATTGTGGAAAATTTGGTAATTATTTACTTGTCATCAATCAAAGATTTTCTTCTAATAAACAATCAAAGATGAACTTTTTCACTGTAATCACAGCAATAATTAAATAAAACAAATGGTATGTCTATATGCTATATTGAAATCATGCTTCCTGATGTCAATATTACTATTTTAACTACTATATTTAGGGTTCCCAACCAACCCAGTTTGCCCAGGATTAACCAGAAATTGTTTATCTTGTTCTTTTTTAACTTTCTGGGGCATCCAGGATGCCAAAAATCCCAGAATTACAGTAATTAGTACCTATGAAGGTATATTTTAACTTATTTTATAGTAATTAGTAAACAGTAGCTGATCCTCATGTGCAACAAGTGGCAACACAATCTACATTCTCACATTTAGAAGTATTAAAATTTAAAACTTAAAACAATGACAGTTTGACAGTCATTACTTAGCAGTGTGCCAGTGCTAACAGCCCCAAGTGAAAGTAGTGGGCTGTCAACTACTACTTTTAACTTATTGGGTGGATTTCTCAACCGAAGTCTAAACTATGACCGTGGCTTTCTGATTTTGTATTGTTTTCATAACAACAATAAAAACTGAAAATGTATGGTTGTTAATTACAAACACAAATGTCTGAATCATGTCTATAGTTTCATAACAATTTTGGCTCAACTGCACTTCTACTAGCGCTTGATTTTTCAGTTATATTGTTGTAAACTATAGCTCTTCTTCTGTATTTACTAACATTATTTAATATTTTAAACTTTTTCATACAATTTTCATAACATTATTAGACAATTTTTAAGTATTTATTTAAATATGTAAATCACAATATTATGACACTGTTAGACAATATTGTGATGTTAACTGCTATTTTCTACACAGAGTATATTACTTAGTCTATGATTTTTCTATTGCTGGTCGGATCAGCATTAGGGAGTGATAAGTAAGTGTGCACCCATTTTTAATAAACGTTTGGTAATTTTAATTTTAATATATATTTTTTAACATAGAATTGGGGATTTATTGCAAATATTCATCATTTAAATTTCATAGTGACGGATAGTAATCGAGGATGATAATCGATATGTGGGTTATCGCTGGCTCTATAAACTCTGGCGCATGCACACTGTTATTCTATAGGATTTTGAAAATATTTCACACTAGTTTAAGTGCAGTTTTTCCACAATTTCTATTAATTTTCAGTCCTTTTTATAGGTGTTATGAAAAAAAAATTGGAAATCCGGGATTGTTATTTAGACTTTGGTTGAGAAATCCACCCATTGTGTTTTATGATTGAGGACTGAGAAATGTTTGTCTGTTTCTCTCACGTTTGTGTACTAAGTGTTCTTTATGATGATCTTGAAGATTTTCGGTCTGTAGGCCGTGGTCGTGAGGCTTGTAGTTCCCCGACGTTTCGCCAGAGACTGCATCTGGCATCCTCAAGGGTTGTCTTGAGACTGGCATTTCTGTCCTCTGTCTGTCCTATTTATACGTTCACATCGAACACATAGCGGTGAACCTATAAATAGGACAGACAGTGGACAGAAATGCCAGTCTCAAGACAACCCTTGAAGATGCCAGACGCAGTCTCTGGCGAAACGTCGGGGAACTACAAGCCTCACGACCATGGCCCAAAAATCTTCATCGAGATCATCATAGCAACTTCCGGCCATGAAAGTCTACACAAATACAAAAGTGTTCTTTTCTTATCGAGGCTATTTCTGTCAAAGCCAGTAACAGATCTAAGTCCACCCTGTCCATCGCCTATGAAAAAAAAAAAAACTTAAAAAGTATTGTGTTTTTAATGACAACTTGCTAAAAGAAAATGAGGAATGGAGTAAATAGATTTGAAGAGTGACTGCTGAGTGCAGGTTATATATCCAAAGCTTCAATATAATGTATGAAGCAAAATGTGATATACAGATACCTCGTGCTTCAAAAAACTCCTTCACGTAGAAACTGCATAAACTAAGTGAATTCCTCAGCAAGTCAAATTTATGGTTTGATTTTGTTCATTTATGTGCAGGTGGAAAATATGTTAACTAACAAACTGTCTTTCTCTTTCTTACTATGTTGCCACTTCCTGTCCTTTGTATTATGTTGTTTGATTGGCAGGTAGAGTGCTGACAAATACTATGTATTTTAATGATCCGTCGTTCTGCGTGGTCAGTGGCAGAATGACTAACTTGACAACCCTGTTACTTTTGGGGTTACGTCTGGGAATGAGCTGTCCCTTCCTTGCCCTTCTCATTACATGTTGCCACTTGTGATTTATTGTGAGGCTGGTAACAGAGAGACGACAAATACTGCTATTTTAAATGATCTGACTGCTTGAGCATTCCATGCTTAAATTACTAATTTGACAATCATATTAAGATCTTTCACACGTGTTTAGAGAAGTTGAAAAATTTCAATACATAATCGGATGTACAGTTTTCTCCTACATCCCTTCCACAGATTCAGTAGATCAGCGACACTAGCGCTAAAACTCTTCCCCTCTGCCCATGAACAGTTAACTTGGATGTGTAATATTTTTGTTGACCCTTAAATTGGGGGAAATCAATTTCTTATTCTAGCTTATTTAAATGTGTCGGATTCCAGTGAAAACAAACCATGCATAAACGTAAATTATTACTTTTTGCATATTATTGTATAATTTGACATGCATTTACATGATTTCTACTAATTCATTTTTCAATATATTTATTAAAATATTAAATAAATTAAATTAATGTATGTTATAGAATATATTGTCAATTTGGGGGATTATTAAATTGTATGGCATGCAGATAGATTGCAACAGAGCAAACATGGCAGCTGCTGGAGTGATTTTTTAATTCAGAGTTTCAGATAAACCCCCACTTCTAACAGTTTTATTGATTTTTGGAGGATATCTTCATTTTATTTCAATAGCACATGCTGAGTTTGCTTGTGAAAAATAGAAAATTGCAACCACTAAAGCAATTTTTATGTTCATTTCAGGTGAACTCCTACTCCTGATAATCCACTTTTACTGGTTAAACTTGGCTACTATTTAAATTGATTGCTATATACCATGTTTGATTCCGAAAAAAAAAAAAAAAAAAAAGAATTGCAGTCACTAGAGCACTAACAGACACATACACAAACACACACATATGTATATAAATTTTTGTCATGGTTGTTTACAGTGTCTAGGAGATAGGATTACTGAAGATCTAATTTTTTCATGAGAACAACCTCAATAGTTTCATTCCTTTGTGCTAAAAACACAAAGACAATTTAGCTAGTACTAAATAGAGTAATATTTTATCCAGTATGAGTGTTACAACATACAACTGAACTTTGCTGTCCGTGCATTTTCTGTAAGTATTGAAAAGTTTATTAAAATAGCTTAAAAGGAATTAGACTAGTTTTAACAATAAAATCAATACTCACTCCTAAGACTTTTCTGAGGAAAGGATGTCCCGGATATGGTCAACTCAGTGTTGGAAACCCTAATTTTATTTGAATTTACTTCACATTTACACATATCACTCTTAAAACTTTAAGGGCTAACAAACCAAAATAACTCACACTAACCTTTTTTTTTTCTTTTTGTGTAGCACTTATTATTAGTAAGATTAAATTGCAATCAGTTAGTTTTTAAGATGTCTTGTATTGGGAATGTTTTACGAACAAACAAATGATCACTGGTTAACAAGTAAATATATATATATATATATTCCTAGCCTTTTCATAAACAAACTGTGTTCAGACTGTATATAATAAGCATATAAATAACATCATTAAACAGTAAGCTTAACCTTATAAACTCGACATTTGCTACGATTTAATGATATAAATTTAACCAATAGTATAATTAGCAAACATTCAGACATGCTGTCAAAATTAATATTAAATTTCTAATTATATTAAAATATACTTCTTTCAAATTCCTCCTTACATGCAAAAATCATGCAATTTAAACTAAAAATATATACATTAATCTACCAATAAGCTAACTTTAAAATCATAACCTCTAGATATAATGTACAAAAAATACAGCAAATATGACAATCACTCGGTTCTACATTATATTCAAAGTTTTATATTTAACTTAAAACTAGTTGAATAATGTGGCAACATATTTGAATGAGACTGGAATTAAATTTGTCAACATATGACAATTTTATTAATGCATATCCACTCCCATGGGTTAATAACTTTTAATGAAAATCTCGTAAGATCTAAAGGTACAAAACTCGAATGACACTTCA
Source organism: Diploptera punctata (assembly GCA_030220185.1). Taxonomy (NCBI): domain Eukaryota; kingdom Metazoa; phylum Arthropoda; class Insecta; order Blattodea; family Blaberidae; genus Diploptera; species Diploptera punctata. The sequence goes on from JASPKZ010008902.1 coordinate 1,395,352, forward strand.
CGCTTAATAAATATATATTAACACATTTTATATAAAGTAAAGATTATTTTACAATAACAAAACCACAACCTAAATCTTTACCAATTTTCAGGCTTGACATATTCCCTGGAGAGGCATAGATATATAGACGTATTTCTTCCAAACAACCTCTCCCACCCTCGCCGGGGATTCATGAACTAGGGAGAGGAACGTTTCTCAAATTCACTGCCTTCGATTTCTTCGTCTATGCTTGTGCAGTTAATAGAAAGCGCTCTGTCCTGTAGCATGGAGGGCAATTTTTAAAATCAATACCGTAACTACCTGAAAATACAATATACTTTAATATCAATAAAATATAAAGCTCTAAATATGTTGATAAAAAAGAAAATAGCGGTAATAAGTGCTATATCATAAAAAAACTAAATGACTAGATTCGATTTACAATTACACAATAATGGGTTAACCTATAAAACATTTGAGTTATTATTACGTAATGTCCTAATAATATATGTATATATTTAAAATACTCCAGTAACAAGAAAATTATATGTAAAATTAAATTAGAATAATCAGACTCCATTATATTTTATATTTGTACATTTTTGTTGACTATATATTCGTGTTTTATTTTTTTTTAGTTTTCTATTTTTGATAATACAAAACTACGTACCACATTGAAAAAAAAAAGTCTTATTTTTAACAGCACTTATTTTACTACTTCTGAAATCTAATTTTATTTATTTAGAGAGATTACTTTGAGACACATTCAAACGAGATCTTCATTCTACTTCCTGTCATGTTCACGTGAGCTACTCCAGCGCTATTTTGACAACGGGATAGTTTAGAAACAATAACATTGATTTGTATGTTGTATGGTTGCATCGTTGGTTATTTGTAAAGACGCATTAACGGTGTAGATCTTTTTGTAGTTAAAAAAATGACAATTATAACGAAACCTATCACAGAAAAGAAATCCGATAAATTAGACCAGCCACTTGTGGATAATGAACAAGTTGAGGATTTGGTAAGTAAATTGGATTTAATACACAAAAATGTAATGAAAGGAAACACCCGTCTTTGTGGTCATGTCCTATATCACAGAGAAAAATGGCAACATTTAATAATTGAACGTCATTCTAATTTTTTATTCATCATAATCATATTAATATTTTGTAATTTACAAAATTTGGTTTGACAAATTAGGAAAATTTTGATGATAAATGTACATTAAATCTAGAGAGAAACAGTCCTAATTAACAAGGATATTGGGTAAGAAATTATTTTACAATTAAATTTTTAAGGGAATGTGTGTCGTTATTGAATATAATTTGTGATTCTTTTATAGCCTGCTAAAGTTGACTTAGAAGCTTCAGCAGAAGCTGAGCCACAGTATTTCATTTTGAAGGCTCGTGCACGTAGAGTTTCAACTGCAACTACAGTATGCCTGTTTTTGACAGCACTGTTGGTGATGAGCATTGGCATTATTGGTGGTGTTTATTTATACCGGCAATTTGCAAGATCACAGGTAATATTTAAAAGATAGTTACTGGTATGTATAGCAATTCCTTTCCCTAAGAAAACATTTATTAAGTAAAGAATAGTTATTGATTACTTACTTATTCACTGGCATTATCAAACCCATAGGTTCATGGCCGCGTGGACATAAGCTCTCCATACATCCCTATCCTGAGCTAATGCTTTCCAATCATTCCCTGTATAATCTACTTCCCTCAAATCATAGTTAATGTTATTCTCCCACCTCATTCTTGGTCTACCAACTGGGCATTTTCCCTCCAGTTTAACAAGAAGCTTTCATGCATATCTTTTATTCCCCATATGTGCCACATGCCGTGCCCATCGCAGTCTGCGAGACTTAACTCTTCTTATTATATTTGGCTTCCTATAAAGAACATGTAGTTCATTATAAATTATGCCCTGGAATCCAGAAATCTACATTTATATATTCTTATGTGACTGATCGGTGTAGATTTGTGTAAATATAAATTACATAGTTCTCTAAAACTGTTTGCCATGCTTTTGCTACTTCTAGCACTAAAGGTTAAAAAAAATGGTCATTAATGTAAATTCTTATAGGAAAAGTTATTACTTAATTAGCTCTTAAGAGAAAAGTAAACCAGTTTTCACACTCAACACCAACTCCAACTTAGCTGAATTTAATCCAAAATTGTTCTCGATGCAAATACATTTTTATGCCACTGATGCATTAATTTCATGTTACTATTCCTCTCTTTCTGTCAATGTTGCCACAACACAATACATCAGAAAAGAAGTTATATTCTCGGATTTTACATCCTACATCACTCATGCCTGGGTGGCAAAATAGGGTTTCAAAATATTTGGAGATTCAATAATAATACATCCTACATCATTAAGTCATGTTATATTTTGAACATATTATTTCACCTATTAACATTCAGACTACAACATTGTTAATATGCTTACCTTAGGCCCTTATGTTAGCTTCCATTAATTACATTAAGAAATTATAGGTTTGGAATTGTAAAACAAACAAAAATTAAGCAGGTTTTTTTTTTTTAATTTTAGATTTAAATTAAAATGTTGTATACCTCACTTCATATCCAGTACATATAAGGTGGAGTAAAAAAAAATTAATTTTAATATTATTGCAGAATTATTGTACATTTTTGTCAATTCCATTGATTTTCGTTACATAGCAAGAAAGGAAAAGAATTGTTTTTATTGTTGTGCTTCTCATACATTATCATCATTCCCACACATTTCTGTTACATTCAAATTTAAATTTACGAGTTTGATGTGGATAACAATGACTTGTTTTATTAAATGTTTTTCATCAATGCCCACTCGGGCGAGCCTTTTACTTATTATTATTAAATGTTTTTCTCGATGTTCTCTAATCTTCGAATGCTCCAGAATTTGTAACAGTTGCATTCATGTTAACCATGGCACTAGTTGAGTCTTCATTGTCATCAAAAGCTGAAAACACTGATTTTTATTGATAGTGCTTTAACCACAGATGGTAAAACAGTCCTCTGCCAAACTTGTGATAAAATATATAGGGTGTACGATGAAATCTCAAATTGAACAACATTTACGAAGCAATCTACATATTAGGAAAAACAATGGGTTTCTTCAAAGAAACAGACACTACAGTTACAGGGGCAGCCTACATCATCTAATAGTGAATTTTACAAAGAGCTGTGTATGGCATTGGTTGCTGGGAACTTATCCTGGAAGGAACTTCAGGTACTTGAATTTAAACATTTCTTACAAAAATACTGGAACTGCAACATTCCCAACAAGTCTACTCTCAGGAACAATTACTCGGATTCTTGTTATGTTGACATATTAGAAAAAATCAGGGCTGACATAGCCAAATTGCCTGTATAGATGTTTGCTGCTGAGACAATGGATGCTGCAGGCTGTTTCATCACTAATCTAATTGTGGTCAAGTTGGACTCTGAAGTTGCATCAAAACCCTATTTAATTTATTGTAAACCTTTGGAGGCAACAAATAGGTACACAATTGCTAGATTCATTACTGATGGTCTTAAGATACTATGGCTAGATGGGGTAAAAGAAGAGAGGGTCCTATTGATGTACACAGATGCAACTCCATGTATGTTGAAAGTGGGGAAATTGCTTACTGTATTTTTTAAACCTAGTGCATGTTACATGTTGGCTAATGCATTGCAATTAGTGGCAGAGACAGTTAGACATAAATTCCCAGAAGTAAATAGATTGATATCTACAACGAAGGTGATTTTTTAAAATGTTCTTATAATGCTACAAGCAGCAGCTACCTGATGTATCTCTGCCTCTGGAACCAGTGATAACAAGGCAGGCACCATGGATTGAAGCTGTGATTTTGTCAGTAAGCTCTTTGAAGCTGTGAAGTCAGGGATGGAGAACTTTTCTTCTGAACCTGCAGTGTCTGTAAGTGATTCCTTATTAGAATTTAACAGTTCTAAAGTACTCAGTTCAGTTTCATACATTGCAAGTCACTTCAGCTGGCTTTTTTCCGACAGTATCAAGAAACTGGAGACTTCAATTATGCCTCTCTAAGAAACTGGGAATAATGGAAGATGCAGTTCAGAGGGTCAATGTTGTACCAGGTGAAGTGGGTGGTATAGTATCCACTAAATCGCAATCTATGCTGAATAAGAACCCTAATGCTTAAATCTTATTTTGTCTCGCTTATTTAATGGTGAAATTGTAGAACACCCTGAGAATATTATTCTTAGAACAATCCCTCTGTATAAATATGCACCATCTCGCTTTATTTATAAAAACATATTGTCAGACAGAAGACTGCATGACAACAGAATACTTGGAAAAGTAGACTATAATTAATTGTGCATACCATTCCAGTGTGATATAAATGCTTGAATAGGAGACACTTGTACTTCAGTACAGAAGTGAACTGATTTAAGAATTAACATAAGAGATTTAATAAATTAATGAGTCATTTTTACATCTTACCTCATATATCATGTTTTATTAAACACGGTATATCCGGTAGTCATAATGGTGGTTGAAAATGAATGACAAGATCATTTGAAAACTATAGTTACCGTGTTTAATAAAACATGATATATGAGGTAAGATGTAAAAATGACTCATTAATTTATTAATTAAGAACCTCATAATGTGTTTCCCAGTTTTAACTTTGAATAAGAGATTTAACTAGCATACCTGTGAACTTCTATTTTGTAATAAAGAAATGAAATTTTGGATTGTACATATAATTGCTTCATTACATATTTATTGACATATTTCACCAATTTTGGTTACATATTTAAGTACATATTTCTTAATTTAATATTACATAAAATCTGGGCTCTATAAATATCGATGAATATGTGGAAAATTGTCATCTTTGATATATATCTGCCCTATTATTATTATTCATTATTGTTTCTTTTTTTTTGTAAAATTGTTGGTTATTTTTATGTATTATACATAAGAATGATATATTAAGGTGAAACATCTTAATGCAAGAAGTCTGGTGAATTGTTTTATCAAATTTTCATAAATTGCAGAGCTGATAATGGACAAAAATATGATACCGAAAAGTGAAATAAAAAGTTATAATTTCTGCAAATAAAGTATTAAAAAATAATTTATATATGTAAAATACTTCATCAAATCATAGAAATGTGAAACAAGTATTTTCTACATACATATAATGGTCCAGTAAAAGGCAGAATAAAGATAGGGAACAAATATCAGTGGATATCTGGAGGAGGTCCATTAAGGAGGTGAAGGCTCTGATATGACTGTAGGGCTAGTTAGGAAGAGTTCAAATCCTTCACCCAATCAGCCAGGAAAATGGTCATTTCTATGTTATTTCAGAAACCTGAAATTAAATAATGATCAGTATGAAAATAAAATATAAAAAAAAATATTTTTTCTAAAAGAGGGAAAAGATTTAAAAAAAAAAGACATTTATATTGAATGTGATAAATGCCCTTTTTGCAATTTAAATGAAGATATGGAAAGAAACCATCTCCTCCGTTGTCCAGCTTTTGTAGAAGAGACCAGCCTTTCTGCTAAATATTGGAGTGCAAGAGAGCGAATGATTTCATTATCAAGTGCTCGACATTAGATACCAACCATATTGAATGTGAAGCAATAGAGATATATTTTTATGGTTTCCTGGTTCTTCCTAGTTATTTCAACACATAACCAAGCAACAATGGTTATAAAATTTTGACATGGGCATTTGAAGCTTATAAATAAAACAGTAGAAAATTATAAAAAAGAAAATATAATTAAGTTTTGAAACAATCTCTAATTAAATTGATTTTCTGTGACTGTAAATTTGTATACAGGGACTCATTGTCCCAACTACTCTCACAAATTGTTAAACTGAAATGTATAAATCAGTGATTCTTCCAGTTGTATGGATGTGAAATGTGGTATTTTCACATTAAAGAAAATTGCCTATGAAAATGTTTAGATCAGAGACATACAGGCAAATGGAGAAAACTACATAAAAATGAGCTATGTAATCTGTATGATGTGGTGGAGATTGTGTAGCTGTGAACTGTTAGGCTCTGCAGCTGTGAACAGTGAGGCTCGATAGTGAGTTAGTAAATTGTACAGTGAAGAATACTATTGAATTCAATTCTAATTTAGAATAATTTATTAGTTATAACACTGATGGAAGCAGAATTCATAATGAAGAAAAGCTTGGTTGGTCAAAAAATTGCAAAGCAAAGATAAATAAAAAAACAAGAGAGCTTTTCATAAACAGCCTATTTTTGGTACAGTGAATACAGTAGTTTTAACATAGACAATATCTATTGCCAAAGAATCTTGCAAATTTTAGTATGGTTACAGAAACTTCTTTAACATTAATTTATGATTAATTGATCCAATTATTTTGATTAAAAGACTAAATTACCATAGGGATAACTGGTTTAAAAAATTATCTCTGCATATGACCAATTGTATCTTTAACTCGACTGCTTTGCATCTTAATTTTTTATAAACTTTGGTGTAAAATATTCTAGTTTTTAATTGGCTCCATTGTACAAATTTTTTAATGGAACTGTATTCATTAATTGCATACTTAGCTCAGTTGTTATCTTGAAGAGCAAATGTCAAAGTGATTAACCTTATGATAGGAGTGTCATATGATATTAACTTGTCTCCAGATGCACAGATTCCGAGGATGGTGCAACATTCCATATGAGGGTACCAAGACTACTATGTATCTAGATGACCAGAACCACCCAAACCAACACCATGCCTCTCCATTTGCAGATCATGATTTGTTCAAGGTAACGTCTGCGCTTGGTTGAAAAAAATAAAATAAATATAAATATATATATATAGATACATCACCGGTTGATTGTCTTTGACATCATATTTGAAGAGAGAAATTATATGTTTAGACTGGGGTTTGAACCCAGGACCTTTGGCTTTCTAGGCCAATACTCTACTGACTGAGCGAGCTACAATCTAAATGCAAATTTTTCTCTTGTATACGCTGTTAATTCCCGCACATCAAATGATATGGAACCATTGCTTCTATCTTCTTTATTAAGAAGATATTTATTTGGAAATTTTTATTACATTATAAAGCCAATATGGCTTCTTTCAATGTCTTTATTATTCATTTCACACTTCTCAATGATGGATAAAGCCTATTTGAAGAGAAAA